>CM035118.1:71760675-72360675 GCA_020205555.1 Panax stipuleanatus
ATCGGGATTCCTAGGCTCACATGATTTATACAATATTACATATATATAGCTTCCACGGCTTCGATATTAGATGATTTCATCTATTGAAATCACCATTTAAGCCGTTTCGGCCCCCCTTTCACCTCTAAATAATGATTTAGGGTTATACGGGTTAAACGGGACCTTTCAAAATAATAAATCCATAGATATACCATGAATCTAAGCTGTTATAGCCCACGGGTTAAAGCTTCATGCTTAATAACCTCTCGGGGACTAGATTAGGCTTAGACTTAGGTATATCTAGCCTTCGCGGTCGATTTACAACGTAATAAGCACAATATAACCGATAAAAATGTAAAATCTATCAACTATTACACAATATGCTTAAAATACAACAAGTTTAGCTATATTCAAACAAGATATCTCATTAATCTATCATTTTAACAACATTTACAAAGAAAAGAAGCTCGAAAGTGCGTTATTTCACTTTGTGGGACGCGTGAACAAGCGTTTTGACTCCCGGGAAGAACTTAGAACACTAGCGGGGCTTCAAGTATATGCTAGATGGGATGATTAAGCTTCAAGTTGGTTGTATTGAGTTCCACTTGAGCCTCTCTCTCTCTCTCTCTAGAATGATTTTCATTCTCTATATTGTCTCTCTCTTTTTTTCTAAAATGAACTAATGTGGGGGATTTAAGCTGCCAAAGGCAGTCGCAACTATATATGCAGCTAGCCATAATTATGGTCAAGGCTGGCCCAAGTGGGCCCCACAAGCTCGACAGGTGGTCGTTCGGTCTCAGTTCAGCAGAAGTTGACGTCTGCCGCTCGACCTTTCAGATAGTCTTTGAGGAACGTAGAGGGAATAAATCGATTCTAACTAGATTAGGGTTCGGGAAGTCGATACTCGTAGCTGAGATATATTCACCAGGTCCATATATCAGTTAGCTGACTCGTCTCTGATGGCACGTCTTTTGAGGTTTACTGAAGTGGTTTATGGAGATCACTGTCTCGGCTCGTCGATCCTAGATTGGTTCGCAGTATGTTCGGAAGCCATTGGTCCTTTGCATCACTCCCGGGGTTGTCTCCGAGATGAACTAGCTCTTTTACCCTACCTCGGGATTGTCGTCGGAGTAAAATTATGCTTTTGCCCTTCTTCAAGGTTAGTACAAAGAAAGCAAAATTTTGAGTGTCGACAATATCTTAACGTTAAAGCATAATCAATCCCCTATAATAGTGTTGTGCATCTCAGTTTGACATCAGAGTTCGTACCAAAGGAAGTTTGGTTTGGATAAGCTTAGTAATAGTTCTAGAATTTAGAACGTTCATCAACTATGGACTAGTCGAATCAATAAGGGTTCACTAGTCTTACAAGGTTCAATAATAAATGATATTCAATTTGAATAATAAATGTCAAGAGTATACAATTGAATAAATATTATATAACTGAAGTAATACTTCAAAAGAATTATAATATCTCATATGAAATCTTGAACTTGAATAATTAAGAACAAGAACTTGATTGATATAGAATCATAAGTATTGAACTTGCTCAACAAATAACTTTGTAGTTAGAAAGCTTTCTCAATTTAAAGAGTATGAATAAAAAAACTTGTATAATCGTAAACGAGTTAGGGTAAGGAAACTTGCATAATCGTAAACTAGTTAGGGTATAGAAACTTGCCTCATGCGCAAGCTACAAATATAGTTACAATTCAATTCCTCAACGTCCTACACATTACATTATGCATACGATGTCGATTAGTTTCATAACTTTCATGTCCAACTGTTGAACTTTTCATTTGAGTTCAACTTACAACTTGGTCCCTAGTGTTAACTTATTAACTAATCACATAACATGAGTATGAATTCATAATATGCATATCACATGGGTATTATCCTTCAAACAATCATAATCAAGTTTAACAATCACAATATTCAAGTTCGCAATTAGTTTGTTAACTTGAACCTTCATATTATCTTATACATGTCAATAACTTATTTTATTAACATGAACTTCAAATCATACAATATATGTTAATAACAGGTTATAGCATAGCATTACATTTTCATAAAGTCCTCAAGTATGTTATAGCATAGTATTACACTTAGCACAACGTTTCGACTTTCATTCGTCGCACGCCCGATTCGTCCCTCTTGCGTACGCTTAACATGCTCATACAACTTGTCTAAAACATCATTTATTAATGTTAAACATCATTATATTTCATAATATTCATGTTTTCTTACTTAGAACAACATCTTTTATCGTCGAGAGCACTACACTTGTGTACATGCATGTCTGACGCCCTCCGATTACCTCTGAATACGCATTAATCACAAAGATGGCCATTTTGACCCCTGCTAACGACTTCAAATCAAAAAACTTAAAGGTGAAAATTGTAGGTCTACTCGTTATCTTTTCGAATCATCCTGAATCGTCTTAATCGGAGTTTGTATAAAGAAGTTGTGTTTATTTTACTACATGAGGTCAAAACAGTCTCGCCTTACACTATTTACCCGCTGGGGAGGGTAAAATCTGCATGGGGCCCGCTGGGGGGGTGTGCCCTAGCAGTTCAGCGTCAGTTTGTGATTTTGACAGTTCTTAGCCTAATTAAATGCAAATTAAACTAACACAGTGATTTTCATGAAGTACCATCTTTGTAGAAACATCACACAATGATACTAACATGTTTTTAACACTTAATATCACATAATTACTCAATTCAAATCACAAAATTTCACTGTTCTTGGTATTTTTGAATATTTTGAAGAAAAACATAAAAATCATCGTCACGGATTCGTTACAACTCCGAATCCGTTCGTTCAAAGTTAGTTTTGTTCGTTTAAACATGTATAATCACAATCTACTGTTAATCTTAAGTTAAACAACCAATCAAAGCATACAATTTGTTCATAAGGCCATATATACAACTTTTATACTCTGTAACTTCACAAAACCCAATTAAAACTTAATTACATGGTGTTGATCACTGTAATTAATGTATGCATGATATAAAACATGTTATTAACATATAATAACACGTATATGATCATATCTTAAGTTAATTATAAAATCGTTCTTCAAAGAGAACTTTAAAGCACGTTAATGGAAAACTCTGAAAAACTAAATTGAAACTAAAGAGAAGAGATTACCCCTTGCTAGTGTTTAGATAATTCAAAGATGATGAACTTCTTCACTACTTCTTCTTCAATTCACACTTTCTCTCAATTTTCTCTCTAATCTCTCTGAAATTACTCTGATATGAATATACGATATATATCTGATATAGATATAGGCTAATAAGATATACGTATATAACATGTACATAATGGTGAGTTAGTGGCGTCAGTTAATCCGTAATGGGTTAACTGGTGCAACTCCCCTTAGGGCCTTGTTTGGCTATTCCTTTATTCTCCTTTTACTTTGTTTTAATTACATGCTTATAATATAGTTTAATAATGTCACACCCAATTAATCATATAATCTTATTTAAATTCAATTAAATAAAATATGACAATTCACATTAATTTACATGACCACATAATTAAAATCCTCATTTATTAATTATGTAAAATATTTAAATCTCTAATTAATTATTAAATTAATTAGAATAACGTTATGCTCATTTAATCAAATAAGCTCAATTAAATTCATACTTTGAATTATAAAATTCTTTACATTAATATAATCAATGTAACACATATAATTAAATTAATCTACCACAAATTCATCAATAAATTATTTAGCTCAATAATTAAATCATCAAAAATATTTATTTAATTTAATAAATTACAAAAATAAATTACAAAAATCTCGTTCGTCACATCTTTCCCCTCTTAAAATGATTCTGTCCCCAGAATCACAGTTCTATTAAATCGTCCCGTTATATTCTCCCCCTTACAAAGATTCTGTCCCCAGAATCGCTTACACATAAATTAAGCAAATAAATGTGGGTAATTCTTCATCATATGATCTTCGAGTTCCCACGTAGTTTCTTCAGCGTTGTGGTTCCTCCAAATTACCTTAACAGAAGGTATAACTTTATTTATGAGAACTTGTTCTTTCCTGTCAACAATCTGAACAGGAACTTCTTCATAAGATAAGTTTTTCTCAAATTATAGGGGTTCATATTCAATCACATGTTTGTAATCGGGTTTGTACGGTCGTAACACTGTCACATAGAAGACGTTGTGGACATACTCTAGTGCCGGAGGTAATGCTACCTCATATGCGACTTCTCCTATTCTTCGCAGTACCTCAAAGGGTCCAATGAACCTCGGGCTTAGTTTTTCCTTCTTTTCGAATCTGATCTTTCCCTTCCATTGAGAGACTTTCAAAAACACAAAGCTACCCAATTCAAATTCAACATTCTTGCGATGTGGATTGGCGTATTTCTTCTGCCTATCCTGAGTTGCTACTAATCGTGTCCGGATCACTTTGACTATCTCTGTTATCTGCTGTACCAACTCTGGACCTAGCAATTGTCTCTCGTCCAACTTCATCCCAGTATAGTGGAGTTCTACATTTTCTTCCTTATAACGCTTCGTAAGGCGGCATGCCAATACTTGCATGGTAATTGTTGTTGTAACCGAATTCCATAAGCGGTAAGTGAGCATCCCAATTTTCTTTGAAATCTATGATGCACACTCACAACATATCCTCCAATGTCTGGATCTTTCTTTCGCTCTTCTTGTCTTTCTGAGGGTGATATGTCGTACTCATTCTTAATTGCGTTCCCATGCATTCTTGAAGTATCTTCCAGAAATTCGATGTGAAGCGTAGATCTCGATCGAAAATAATCGACACTTAAACTCCATGCCTCGATACAATTTCTTTCACATACAGCTTTGCTAACTGATCTAGGTTGAATCTGATCTTGATCGGAAGGATGTGTGTGGATTTCGTCAATCGGTCAACGATAACCCATACTACGTCGTACCCTTTCTGAGTTATCAGAAGGCCAACCACGAAATCCATCGTAATATGTTCCCATTTCAATTCTGGGATCTCTAGAGGTTGTAGCAAACCACTCGGTCTCTGTTGTTCTGCTTTCACTTTCTGACATATCAGACACTTGGCAACACACTCTGCAACATCTCGTTTCAAATTTGGCCACCAAAAATGCTATCGGAGATCCTGGTACATCTTGGTACTAACGGGGTGAATCGAATACCGTGAACTATGAGCCTCATTCAAAATTTTCTTCTGAATCTTTAGCACTGGCGGTACCCAAACTCTGCTCTCAAATCTCAACAGTCCCTCATTGTCCACCTTGAATTTTAATTCATCCCCTTCGGATATCTTCTTCTTTACCTTCTCACACTCTTCGTCCTGAAGTTGAGCTTCCTTAACTTTATCCAGCAAAGTTGTACCAACTTGTATCTGAAACAGCTTTTCGTCAATCTCCATCGGACATCTTACTTCCAATTCCAGCTTCTCTATTGCTGAAATTAGCTCCTCATGAGCGGTCAACATCATCAATTTCTCCCGACCCTTTCTTCTTAAGGCGTAGGCAACCACATTTGCTTTACCTGGATGGTATAAAATTTCGCAATCATAGTCCTTAATTAACTCCAACCATCTTCTCTCATGCATATTCAAATCCTTTTGTGTAAAAATATATTTCAAACTTTTGTGGTATGTATATATCTCACACTACTCCCCATAGAGATAGTGTCTCCAGCTCTTCAAAGCAAATACCATCGCAGCCAATTCCAAATCGTGGGTCGGATACCCTTTCTCGTAGTCCTTCAATTGTCGTGACGCATACGCAATGACCCTACCGTTTTACATAAGCACACAGCCTAGTCTTTTATGCGACGCGTCACTATAAACCACAAAATTTCATGTGTCATCCGAAAGAGATAACACAGGTGTTGTATTCAACCTCCTCTTAAGCTCTTTGAAGCTTTCCTGACACTTCTCCGTCCAAAAAATTTCACAGCTTTCCTAGTCAAATTCGTCAGCCGAGTTGCGATCTTAGAAAAGTTCTGAATGATTCTTCTATAATAACCTGCCAATCCAAGAAAACTTCTTACTTTCGATGGCGTCTTTGGCTGATCCCAATTCATTACAGCTTCGAATTTGGAGGGATCTACCGAAATTCCATCATTATCAATCACAAGCCAGAGAAATTATACTCGCTTAATCCAAAATTCGCATTTTAAAAACTTGGCAGTCAACTTCTCTCTTCTCAATGCCTTTAATGTAACATTCAGGTGCTCTACATGTTCCTCCTTGGTCTTCAAATACACCAAAATATCGTCGATAAAGACCACTACGAATTTGTCCAAACACGGCTTGAACACTCCATTCATTAGGCCCATAAATGCTGCAGGAGCATTCGTTAGACCAAATAACATTATAAAAAATTCATAGTGACCATATCGAGTTCTGAACGCTGTCTTTGAAACATCCTCTGGCCTCACATTTAGCTGATGATAACAACTACTCAGGTCTATCTTCGAGAAATATCTCGCTCCCTTCAACTGATCAAATAGGTCGTCGATCCTAGGCAACAGATACTTATTCTTAATTGTGACGTTGTTCAACTCTCTGTAGTCGATGTAGAGCCTCATCGTCCCATCCTTCTTCTTCACAACTAACACCGGAGCTCCCCAGGGCGATACGCTTGGTTGAATGTCCTTCTAGTCTAGTAGCTCTTGCAGCTGTGCCATCAATTCTTTCATCTCTACCAGAGCCATCCGGTACGGTGCCTTCGATATTAGAGTCGTTCCTGGTTCCAAATCGATCATAAACTCAACCTCTCTATCTAGCAGAAGTCGTGGCAGATCATCCAAAAATATATCTACGAAGTCCCTCACGACATGTATTTCCTCCAACTTCGGGTTCTCTTTACGACTATCGACTATGTAGGCTAAATATCCTACACAGCCTTGACTTAACAACTTCCTAGCCTGCATCATCGTCAAATAACTCGCTTGTCTAAGCGACTTGCTTCCATAAAACACAACCTTTGACGGAGTCATAAGGTTAATACATTTCTTCTGGCAATCAATTACAGCCCCATAATTGAATAGCCAATCCATTCCTAGAATAACATCGAATTCCCCAAGTCTAATCGGAATAATATTTACATTCATAACGTTACCCTTAATATCCACCCTACAGTTCTTATGTACATACTATATAGGGATCACTTCTCTATTTGCAATCTCTATTTTCATAGGGTATTCTAACTCGTCCTTAGGCAATCCTAAGTTCTTAGCAAAATCATCGGATAAAAATGAGCAAGTAGCACCCGAATCAAATAATACATATGCATTAACTTTATTGATCGGAATGATACCAAACACCACATCGCGAGACTGCACAGCATCTCGTACTGTCATGTTGAATGTCCTGGCGGTCGGTCAATTTATTGCGATTGTCCTGAAACCATCAGAGCATTGCCACTGTTTCTTCCCTTGTTTCCTCCTGCTCCTGCCCCTCCTGACATCTTTCTAGGGCAATCCTTTGCCAGATGATCCTTTGATACACATGTGAAACAGGCGCCCTTCCCAGGGTTAAGGCAGTTAGGTGTTATGTGTCCTTCTCGACTATAATTATAGCAAACTCTTTTCCCTTTCATACAGACTCCCAGATGATTCTTCCCGCAGGTCGAACATGCTACTATCCTTTTCTTCTGGACTTCCTTGCTAATTTTTGATTGATGTGCTATCTCTTCACCTTCTCTTTTTGCTGTTACTTCCTCCAGTGTTACTACCACTGGCCTTGTTGTTACCCTCACCTTCACTTTTCTTCTTCTTCAGCTCTTCAATCTTCACGCATTAACAAAACTTTAGAATCTAACTAACTATCACTAACCTAAGCTTAAACTACTCCTAATCTAACCAAACAAGAAAATGAAAAGATAAAGGAATGGAAAAGCTAGGGCTTAAGGCCTTGTTTTCTCCCTATTGGAGATGCCAGCCAAATGAGGGCCAAAGCCCTTATATATCATATGCCTCTCCCGATCTGCTAAGCAAAGTCAAAGCTGGCTAGAATTTAAGACTGGCTCGGCCGCGCGCACCCAAGCCTATTTCCTGGCGCGGCTGCGCGGCTTTGGAAATCTGGATTCTGCAGGCTTTTCCTTATGCAGTCCTGGCTTCATGAATTCGTTTGATATTTCATGCACATATTGCATTCTTAAATCTTTTGTTAGCCGTGTAGCATCCAGTTGCATTATTATTCAATGCCATCATCATGCTTTAAAGCTCTTTTAAGCACTTTGCCCCATTTAGGCGATCTTTCATCCATTAATGCTCAATAATCGCCAAGAGAGTTCCTAAACCTAAAAAGCACAAAACAAAGAAAAAACACATTAAATGCATAGGATTACTTGAGTTTAAGCAAAAAAATGAGCTGGTTACTATCCGAATAAATGGTCATAAAGACCACTTATCATTCATTAACATTTGTCACGGCGTTTCGACGTTCATTCGTCACACGCCCGAATCGTCTCTCTTGTGTATGCTTAGTGTGCTTATATAACTTATCTAATACATCATTTATTAATGTTAAGCATCCTTATATTTACTAACATTCATGTTTTATAACTTAGGACAACATCTTTAATCGTCAGAAGCACTACACTTGAATACATGCATGCCCGACGCCATCCGATTGCCTCCGAATACGCATCAGTCCCTAAAATGACCATTTTGACCCCTGTTACTGACCTCAAATTGAAAACCTTAAAGAACAAAAGTTGTAGGTCTACTCGTGCTCGTTTCAAATCATCTTGAATCTCCTCAATCGGAGTCGTATGGAAAAGTTATGGCTATTTTACCACAGGAGGTCAAAATAGTCCTAGACTGACAACTCTTCCGGTGCAACTGCGCCTCAAATAGCCTTGGGGGTAGCGCAGCTGCGCCACTGGTAGCATGCTACGCTATTTTTTTTCAGTTGTTGATCTTGCGAATTTTCTGACCCTTTCCTCCTTTCAATCTTCATAAATTGAGTTATACACATCCAATTGAGTCCGTTTTTGACTCTATGGATTTGTGTAAAACTGAACTACTCATCTACATAATAACTATAACACTTCAAAAACATTAACAATTAATTTTAAGGGTTCCAATTCAGTGTTCATGCTAATTTTTTATGATTTACACATATTTAGCGAATTCATTCACTACGAATTCATTTTACATTCGTTTTGACTTGTTCAACTTAGGTTGTTTTCTGTTTTTTTTCGAGTACTATCATAATACATCATCAATTTAAGGTTTTCATCATGATTTCATAACTAAAGTTTGACTCCAACTACGCCATAACATATACATTTCATTAAGAACACAAGTTCTTCATCTTTAGCATAACTTCAAGAATTCAATTACCTAAAAATTGCTTATAGATGATATATAGCAGAATATATATACCCAAAAACATATATAATCAATTTTCTTAAGAAATCATCCACCAATACTATTTACAGTGAAGTTTAATAAAAACAAAACTTTAGATTTAGACAATTACCTTTGATTTCTTCTTTAAAATATTTAGATGATGTAGAAAACTTGGTTAATCTTATACCTCTTCCTTGAATCACAGAACTCCTCTTTACTCTCAACTTTCTCAGAGAGTTTTCTCCCTCAGTTTCTATCTAACTTAGCCTTGTGAAACTTAAGCGTAAGTTTTATTTCTCAGTCCGTTACAAAAATCGAAAGTCTCAGCCGTTGTAAAATCCAAGGGTCTCAAGGCCATGTTTGGCTAGAACCCAATTATCATCTTCTAATTTATTTTAATTTCTTTCTTATCATATAATATACCCTTGTCACACCCATTAACTAATTGAATTGAATTAATCTCAATTCATTAATAAATCCAATTAAACATTACTACTAAAATTATAACTTCTTTTTAACCAATATAATTATAATTTTATTTAACAACCATTAATCCTCTAATTTAATTACTTAATTAAATTATACTATTTTCATTCACTTGATATCATCACACTTTAAACAAATTATTCCATAATAATTTCCAACTAAAATGCTCATTTTAAATTTAATAAATATTCCAACTAAGATATTTATTTTATTCGATAAATATTTTAACTATTTACGAGATTCACAATCGTATTACATTAATATATTATATTTATATTTAATATATATTACTTTCTCATTTTATTAAAACACATCATAATAAGAATTTTATCCATTAAATTCTTATTTTAATTAGTAATTCACTATTTTAATTAAGTGAATTACTCATATTATTTATGAGATTTAATTCATAATAATTCCACTGCCAACAAGAAATAATAACCAAATTATATTATTTCATAATATAATCTTTAACTTGATTACATTAACTAATAATATTCAGTTAATTTTCTTTTCGTAATAATTTCATTTAATTTCTTCAATAGTTAAATTAACTATTAAACCTCACCATCCTAATATATGAATATATATATATATATATATATATATATATATATCTTCTATATTCACACCAAATCGTATACTTCACAATATATAACACATATATACACATATCCAAACTCAAAACATCTCGTAATAAGAATTTTATTTATTAAATTCTTATTCTAATAATTTTTGAAAATTTAGGTTGTCACATCCTTCCCTCCTTATAAGGATTCCGTCCTCGGAATCACCGAAACCCTACCTTACTTAGGTTTTCATCAAATCTCTTTAAAAATATTTATCGCTGAATAACTTCAACACATTACCTTAATATAAGTTTAATATATATATTCTACTACATTCAGTTTTTCAACAAATTTTTAGGTTTTATTTCAAAACCTTCAATTAAACACAATTATATTTCAAATATTATATATTCTCTAACTCGTTCATTTCCTTTCTAAGGATCATTGCCATATACTTTACCCGTCGAAGTCATATACTTCATAATTCACTATCTTATAAGTATTCGGGTTATCACATTCACCCCTTCTTCTAAGAATTTCGTTCTCAAAAATTTTATTTATTAATCTTCGTTCATTCAATCTATCAAAATAGATTTTATTTTAGTCTTATACACTGGATTGTTTGCGTTCTACAACTACCTCTTTCCAAGAAACATCCTTCTTGCCACATTCTTCTTCAAAATAATAAGAATATTCCACAATTGCTCAATAATTGGGAAGCAATATAAATAACTTAGAAATTTAAAAGATTCCAATAATGCTTAGTGGTCACAAGACCTTGAACTTTGTTTTTAGGTTTAACAGTGCTTCACCCCCGGTACTTCACACTATAAAACCACATCGGTACTCTAGGTGGCCAGCCTATCGTACCCCTACGTCGGTCCCAAACGTAGTATATCGTAACGACTATATGCGTTATATTTGGAACTATAGTCCCCGATAACATGTCCCCCTTTTATAGGGTTGTTTACCTCAGCTTCTTAACATCTGAATCCGCACCAAAATAATTTGGTTTGGAATAGTTTGACCAAGAACGCTCGAATTTTATAAACATCTTTCAATATTGGTCTAGCTGAATCAAGTAGTATAGACTTCTGACAATAATTCGGACATCAATCGAAATATATATATATATATATATATATATATATATATATATTTAACCAACTCAATAAAATAAATATTTTTTTTTGTTTAAGGAAACTAAAAGTAAATAAATCTTCTTTTTTTATATATAGTTTAAGGAAACTAAAAATAATAAATAAATCTTTTCACAATATCCTGATACCGTATCGTAGTACTGATATGTTGAGGATTTCGTCATTACATAATGTCATCATACTACATCATACCATAGTGGGCTGACGATCATACGATCACATCCAACACTAGGTTTAACTGCATTGATAACTTCCTCGATTATTGTTTGTACATCATACCAAATGATGTATAGAAAATACATTTTGAAGAATTTAAAATCATTTTTGTCTAGCTGAAGCAATTGGCGTAAACATGTGAATAATAGCACTATTTTTTAAAAAATCATTGGTTTCATCATTTGATCCAATGTTTTTTTAGAAAACAGAAGTGCAACATCAGCACGAAGTCAATAAATTTCAAAAATCTAGCAAAGCTAGGAGATTTAGAATATAAAACTATCTCCATCACTTAAATCTTTACTCCATCATTACTTAATCATTCTATCAACCTTAAACAACATCAATTCTTCCTACACCATAACTTTTCTATACCCAGTATAGTTCATCAAACTTACCACACTTTGGAAGTTCAGGAACCTGCCACAATAATATGAGTTTAAGAACTTGTCTTAGCAATATGTAGTCAAAGAACTGATCAGAGACTGTCCATATGCTTAGGGGTTCAAAACATACATACGATTATGAGTCACAATCTTACCATAAGTATGAGTTTTAAGAACTCGCATAACCTTAAGATCATCTAATGTAATCTTAATATCATCTAATCTAATCTCTATTGACTCTAACTATCAAATATAATATGAGAAAAGAATCACCTCTTCGTCATATATATATCGATAGCGTGACACCAACCTTCCAATGATTATCAATATGATAAGGCCAAGTGTAAACACAAAACCCCGCCCATACAAAGATTTGTACAACTCAGCCACCACATGAGTCTTCAGTTGAAATATCACTTAACTCTATTTTCTTCTTAACTTCTCGCTCTATACTCAATACAGATTTCTTGTATCTCATCATTTACAACTCCTCGTGAGTTAATCTCGTACCATATCATAGTACATTCTTGTTATAGTCTCAAACTATAACTATGCAATCATTACAGACCATCTGCTTTTTAACTTTAAAAGATCACGTCGTGATCTTATTCTATAATCATCTTCTTATGATTTTTTTCTTATCTCATTATCGTTTTGTTTTAAAAACTTCTTATCTTACATCTCATCATATCATACTATGATTTCATTTATGCTTTTAATCTTATAGATTTTGTCTATTCATCGTTATTCGTCATCTTTATTATTGGAGTTAGGCAACTCCTGATTCTTATCTTTATATCTCTTTAAGATTCTTCTTTGAATCTTCTTGTTTATTTATTAACTCTTCCTTTAAGAACTTTCTAACTTCATTCATATTGCTCAATATTTTATTCGAGTTTTATTCCTCGCCATTCGAATCTTCTTCTTATAACATCGCTAGGACTTAACTCATCCTATACATCTACGTATGTGAAAAGAATCACCTTTTCATTATATGTGACTCAACTTCTTATAACCTAAGGTCATAGCCTAAGGTACTCTTACCTAAGGTATATAACCTATCAGCTCTGATACCAACTGTACCGACCCTACAATTCGTACAATATAATTCCCCTTCTCGATCGTTAACAATACAACTTTATTCTAACTTTACATCATGATTCGATATTAAAATCACTAAAAATGCGGAATAATTAAAACTTTTATATAATCATTTCTTTATTGCCCTGAATCTTAACCTTTATCATTACATAACTTTGATTCAAATTTATTTTATGAATCGCTTCGTCAGAGTTATTATAAACTAAAACTTACAACCAGGTTCAATAACCTTTATAAATCAGATAAAATTAAAATTTACAACTCGACATCTATTAACCATCATACATTATCAAGTACATTATCTGGAACCTTAAACATGGTCCAAACTAATAACAATTCAGCCAAAGTATATAAATCTTCATGCATTACATCTGATTTATTTTTTGCAAGTAGCACATAGCGTTACCTTGAATCCTTAACCTGCAAAAGTGATTATTTGCAAGATTGAGCTCGACAGCTCAGCAAGATCTAACAATTTTCATGCATCACATAGCACATAACAACATGCTCAACATACATCTCATAAACATTGGACTAACATAACATACATGCTACAGTTCATATAACAAGTGTAAAGATTGAGTTCCTTACTCAATCAGCATTTATTACTCAATCAACATAGTCATAAATTGATTTTAACGTTTTATGCTTTCAACATATATATAACACATCATATTATTTGAAATAAAGATTTAAAACATTTCATCATCAAATTCACACTAGCAAATAGGAACTGAAAGACTTGCCATGATCGTTGTTTACCAATAACAGTTTAACAGCTTACAACTATCAGCACTTCACGTGCCCTACATAATTATATAATCATGCACATCAACTATTAGTCACATAGCAACGCATAGTAGTTGTAATGTAAACTTTACTCTACACCCCATAACCCTTCTTATTAACCAATACACAATGTTCAATTTGATTATGTTAACTTTCGACTTATATCTCACTATATTTCTTTTTAGTAATATTCAAAATTCATTCAAGTGTTTAAGTTTTTCTAGGACTACTTATTGGTTTTATATTAACCCCCTTTCATATCTTATAATGTTCATTTCATTTGACTTAAAACACTTTTTACGCTCATTAACACTTGTCACGGCATTTTAACGTTCATTTGTCACACGCCCAAATCGTCTCTCATGTGTATGCTTAGTGTGCTTATATTACTTATCTAATACATCATTTATTAATGTTAAGCATCCTTATATTTACTAACATTCATGTTTTATAACTTAGGACAACATCTGTAATCGTCAGAAGCACTACACTTGCATACGTGCATGCCCGACACCCTCCAATTGCCTCCGAATACACATTAGTCCCTAAAATGACCATTTTGATTCCTGCTATTGACCTCAAATTGAACAACTTATAGAACTAAAGTTGTAGGTCTACTCGTGCTCGTTCCGAATCATCTTGAATCTCCTCAATCGGAGTTAGTATGAAAATGTTATGGCTGTTTTACCACAGGAGGTCAAAATAGTCCCGGACTGACAACTCTTCCGGTGCTGCTGCGCCCCAAATAGCCTTGGGGACAGCGCAACTGCGCCACTAGCAGCATGCTACACGATTTGTTTTGTTGTTCTTGAAAATTTTCTGACCCTTTCCTCCTTCTAATCTTCATAAATTGAGTTATACACATCCAATTTAGTCCGTTTTCGACTCTATGGATTAGTGAAAAACTGAACTACTCATCTACATAATAACTATAACACTTCAAAAAAATTAACAATTCATTTTAAGGGTTCGAATTCAGTGTTCATGCTAATTTTTCATGTTTTACATATATTTAGCGAATTCATTCACTACGAATTCGTTTTACATCCGTTTTGACTCGTTCAACTTGGGTTGTTTTCGTTTTTTTTCGAAGTACTATCATAATACATCATCAATTTAAGATTTTCATCATGATTTCATAACTAAACTTTGACTCCAACTATGCCATAACATACATATTTCATTAAGAACACAAGTTCTTCATCTTTAGCATAACTTCATGAATTCAGTTACCTAAAAATTTCTTATAGATGATATATAACATAATATATATACCCAAAAACATATATAATCAATTTTCTTAAAAACTCATCCACCAACACTATTTACAGTGAAGTTTAATAAAAACAAAACTTTAGATTTAGACAATTACCTTTGATTTCTTCTTTAAAATATCTAGATGATGTAGAAAACTTGGTTAATCTTATACTTCTTCCTTGAATCACAGAACTCCTCTTTACTCTCAACTTTCTTAGAGAGTTCTCTCCCTCAGTTTCTCTCTAACTTATCCTTGTGAAACTTAAGCGTAAGTTTTATTTCCCAGCCCGTTACAAAAACCCAAAGTCTCAGCAGTTGCAAAAACCAAGGGTCTCAAGGCCATGTTTGGCTAGAACCCTATTATCATCTTCTAATTTATTTTAATTTCTTCCTTATCATATAATATACCCTTGTCACACCCATTAACTAATTGAATTGAATTAATCTCAATTCATTAATAAATCCAATTAAACCTTACTAATAAAATTATAACTTCTATTTAACTAATATAATTATAATTTTATTTAACAACCATTAATCCTCTAATTTAATTACTTAATTAAATTAGACTATTTTCATTCACTTGATATCATCACACTTTAAACAAATTATTCCATAACAATTTCCTACTAAAATGCTCATTTTAAATTTAATAAATATTCTAACTAAGATATTTATTTTATTCGATAAATATTTTAACTATTTACGAGATTCACAATCGTATTACATTAACATATTACATTTATATGTAATATATATTACTTTCTCATTTTATTAAAACACATCATAATAAGAATTTTATCCATTAAATTTTTATTTTAATTAGCGATTCACTATTTTAATTAAGTGAATTAATCATATTATATATGAGATTTAATTCATAATAATTTCACTGCCAACAAGAAATAATAACCAAATTATATTATTTCATAATATAATCTTTAACTTAATTACATTAACTAATAATATTTAGTTACTTTCCTTTTCGTAATAATTTTATTTAATTTCTTCAATAGTTAAATTAACTATTAAACCTCACCATCCCAATATATGAATATATATATATATATATATATATATATATATATATATATATATATATCTTCTATATTCACACCAAATCGTATACTTCACAATATATAACACATATATACACATATCCAAACTCAAAATATCTCGTAATAATAATTTTATTTATTAAATTCTTATTCTAATAATTTTTGAAAATTCGGGTTGTCACAATACTGATTGGCCCGGTTCGAACCTTTTATCCACTATCTTCTGATCGTGCCATTTCTTGACCTTTTCTTTGTATAACTTTGAGTTTTCGTATGCTTGCAGGCGAAATTCATCTAACTCATTGATTTGCAAAAGTCTTTCACCCTTGCTGCTGTTAGATCAAAGTTGAGTTTCTTGATGGCCCAATAGGCTTTATGCTCGAGTTCTACTGGGAGGTGACACGCCTTTCTGTAGACCAACTGGTATGCAGACATGCTGATCGGGGTCTTATAAGCGATCCGATACGCCCAAAGAGCTTCGTTTAATTTTAATGACCAATCTATCCTATTCGGGTTGACTACTTTCTCCAAGATTCTCTTCACCTCTGCTTGGCCACTCGTTTGGGGGTGATAAGCAGTGGCAATTTTGTGATTGACCCCATACTTATGCAAGAGCGCTGTGAAGTACTTATTGCAGAAGTGGCTCCCCTCATCATTGATGATTGCCCTCGAGGTGCCAAATTGTGTGAAGATATTCTTTTGCAAAAATTTCAACACCTCCTTCGCGTCATTTGTCGGTAGCGCGACTGCCTCAACCCATTTTGATACATAGTCGACTGCCAACAAGATATATAAATTGCTGAATGACGACGAAAATGATCCCATGAAATCGATTACCCATACATCAAAAACCTCGACTTCAAAAATTATGTTTAGTGGCATCTCGTTTCTCTTAGAAATGTTGCCCACCCGTTGACATCAATCACAGTTTTTCACACACTGATGTGCGTCTTTGAACAAAATGGGCCAGTAAAAACCTTCTTGGAGTACTTTCGCGGCCGTTCTTTGACTCCCATAGTGTCCCCCATATAATGAGGCGTAACATGCCTGGAAGATGCTTTCTACTTCACTTTTCGGCACACATCGTCAAATCATTCTGTCGGCACACTGTCGGAACAGAAATGGTTCATCCCACATATACCACTTCACATCGTGTAAGAATTTCTTCTTTTGTTGGCATGACAATTCTGGTAGGAGAATATTACTTACCAAGTAATTCGTAAAATCCTCATACGACGGGAACTCTTCGTGAATCAAAAATAACTGTTCATCAGGAAAGGACTCATTGATCAAAACTTTTTATGTCTTGTCATGCTTTGGATTCTCGAGCCGTGAAAGGTGGTCAGCCACCTAATTTTCTGTCCCCTTCCTATCTTTAATCTCTAAATCAAATTCTTGGAGGAGCAAAATACAGCGAATCAATCTCAGCTTTGCGTCTTTCTTTGCAACTAGATAGCGGATGGCCAAGTGATCTATGTATACCACCACCATAGTCCCAACCAAGTACGAGCAAAACTTATCGAACGCATACACAATCGCAAGTAATTCCTTTTCGGTGGTTGTGTAATTCAACTATGCATTAGTCAAAGTTTTGCTCGCATAGTAGATGGCATGAAAAACTTTCTCTCGGCGTTGTCCCAACACAGCTCCTACTGCGTAGTCACTGGCATCACACATTAACTCAAACGGCATTTTCCAATCTGGTGCTATGATCACGGGGGTTGTGGTTAGTTTCTTCTTCAACTGCTCAAACGCCGCTAGACAGTCTTCATCAAATTTGAAGGGTACATCTTTCTCCAATAGACTGCATTGTGGTTTTATGTTTTTGGAGAAGTCCTTGATGAATCGGCAGTAGAATCCAGCGTGACCGAGAAAACTCCGAATACCCTTTACTGAAGTTGGCAGTGGCAGATTATCTATTGTTTCCAATTTAGCTCGATCCAGTTCCAACCCTTTTTTTGAGACTTTATGCCCAAGTATTATCCCCTCTTGGAGCATAAAATGGCACTTTTCCCAGTTAAGCTGTAAGACCTCGAATTTTATGAAATAAAAGTATTCAATTTTTCTTTTAATTAGTATTCTATTCAGTAAATGGTTAAATTGATAAAAGGTTAAAGTTAAGGGTGATATGTGCAAATTTTACAAAGTAAGCAAGTTGTCATAAAATATTCATTGTGTCGGAGAATATTCGTTATGTCGGAGAATATTCCTTCTGTCGGGGAATATTATATTCGGTAAAATATGATGGTGGCGTTGAAATAACCAATAATTGGTGGGCCCACAACAAAATAACTGTCGGATATAGAAAGCGACATAAGTAATATTTTTATAAAAATAAACTTTTAAGGTTAAACTGTTAAAATACCCGGTGATAAAAGTACAGTAATACGCGTTGTTGCATAGAAGCACACAGTATTGCACTGTATTTCTAATTATTGATGCTTACGTAAGAAATCACTCAGTATTTCATTCAATAATTGCTACAGTGATAATTGCATAGTATTTTATATTATTAAATCAATAATTGACACAACACAGTTACTCATATTATTATTATTAGCATTATTGACAATGTCTAGAAAGTTATGTCAAGGAAATAGGTTAGGTTATCTAATTGCGCGCCAGTAAGGAGAAATCCTTATCGGAAAGCCCCCTCTTTCTAGGGAACGATCTGGTTGTCAATATTGTGAATTAAAATATTAATGATGAATGGTTGATAAAAATATTTTCATTGTGTCGGGAATATTAATGTTAGTGAAAATCGACATTTATTTCAATAATAGTCGATTTTCGGATGTTAAATTGACCAAACGGGGAATTAATCGGATAAATGAGCAATTAATGGGTGGTTAGCAGTAGACATGTGGGGGCCACTTGATTGGTGGATAATATATGATTGGTGGGTGGTTGCAGGGGAGGTGGTGCAAGATCGATAAACTAGAGGGACTAAATTAAAAATAGAGGTAAAGATGGAGGTACTAAAGTGTAATTAGCCCACCTTTTTCTAGCCTATAAATACTCCTCCATCCATTCATTTTTTTCATACCATTTTGAAGAGCAAAGTTATAATCACAAGCTATAGTGAGAGAAATTATAGAGAGAGAAAGAAGAAGAGTATTTTGCTGCTATATTATTTCAGTATCCAATCTTCTTCTGCGGTAAGGAGTATTATTTCTTTCGTATTCGTAAAGAATGTTATTTTCTTTCAATACTCGTAAGGGTTGTCATTCTATTCCTTATTAAGCTGTGGGAATAACCTGTCTACTCGGATTATCGCATGCATGGTGAATATTCATTCTTTATTAATCTGTGGGAATAACCTGTCTACGCGGACTACCACATGCCTAGTGAATAAATCTTATTCATTTCTTTATTAAGTTGTGGGAATAACCTGTCTAGGCGGACTACCGCATACATGGTGAATAACCCTTCGTATTCTATTCCTTATTAATTTATGGGAATAACCTGTCTACGCGGACTACCGCATGCATGGTGAATAATCTTTGGTATTCATTTTTATTAAATTCTGGAAATGATCTGTCAACGCGGATTACCGCATGACGAGAGAAAATCCAATTACAGTTTCATATACTCTTTCATACTCGTATGAAATATTATTTCAATGGAATATTGGTCTGAACTTGTTATTGAGATTTTAATCTTTTCATACCGGAGTACTATTCACAGGGTACTATTCACGAAGAAATTGTCTTCTTTTTTTGTCCAAATTATCTTTTATTCATACAAGAGTACTATTCATCCGGGGTACTATTCACATGATACTATTCATGTGGTACTATTCATGGAGTACTGTTCATAAGATACTATTCACGTGGTACTATTCACATGATACTATTCACGGGATACTATTCATGGGATACTATTCACGACAACACTTGGTTTATTTTTCTGTCCAAATTATCTTTGATTTATGAAATATATTTTTGAAATTGGATCCATGTTTTGATCTTCATGTTGACAATTTGGATATTCTTGAACTCTAGATAAATTGAATTATAAATCTCTAATATTTGTCCTTGATCTCACTGGATTCATTCTTTATATCATTGTCATAATCCTCAGTCTTAAATTATGGTGAAAGTTATCTTTGGCCCGTAGTGCAAAGATGAACTGTTGATGGATGAATATATTTGGTCCGTAGTGCAAAGATAAACTATTGATTGATGAATATCTTTGGCCCGTAGTGCAAAGATGGACATGTGTTTGGCATGATCATGATCATTATTGTTGAATATCTTTGGCCTGTAGTGCAAAGATGGACAGGTGTTTGGCATGATCATGACCATTAATGTTACTATTGAATATCTTTGGCTCATAGTGCAAAGATGAATTGACTAATATGATTATGACTAAAAGCTGTAGACTAGTATAATCAAGACTATTGATGTTACAAATGAATATCTTTAGCCTGAGTGAAAGGATGAATTTATTGGCATGATTATGAAAAGGAACTGTGATTTGGTATAACCATGATCTTTGATATTTCAGGTAAAGACAGATGATGAAAATTGTGACAAACAAGATTTTTGTAATTTATTTTGAATATTTATTGAATTAAATAAATATTTTTCGATGATTTAATTATTGAGTTAAATAATTAATTGATGAATTTGTGGTAGAGTAATTTAATTATATGTGTCACATTAGTTAAATTAATGTGGTGAATTTTTTTATATTCAAAGTATGTATTTAATTGAGCTTATTTGATTAATATAATAATTAATAAGCATAATGTTATTCTAATTAATTTAATAATTAATTAGAGATTTATGATTAGACATAATTAATAAATAAGAATTTTAATTATGTGACTATGTGATTTAATGTAGATTTATGCTATTTTATTTAATTAATTTAAATAGCATTATTTGATTTAATTGGGTGTGACATTAATTAACTATATAATAGTAAGTTAATTAAATTAAATGGAAAGGAGGAATAAGGGACAAACAAACTAAGCCCTAGTGGGGGTTGGAGCCAGTTAACCCATTATGGGATTAACTGACGACCCATAACCCACGACTTCTAATTACGCGTATAATATATTAATTTACATATACATATCAGTTCATATAATTAATTTGTAAGACACTAAGTTCCAGAGAGAAAAAGAGAGAAATTGAGAGAAAAGACTCGAGAATTAGTTAGAGAAGAGATTGAAGAATTTAGTTGCATCATCATCACTAACTAGCAAGGGTAATTCTTTCTCCTACGTTTTTAAATTCAAGTTCTTACAGTTTCCATTAACGTATTCTTAAAAAGTTCTCTGTGAATGACTAATTTGATGATTAATGCATGATATGATTTTATATGTATTATTATATGATCATAACATGTTTTATACCATGTATGCATGATTTAATGTGATAAATTTCATACAATTATACTTGATTTGATTTTTACAAAAGTCACAGAGTAGAAAAGTTGTATATATGGCCATACAGCCCTTATGTACAATTTTTATACTATGAATCGATGATTTAACTTTGAATTAGCACTTACATATGATTGTACACGTTTATACGAACAAAACGGAAGTTAAACGAACGGATTCGGTGTTATAACGAATCCGTAAAGTTAAATTTCGTGATTTTCCTTCAAAACATGATAAAGTATGAAAAACAGTGAATTTGATTGCTATAACTTGTGTAATTAAGTGATTTAGAATGCTAAGATCATGCTAGAAATATTGTATAGTGTTTCTATGAAGTCCATACTTCATGGGTAGCAATTAAATTGTTGTGGTAGCATTTACTCTGGGCCTGGTTCTCTGTTATTCGTGAACTGCAGATTCTGAAAATGGCGTTTGGAGCTGCAGCGCCAACTTTAAGCCTAAGATTGGGGCTGCAGCGCCAGTGGAGCTGCAGCGCCAAGATTGGGGCCGCGGCGCCAGTGGAGCTGCAGCGCCAAGATTGGGGCCGCAGCGCCAGTGGAGCTGCAGCGCCAAGATTGGGGCTGCAGCGCCAGTGGAGCTGCAGCGCCATTTTTAGTTCAAATGGTGGAGCTGCAGCGCCACTTGGCAATTTTGCCCAAAAATGAGATTTTAATTGTTCAAGTCCAGGAAATGTAATTGTAACCTAATGTAATAAACATGAAGACATGATTAAACATATAATAAGAGGTTAATAACTTATATTACGTGAGTAATTAATAAGTTAATTACATGACTTGATTCGTTAATTGTATAGTCCAATAACGTGCTCAAGACCGATGTGTGTGATTCGATACGTATATCGAGTTATTGATTAATGTGTATTGTGAACGTATTGATATGTAGGATTTAATAAAGAACGTGAATTATAATTGTAGCTTGTGCAAGAGGCAAGTTTCCTATCCTTAAACTTGTTCTATATTTTGCAAGTTTCCTAAACTCAAACTTTACTTTTACATCGAGCAAGTTCTTATCCTTGTTTATTCAAGTTAAGATTTTCATATGAGATATTGTTATTCCTTTAAATATTATACAATACTTATTCGATTGTATACTCTTGAGAATTATTGTTCAAGTTGAATATCGATGTTATTATTAAATCTTATAGGACTAGTGAACCCTTATCGATTCGACTAGTCCATAGTTGATGAACGCTTCAAATTCTAGAATACTTATTGAGCTTATCCAAACCAAACTTCCTTTGGTGCGGACTCTGATGTCAAAACTGAGATGAACAACCCTGTAAAGGGGATTATTTACGCTTTAGCGTTGAGATATTGTGCACAGTATGGTACTAAGGGCTGATCCCCCTAAGTACGAGAAGTAGAGTCCATAGTCTTATGACTGTTAAAGGTTTAAAGCATAAACACTTTACAACCTAGGACATAGTTCAAGGTTTTATGACCCTCAGATGTTCTTTTGATTCCTATTATATATCCTCGAGTCAGAAGTTGAGTTTCTTTATTCAGATGTCTTTGATTTACTCGCATGTTATTATATTGTTGTCATATTATTATACTTGTGGGCAATCGTGCTCACTCTTGCGTAATAATAACATTGTAGTTAAGAACAAAAGGTCCGACGAGCCTTCTACTAGCAAAGGCAAAGGCAAAGTCAACAAGTGATGAAGACTTGTTGTTTATTTTAATTGTTATGTTTCAGACTTATGTTAAAGTTGTGTAAGACTTATTTAATTATTTATATTTCTGCATTTGAGATTTAAGGTTAAGTACGACCTGGGATTGATGTATTTATTTTCAGATGTTGTAACCCCATAAGGGGAGGATTATTTCTATTTATTTCATGGTTTGCATTTACTATGGGTAGATAGATAGATGATATTTGTACAGTGAACACCAAGTCCCGTGGAAATTGAAGTACCTGGATTTGGGGGTGTCACAAAAATTATCTTCGTCCTGGGTGCGAAGAGGAATTTATCAACATAATTATGATCATGAACTATTTTCATGATTATGGAGAGGAACTGTTGATTGATGTTACAGGGATAAAATATTATTGGTGGACTTTTAACATGGAGAAAATAATAGACATTATGGTCTATTTGACTCTTCTAATGAATTGCTTGTTCCGCTGCAATTGTTGATTTAAAACTTGTTGTCTATTGTATTCTATCCGATTTTTCACTATTGAGGACTAAGGTTCTAATGATCTAATTCATTACTGATGAAGGCTATTGATAATTTAATTATCTTTAGCCATAACATTCTTTACTGGACTATTTATGCTCACCCTTTTGCTTAAGAGTGTAGCTGGGCCGAGCGGGGATAACAGGGGAATAGAACAATGGTCTATAACTGTTGAAGTTTTCTATAAAACAGTATGAGAATAATTGTATTGAGAATTTAAAATGTGTGTGTCGTATTTTATACGTCATTTAATAGTTGATTTTGGTGAACAACAATAGGGTGATGAGGTGAACCCGACTTTGGAAGGGTGTGTTGTCATTATCATACAAGATGTCGAACCACATTCGACTTCAGGTTATCATAAAACATGGTTGTGCGCATCCACTTGCTGATTATATCTATGAGCACTACCTATATAATCTTGGAGTATAGTTGAAATATAATCCTCATTTTGAGATAATGGAGATAATTATATGGCAAGAGAATATCCACCATTGGAATGAACAGGATAATAATCTTCTCGTTCTTCTTTGTGGTCTATTGGGTCAACCAAGGTTAATTCTCAAGTCCTATGATATCTATTATAACTTAAAAGCATGGCCTTCTATGTACAAAGTTTTCCTTGAGCATTTTCCAAAGATTTTAATTCCTAAAATAGTTATTGATTGTACCTTTATGTAACGTATTATTGATAAGGAGTATGAGTATTGTTATTCGTATTGAAACTCACAGTATGTGTGTTGTCGTATTTTCCACGACGGAGTAATAGTTTAAATATGAAGATTTGAATTTGGATTCTGTAGTGTGTATTTGGCAACACAGAATGGGTTGTGTGGACCTATTTTGGGGGCGTCACATAAGCACCAGATTAGTTTCTATACATCTCTTCAGTACCATGACTAGATTTTCTAGGCACCTGTCAAAAGACTCCCCAAATACTGAAAAAGTCATCCATAAACACTTCCACACTGCGCTCCACCATGTCAGAGAAAATTGCCATCATGCATCGTTGAAAGGTCGTCGGAGCGTTACACAGTCAAAATGACATCCTTCTAAAGGCAAAGGTGCCATAGGGGCATGTGAACGCCATCTTTTCTTGATTCTTCGGTGCAAAAACAATCTGGTTGTATCCCGAATACCCGTCTAGTAAACAGTAATACTCATGCCCAGCTAGCCTATCCAACACCTGATCAATAAACGACAAGGGGAAAAGATCCTTTCAGGTTACCTTATTTAGCTTCCTGTATTCCATGCAAACCCTCCAGCCGGTTATTGTTCTTGTCGATATCAATTTGTTGTTTTCATTCTTCACTACTGTCATACCACCTTTCTTCGGGACACACTGAACTGGGCTTACCCATGCATTATCTGAGATCGGGTAGATAATTCCAGCATCAAGTCATTTTAATATTTCCTTCTTTACCACTTCTTTTATAATCGGATTGAGCCTCCGTTGCTGTTCCACTGTAGGCTTACCATCCTCCTCCATCATAATCTTGTGCATACAGAATGAAGGGCTGATTCCTTTGATGTCGGCGATAGTCCATCCAATAGGAGACTTGTACTCTCGCAGAACTCTTAACAGCTTACTTTCCTACAATTCGTTAGGCGCAGATACAATAATAACAGGTAAAGTAGATGAATTACCCAAATAAGCATACCTGAGATGGTTAGGTAAGGGTTTGAGTTCTAGTGCAGGTGGTTCCTATAGAGATGGTTTCATCCTTGCTGATGACGTTTCTGCCACTTCTAACGGCTCAAATGGTACTTTGAACCTGCTCATCCTAGGATGTGCATCTAACAATTGCAGATATTCCATCGACTCTGGATCATCTCCGTCACAATCTCCCATTAATGTTGTTTCTAAAGGGTCGGTACTCAATATACGACCTTGTTCATCCCCCACCACTTTGTCAATTACATCCATTCGGAAACACTCCTCATCCTCTTTAGGGAAGTTCATGGCTTTAAAAATGTTGAAGGTTACTTTTTGATCTTGAACCCTCATGGTCAACTCTCCTTTCTGAACATCAATGAGAGTCCTACTGGTTGCCAAAAATGGTCACCCGAGGATTATCGAAATATCCTTATCCTCTTCATAGTCTAAGATGATGAAGTCAGCTGGGAATATGAATTTGTCAACTTTTACCAAAATGTCCTTAAAAATCCCATGTGGATATGTTATCGATCTGTCCGTAAGCTGTAGGGATAGTGGCATGAGGTTTATACTTGCACCTAAGTAACACAATCATTTATTGAAGGACACACTGCCTATTGTGCATGGGATGGTGAAACTGCCCGGATCTTTCAGTTAGGTGGAAGCTTCTTTTGTAATATAGCGCTACATTCCTCTGTTTATGCCACAGTCTCGAAGTCCTTAACTTCTTTTTCTTTAACAATATATCCTTCATGAACTTGGCATAACTAGGCACCTGCTCTAATGCTTCCGCGAAAGGAATGCTAATATGCAGCTTCTTGAACACCTCTAGAAACTTAGTAAACTGCTTCTTTAGTTTCTATTTTCGGATCCATTGTTAAAAGGGTGGTGGTGGGTAAACTGTCGGTGCAACTACCTGTTCATTTACCACTGATTCTTTTCCTCCTTTACTCCCTTCCACTGTTTCCTCCACACTTGTCTTAACCTGCTTTTTCGTTGTCGGCTTTTCTGAATCTTGCTCGGCTAACTATTTTCAACTCCGAAGTGTAACAGCTTGACATTGCTCATGACCTCCCCTCGATTCTTTTTGGTATCACTCGATAAGGTTCCTTGGGGTCTACTATTCAATGCACTTGCAATTTGTCCCATCTGAGTTTCCAAATTTTTGATCGCAAACGCCTGAGATTTCATTGCTGCCTCATTCCCTGTTATGTACTTCGCAAGTAGCTCCTCCAAATCTGTCTTCTTTTCGTGATTCGGAGCTGCCTGTTGATGTTGATTTTGAAAATCAGGGGGGTATGATGGCCGTGGAGCCTGCTGCTGATTCTAATTTTGGTTCTGATTGTTGCTCTATGAGAAATTTGGATGGTTCCTCGCCCCCTGATTATACGCATTCTGATTTGTGTTAGGTGGCCTATTATAGCTACCCATAAACTGTACTGAAGTTGGATTTATCGCATAATGGTCTGTCGGATGCTCCCCTGCACAAAGCTCACACACAACTGCGACCTGCTGTAAATTTTCACTTCGACATGGCATTCATCTTATTTGATAATGCTTCTATTTGTACGGATAAAGCTGTCACAGAGGCCACTTCCAGAATAACTGCTGCCTTGAGTTGAGTCATTCTCTTAGTTGGCCACTGATAGTTGTTTGCAGCCATCGTTACTATCAAGTCCCATGCCTCCTCAAATATCTTTGCCATAAAAGCTCCATCTGAAGCCGTATCAATGCTAGTCCGTATATGACTTCCTAACCCATTGTAGAATGTATTCATCTGCATCCACTGCGATAGTCCATAGTGTGGGCATTTTCTCAACAGCTCTTTATACCTTTCACATGCTTCATACATTGGTTCTCCTTGGTGCTGTACAAATGAAGAAATATCCGTCCTCAATATATGTGTTTTTGATGGTGGTAAGAATTTAGCGAGAAATTTATGCGCTAAATCGTTCCATGTGGTGATTGACCCCGGTGGTAGAGAATTGACGCAACCCTTTGCCTTATCTCTAAGCGTGAACGAAAATAACCTTAATCTGAAAGCATCATCCGAAACCCCATTGCACTTGAATGTATCGCAGATCTCTATAAAACTAACAATGTGCTCGTTCGGGTCATCATTCGGGAGACCCCCAAACTAACAATTGTTCGCCACCATCTGTATAGTTCCAAGCTTGATCTCAAAGTTATTAACATTAATCGTCGGCCTGGTAATACTTGACTAAATTTCTGAAATTCGTAGTGTAGCATAATCCCGCAGTGCTTTATGTTCCTCTTCAGTCATGGTTTTCGGTGTTTCAAGTTCTTCTCGAGTTTTCTCAATCCACATACTTAACCTCTAAAATCGTTTGTCGATGTCGTCCTCGAAAGGCAATAATTCTGGCTTCTTTGATCGAGTTTGCATGTACTACTCAATATTACTTAAAATAACAAATAAAATAAAAATAAGAATAAAATAAGAAAAAATGTTTAACTAAAAGTGATTTAATTAAACTGATATTGTAAGTAATAAACACAATTATTGTCCCTGGCAACGGTTGCAATTACCAATTTATCCGAACAATTACCAAGTTTATACTCTTTCAATTTTATTAAATCAATGATTAAATGATGATATTTATGAAAAACTACTACTCATACTATAATTAACACTATTCCAGGAATTTAACAAGTTTTCGGAGAATTAAACCTACAACTTCACTTAATGCTTCACTTCGAATAACATACTTCCTTTTAACTTAAATCAATTATTCCAGATTATTAACCAAGAACACAATATTAGATATAACCATCTCTCAATGCATTACATCCATACTCACTCAAATCCACAATTGATAGAATTAAGCAACACACCTTAATTAACTAAATCACTATATCTCTATGTGATTTATGATTGAAAAAGGTTTAATATCAAGTTCTCTTTAGATTACGCATGATGTATAGATATCTCTATCCTACACATATTATGAATTCTAACTAACTGTAGAAATCACAAACACACGTCACTATGGTCAGTTCTAATTCCATACGGCATCTCTCGAGTTCATATGGAATAACAAGTAATTGGTAATCAAGCAATAACATAAATTAAGCGCAAACTATAGCAAATAATCTGAAAATAATCTCATTAAGCTAAATTGAAAGCATATCAATTCTTAGTTACATAATAAGATCCTTTGTAGACTTAAATATCAAATTATTTCATCATAGACAAAGTAAAAACCATAATCCACAAAGTAAATAACATCCTGAATACAAAGTATAGATGAAGAGAGAAAATAGAATCTAAAATTATATTACTACTCGTCTTCAATCTCGCCTTGCGTTTGTCGTGCTTTGCCTTGCTTCAATCCTCCTCAAGTATCAACTCTCACGAACTGGGGTTTTTTAATGTCCAAGAATATCCAATATAAGCCTCTCTATTAGCCTTATATATTCTCCTAATCGCGAGCCAAAACCTCAACTTTCTTTCCAGCAGAATCCTACTCAAATAAGGTAACGAAATCCAATCTGTCGCGAAACTCGCCTAAACGAGTTTTTCCCTTGAAGATATTCGCCCCGGCGCACCTGCACCTAGGCGAGGTTTACCAGCTATAAAACTGTGCCCTGGCACAGATTGCAGAACCTGTGCAAATTTCCTTCTTCAATTCCTTAGTTTCTTGAGCTTTTCATCCCGGCCAATCCCTGCACATAAACTAATGCAAATGTGTGAAATAGAACCTAAAAAGTACTTGAAGTAGCAACATCTTCGGTTTAAATGGCATCAATTCGAAGGTATGAAACCTACTTATCAGCATTCCCTTGTGAGGCTTAGGAAATGTACCACTCAGATCCGCTCCAATTGAAAGAGGTGACGTTTCCATCCAGTAAATTGCAAAGATTTGGGAACCTTCGTTGCAAAAAGCCCATGAGAGTAATCCTAATATAGGTCATCCTCTAACAAACCAACCGCACAAGATGTCTCTTCATACCCTGTTGCCTTTCTGAGTATATAAATGTCATCCATCTTAAACTGTCATTTATATATTCTTATCATGTTATCAAGACGACTAACCCTTTATTTTGCAGGAAAAGATTAAAAAAAACCCTGAATTGATGCATAGCATATCATGCATCCATATCATCTAGCAATAATAAGACTAAACAAGATGTCGATTTTGTGTAGACTGGTCCTAGAACTCGATTCGGTACCAAGAAGGCACGATCACCACCAGCTAAAATGGTCGAGGTCATATTATCAGAACCTATTTCCGTATCTCGAGAAGAGTTTGAGGAATTTAAGAAGCAGATTGCTGAGATGAGATGAAAAAAAGAGCACTCTTTTTTGCGATGTAGTTTCTCTCTATAAAATTTTCACTCTGCAAGCTCTCTTCCTTTCCTCTGATTCGGGCCATCGTTTCTAGTTTCTTCCCTTTCCTATCTTTCTTTCTTGCCTCGTTTCCCTTTTCCCATGGTTAGCCATCGGCATTTATCTACTGGAAACTCCATGAGCAGCCCTTCTAGAAATTTATATGTTAAGTTTGGGGTCTCAAACCCTAACTCCCCTCTCATCGATGAGTCTGATATGGCTGAATCAGTCCTCATTTCGATTGAAGTTCCAATTGAAACTGATGACTCTGGTACTTCTGAAGCTAATAGTATCGTTGATGACAATTTAGGGTTGTAGCACAGTTCTGCTATGAAGGAGATTTTCATTGCAGCAAAACATCTCATATAGCAGGGGAATATAGACGTCGCAAATGAGCGTAAAAGAAGCAATACTGTAATGGATTTCATAATTGCCCAGGGATTTTCTATTCAAATTATAACTGATTTTGCTAGAAAAGGAATGCCTATTCGTCTTGAAAATGAACATGATATGTTTGATAAAAGTTCAATGAGAATAAATTGCTCTGATTTATAGCTAAGGCTCTTATCCCTAGTGAGCTTTGTGATGATGTTATGCTAGAGACTTATGTTAGCCCGGTAGGGTCTGGTTTGGAAGAGGGTGAGATGTTATGCTCCCTTATGATTGTCGGGATGCCAGGTGTTAGACCCTTTTGGCTTGACATGGCCTTGACACTCGGGCAAGGCATGCTGACACTCAAATTGTGCAGCAGCTTGGCACAGCGTGCGGCAGCTTGGCGCAGCGAGCGGCAACAAAGCATAGCGTGCGGCAGCAGGGCGCAGTAGGCGGCAGATTTGGGCTCTAGACAAATGCCAAGGTTGGACCTTGACAATCACTTGGGCGACAATGTGCAGCATCGTGCGACAGAAGTCGGCATCTTGGGGCGCTGAGCGCACTTAGTAGGTAGATTGGGCACTATGTCAAGAAAATGTAAGTTCTAGGCGACCTGCATTATGGTTCCTCTAACACACCTGATGTCTGTTGGTGGCAATTTGAATATTTTTATAAGTGCTACTATGGGGGGGTGTGACACCCCCAAATTTGGGTACTTCATTTCCACGGAATTTGGTGCTCACTATCTAAATAAAACATAACTACTGCCCATAATTACAGAATAAATAAATTACAACCTTAATCAAATAAAATCTTTCTTATAAAAAGGATTACAACTTTAATAAAACATTCCCAGAGTTATCTAACCTTAACGTCAATAAATGCGGAAAACAAACATCATATAATATAAATAAAGTCTTATTACACATCAAAATCAATAATCAATAGCAAGTCTTCACTTGTTCATCTTGTTCTTGCCCTTACTAGTTGACGGAGCGTCAACTCTTTTAACTTTAGTTGCAAGGTTATATAATGCAAGAGTGAGCAAACAAAAGCTCACTTAGAATAACAATCAATAGTGATGATTTAAACTAAATAACTTTAAGTAATTTGAATAACACTTCTCTCATCAATAATAAAGAATTGAACATGGAATGTAAAATCATCTGAGGGTCATAAGACCTTGAACTATCTCCCAGGTTATAAACATTTCTATTTAAAACCTTTAATAGTCGTTAGACTATACGGACTCTTAACTTGTACTTAGGGGGATCAACCATTCGTACCATATTTTGTGCACAAACATCTTAACGCTTTCACATGGTAATCCCCTACTAAATAGGGTTGTTCATCTCAGTATTTAATAACGAGTCCGCACCAAAGAAAGTTTCGTTTGGATAACTCAAATGAAATTTGGAGTTTAACTATCACCAACTAAGGAGTAGTTGAATCGACTTACAATAGTTTAGAATTCGATAATAAAGAATTTTGAAACAGTTATGAGTCATGCTCAACAATTATATTTTAGAATTTAACTTAAAGCATTTGAAAGATTAAATAGATTTTGCTTGAATAATTAAGTAAAGATCACGTTACTCCAACAACAATTTCAATACTTGCTCAATATTGATATTAGAGTACAAAATAACTTGCACAATAAATAACAAGTTAGGGATAGTAAACTTGCATAATGTAAAAGAAAGGTTTAGGAACTTGCCTCGAGCGCAAGCTACAATTTACAAATCACGTTCCTTAATTAATTATACATATACGTAATTAACAATAATAAATCATAGATTAGTTACTATATAACTAATCCACATTCTAAGTTAACTCATCTATATTAACTCGTTATTATTTAATTATTAGTAATTATTACATCTCATGGTCAAACCACATATTCACATAATTAATCAAATTAAATTATGTCCTCGCATTAATTAAATTATAATTAATCAAATTATAATTTGAATTATACATATTATATTTTAATAACATAATTCATTACTATCCATTTAGCATTTTAATTTTATTAACATACTTTATAAATTATTACTTCATTAATCTCCTAAAATTTTACACTTAGAAATATTTTCTGCACAATCTGCATGGCTGGCGCTGCCGCACTCCAAGTAAGCCTTGGAACGGTACGGCAGCGCTACCTGGAGCGAGCGCGCTCCTCATAAGCCTTGAAGCAGCCCGGCCGCGCCACTGCGCAGACCGTTCTGACAGTTCGCGACTCTGTGCAGGAAAAAGCCAATTTGGCTTATTTCCTCGCACCAAACTCAAAAATTAGCACACATAATTCACATAAACTTTTGTAAAAATATCAGTTTATGTTTTTAACAAGTTTTAATACATCTAAACATCAAAACACATAATTTAAAAACTCTAATTTTGTTGTTTTGAAGAAAAAACCATTTTTAAGTGTTCTTGATGATAATCAAGACTGTGAGTTTGTTTCTAAACCAATTCACATAATTCCAAGCATATTGATTTCGTTTCTTAACATGTTATCATAATCTAAAATCAATTTATACAACATATTACAATTAAACACAAATTTTGATTTTAAAGGAGCCATTTATTTTCAAAACAAGTTCACTATAACTTTTGATGAACATGATTGCTTCATGTTCATCATGTTTACATGAATTTAACAACTTAAATTTTCATACTAATCATATACAAATAGTTTATTAGCACAATATGTATATATAATTCATGTATATATAAATTCCATGAAAACTCATATATATACAGAGAACTAAAACATAAAGAACATAAAAACACAATTTTAATGATTATAGAGTTAGAACTATACCCTTTTGGTGTTAGGAAGAAGAAGATGATGGTGAATTTCTTGTTTTTGAAATCACAGAGCCTTTCTTCCTCTTTCTTTCTTCTCTCTTTTCTCTCTTTTCTTTCTCTACTCTTTCTCTCTAACACTGACTAACTTAACTAACGTATAAACTAATATGTATAACTGATATACATATATTAGATATAGAATTTAATACATATAATATAACTGATAAAATACTTAATTCATTAGTAAATACATCAGTTATGTTTATTTTGAAATTCAAAAGCCATAAGGCTTGTTTGGCAAAAACCATTTAATTTTAAAAATAGATTTTTAGTAGTTAATGCCTTGTTTGGTAAAAACTCTTTAAAACAGCTTTAAGGGCCTTGTTTAGCAAAACTAATTTAAAACCCTTTTATTTTATTTTAATAAATCATTTAACATATACTTTCCAATGTCACACTTTATTTAATTAAATCTCAACATTCTAATTTAATCAAATAAAGCTAACACTAATTATTAAATCACATTGCCACAAAATTACTTACACATCAATTTAATATTAACATTCATTTAATTAATATTTATAACATAATCACATAAATTATTTAACTCAATAAATAATTTAATTAAAATATTTATCTAATTCAATAAATATTTATAATTTTATATAAAAATCTCATTCGTTACAATCTTCCCTCCTTAAAAGGATTTTGTCCCTAAAATCTCAAATAAAAACTCGTTCGTTAATTCTTCCCCCCTTAAAAAGATTCAGTCCCCAGAATCGATATATAAGAAATTAAACAAATAATTGAGGATAAGTTTTCATCATTACAACCTCGAGTTCCTGCGTAGCTTCTTTAGCACTGTGGTTCCTCCAAATTATCTTAACAGAAGGTATCACTTTATTTATAAGTACTTGTTCTTTTCTATCAACTATTTGAACCGAAACCTCTTCATACGTTAGGTCTTTATCGAACTGTAAAGGCTCGTATTCTATCACATGCTTGTAGTCGTGCTTGTACGGTCGCAACATATAAATATGAAAGACGTGATGTATATTATTTAGCTCCGGAGGTAACGCAACCTCGTAAGCTACCTCGCCAACCCTTCGCAGTATCTCACAAGGTCTAATGAATCGGGGACTCAACTTCCCCTTCTTGCCAAATCGAATCTTCCCCATCCAGAGAGATACTTTTTGGAAAACGAAGCTTCCTACTGAAAATTCTTGATTCTGTCAATGATGATCGGCATACTTCTTTTGTCTGTCTTGACCAGCAACCAATCTTGTACTGATCAGTTTGACGATTTCAGCGGTTTGTTGCACCAATTCTGGTCCCAACAGCTGTCATTCACCAACCTCATCCCAGCACAATGGAGTCCTGCATTTTCTTCCGTACAATGCTTTGTAAGGCGGCATGCCAATACTTGCATGGTAACTGTGTTGTAGGCGAACTCCACCAATGGTAGATGATCATCCCAGCTTCCTTTAAAGTCTATAACATAACCTCTTAGCATATCTTCTAAAGTCTGAATCATTCTCTCGCTCTGGCCATCAGTTTGAGGATGGTACGCCGTACTCATTCGAAATTATGTTCCCAAGCATTCTTGTAATCTCTTCTAGAAATTTTAAGTGAAACGCGGATCTCTGTCGGACACAATCGACACCGGAACACTGTGTCTAAAAATAATTTCCTTCACGTATAGCTTCGCTAACTGACCCAAGTTGAATTTAATCTTGATCGGTAAGAAATGTGCTGAGTTCATTAGTCGATCCACTATAACCCATATCACATCGAATCCCTTTTGAGTCGTTGGAAGACCAACCACGAAATCCATCGTGATATGCTCCCACTTCCATTCCAGAATCTCTAAAGGTTGTAGCAATCCATTTGGTCTTTGATGTTCTGCTTTGCTTTCTGACACGTTAGACATTTTGCAACGCATTCAACAACGTCTCTCTTCATATTCGGCCACCAGAAATGGTGTCTGAGATCCTGGTACATCTTCGTACTCCCAGGGTGAATCGAATATCTCGAACTATGAGCTTTGCCCAAAATTTCCTCTTTAACTTCTGGTACCGGCGATACCCATATTCTCCCTTCGAATCACAACAGCCCTTCATTATTGATCTTGAACTTGATTTCTTCACCATCAGCTATTCTCTTCCGGAACTTCTCACATTCCTCATCATAAAGTTATGCCTCTTTCACCTTGTCCACCAAGATTGAACCGGTAGTTACTTGAAATAGCTTCTCATCCGACTCCTTCGAATACTTAACTTCCAGTTCCAATTTAGCCATCTCTTCTATCAACTGATCCTGTTCAGTTAATATCATTAACTTCTCTTGACCCTTCCTGCTTAAATCGTCGGCAACGACGTTAACTTTACCCGGATGGCAGAGAATCTTGCAGTCGTAGTCCTTGATAAGTTCCAACCATCTCTTTTGGCGCATGTTCAAATCTTTCTCTGTAAAGATATACTTCAGGCTCTTATGATCTGTGTATATCTCGCACTTTTCTCCATAAAGGCAGTGTCTCCATATCTTTAGAGCAAACACTACTACTGCCAATTCTAAGTCATGGGTTGGATACCCTTTCTCTTAATCCTTCAGTTGACATGATGTATATGCAATAACTTTGCCGTTCTGCATCAACACACAGCCTAATCCTTTATGTGAAGCATCACTGTATACCACAAAATTTCTTGTACCATCCGATAATGACAACACAGGCACAGTACTCAGCCTCTTATTCATTTCCTGAAAACTTTCCTCACACTTTTCCGTCCAAACAAACTTAACTGTCTTACGAGTCAAATTTGTCAACGGAGTTGCGATTTTAGAAAAGTCTTGGATAAATCTTCTGTAGTAACCTGCCAATCCCAAGAAACTCCTAACTTCTGACGGTGTCTTCGGCTGATCCCAATTCATCACAGCTTCAACCTTCAACGGATCTACTGAAATCCCATCTTTGTCAATCACATGGCCATGAAATTGCACATGTTCTAACCAGAATTTGCACTTTGAGAATTTTGCGTATAGCTTCTCCTGTCTCAGTGATTCTAATGTCAACCTTAAATGTTTAGTGTGTTCCTCCTCAGTTTTGGAATAAACCAAAATGTCATCTATGCACACCACCACAAACTTGTCTAGGAATGGCTTAAACACCCAATTCATTAAGTCCATAAATGCCGCTAGTGCATTCGTTAGACCAAATGACATGACCAAAAACTCATAATATCCATACCGAGTTCTAAAAGTCGTCTTCGATATATCCTCTCTTCTCACCTTCAACTGATGGTATCCACTTCTCAAATCTATTTTCGAGAAGTATCTAGTGTGACGCACCCAAATTCGGGTCCCTTCTATTACCTTGGATCCGGTGCAGTCACGATACTACTATCGCGAAACTATTACATCTTTTATTCATTACTAAAAGAATATAATTTTGGTTATTACAATTTAGAATATAAATTCTATTCATATGTAGGATCTTGTATGATGACTCCAAATTTTTACAAGTTTCAAAACCCGGTCATATACCATCCCTGTCTAAACATCACATTCGACTTTACTAAAATGCGGAATAACTTAAACTTTTCAATATCCTTTGAATATAATCTTTTATTGATTCCATAACTGGAATCCATTACATTTACCTGAATCAAACTATATAATGATTCACTTTATTCAAATTTCTGTATAACCGTATACATCCTAACTTGATATCCTCTATGTATTATCTAATACATCTTTACAGTACGACAAGCATTAAACCTCGTAAACAAATATCAAGTACAACTGCTAGAACCTAAACATGGCTCAAACGATAATCTAAATAGTATTCTTCGTTGCGATACTATCTAACTTTATCAATCAAGAAGCACGAAATCTTTATCGTATGTCCTCAACCTGCAAAAATGGTTATTTGCAAGAGTGAGCTTGACAGCTCAGTAGTTCTAACAATTTTCATGCATCACATAGCATATAACATCATACGCAGTTCATGCATTTATAATCAGTTTATATTGCTAAGCATGCTACTTCTCACATAACAAGCATTTCATCAAAGAACAACTTTCAATCTCATACGTATCTCATATACAGTTCATATATAAGTTCACATCATTGCAGCATAATATAATTCAACTAACAGTTATTCAATTCATATATCAAATAGGAACTGAAAGACTTGCCTGATGCGTAGTTTAACAACTATGACTTAACTACTTATAGATATCTACACTTCGTGTAATCCTACACAGTTATATTAATCATAGAGATCACACTCATCGGTTATATGTATCCACACATTCTCAATGTAATAATAAAGGTTACATTGTTGTCTAACTTGGTTCTTAGAACCTTCGTTTCACTTTCTTATCGTATTCTTAGAATAACTATGTACGTATAAGTATACTTTAACCATACGTACTTACTACCCTTATTCATATACACATGCCCGTCTACCACTAATCCATTTACATATAGCTAGTGTAGTCCACACTTTGGGTTAATCATTCTCATATATCATCACTAACACACAAGATCACAACAAATAGCAAACACACTCTTTTTAGCATTTTATAGCATTATTGTAAGTTAATCGTCAAATCATATTCAATTATAAACATGTGATCTTACATAGCACGTATACATATTAAAGGATACTTTCATGCTCGTTCAACCTTTTCACATTCAATTTACATGATATAGGTTCTAAGTTAATACCCTTAATAACTTAAGTCCATTCAAGGTTATAAAGTCATAAAGTCTAAGTCATAAAGTCTAACATGCTCGCCTTTTAAACACATGGGGTATTCATACATGAATAATTATATCACATTCATGCAACTAACACTGTTTTGTTTTGAAAACATGCTTCGTTTATGCTTCACTTGAATCACAACACCTAATCATGGTATATATATATGTAGGATACATGATCGAGTCTCTAAGTACTATCAAACATGTTTACAAATATTAGAATTCAAATCTCAATATACATGTCAAGACTCACGTGCGAAACGTATACTTTCACTAGTAAATCTCACAAATAGGGCCTAACACGTTCATGCTATCTAGATTAATATGTTAATATGTTTGAAACGCATTTCTAAGTCACATAGACATGCTTGCAAAAAATTAGAATGTATATATGGTATTTACATGTCAATAGCCACCTTCAAAACTTATATTTTTGTTAGAAAGGTTCAATATTGGGGTTTGTATGTCCATGTCACATTATGAAGCATATACACACAAGTCGACATGCTTTTCATGCCTTTCTAAGTTGTACTAACATGCTTGTAAAAACTTAGAATGTCAACATAGTTCACATATGTTAATTTGTTTACAACACTTTTTGTTTTCTTCAAAATTATAAACTTTTACGAATCATGCATGCAATCATGGCAATACATGTTCATTTTAGGTCTACATATCCCTCTACACAAGTTATTCATGCTAATATACTTGCCAAATAAGAAATTACACGGTAGCCCAAAAAAATTCTGCAGCAGAAAAAAATAAAACCAGAACAAGCTGCTGGCGCAGCTGCGCAGTGCCTGGGTGTAAACCCGGCACAGCTGCACCGTGTGCAATACATGCCAAGAACAAGCCTGCTTCGGCAGGTTCCATCCCAACTCAAAATTTTCACAGCAAATTCAATTCTGAGTAGCTACTATATAATTTCTAACATACAAGTGATCTTAGATAACAAGTTTAAAACATTCCTAACTCCAATTAGCCAGAGTTCATGCATGAAATCAAGATTTATTTAGAATTTCCAAAATAAAGAACACAAGGGAGGTATACATCTGTTAAATGAATTCAATTGCTATCTTCACTCCCTCTCTTCTCAGAATGCTTATCACACACACACACACACACACACACACATATATATATATATATATATGTGTGTGTGTGTGTGTGTGTGTGTGTGTGTGTGTGTGTGTGCTCTCAATTCTCTCTTAAAGGCAAAATCTCGGCAATGCTAACAATGAAGAGGAAGAACTCTTATATAAGAAATTCATTACACGGTCCATGTTTTTGTTCTTCAATTCAATCCAATGGATTGTTCAATAGCATGGAGGTTAACAGAGAGTGGGTGAATCAAATCATGAAATTCACATCCCTTATAATCAAAAGCTAGGATTGCTGAATTTGAGAAGAGAGTAGGCTAGTATAGGCTTGTGGTTGTTCACGTGAAGGAGAGGAAATTGAGGATGTGACTCTCATTTAAGGACAACCACTAATCTCAGCAATCTTGCACTGCATATAATGTATGCCCAACACTTAGTTTAAACACCTCTACATATAATATACACTTAAGTTATATAATATATGTATACATTTCATCCAAATAACTTACGTTATAATTAAATTTCAAATGAAATTTTTAATTACAATGTATCATATATCATCCATATATATCTCATCCTTACCGGATATACTTCTTTCAGGTATCATCACATCTACTATCCAACTCTATTATTCCAATTAAATTATGGAAATCATTATCATATTACATACGCGATAATATTTTGTAACTCGCGTAATGAATTTATTCATACGATATAGTCTATATGTATATAATATATATAGCCACAATAATGTTGCACCATACTTTGTATAACATATGCGTAACTACTATATGTTATACCCTTAATAATCACATCCTTTGCACGTATCAATTAATTGAACAATTATATTAATAATCTACTCGTTTATATATTATTATACTCAATGTTAATTAATTAATTAATAAAGTATTCATTAATTCATCCGCCATTAATCAATGTAATTATTAATCTCCATAATAATTAATCAACATTTATATGGTTAATTATCACATTAAATAAATATAAATCTTATTATTTTTATAAATAAGTTGCTTATTATTATTCTATTAATTGCAATAATAATAATCAACACATCATCAATTATTCCTTACTAATATTCTATTTCTCATAATAGTAATTAATATTTGATTTAATCATTCACGTAGAAATTCCTTCATTAATACCCTTATCAATTATTATTAGGCGAGAAATAACCACATTCTTCAATAATTTAATAAGTACAATTCTTATTATGTATATAACCAATACACTTATTATCATGCTATCACTTCGCAATATTAATTCAACACACCATTATAATAATTAACAATCAATATAGATTAATTATTTAATTAATAATTCCTTCATCCTTGATTTAATTAATTCCTCACCGAATCTATTATCGTGCCACACAAGGCATTTCACACAAGCTTACATCGAGCTTATTATCATTCTCAACACTTATTTATTTCCACCACACTTATTATTTTTTTAATATAATATTCGTGTGACTCAAGTATTTAAATGCTAAATTACCTCAATTAATTATACTTATAACAAGTATAACATTTACGCTTATACTAATTAATATATATTCTATTAATCATTATAAATAATAATATACACGATAAAATAATAACTTAAGTTATTTAATAACTTAGTTTTCTTTCATTAATCAATCTCCCTTGAAAATACATTACAAATTTTGTATTTTGCCATAAGATATTATGTTTCCTCCCGATAAAGACATTCATTATTAGAAAATAATTTACTTATTGTCTCAAGATATTATAATTAATATAATATCTATTAGAAATAATCACATGTACGGCATATGTACATTATATATAGAAAATAGATAATAAGTTTATTTTATAATAAATTATTTCCATCAATTTATTTACATATAGGAAATATGTTTCAATATATTTATCATATTAATCACACATTTTACCTTATACAAAGACATATAAGTTCATGTTATTATAACAGTCTCCCATTTATTAAAATAATTCATTATTGGGAATTACGTCAATATTCTTTATTAGAAATACATAATTATTATTTCTCTTTCTTTTTTATAAATTGTCCCCAAAATAATTTCTTCAAATATTAAATATTCATTTAAAGATATAAGTATTTCTCTCTCCCTTTAATAACATATATATATTTATTAACGTTATTCGTACATTAGACTTTCTACATATTACCATTCTAAGTAATATATATAAAGTATCACATATTCAACACACATATTAATTCACTCCTTTACTTAAGTAAATTAAACCTTGTACTATATTACCATAGTTAATTAAGGTTTTACACTCACATTATATTATTCTGTAATAAAATTCTCAACTATCAATTAACTAATATTTATTCTTATTAGTTAATTTTCTCAACTAACTCATGCTTCACTATCCAAATTCATTCATAGATAGCTTAAGTACTATTAATAACCTATATTATAAATATACTAGTTATTAGTATACATACACAAGAAAATGGTGATTATACATTAAAGATATTTAATGTCACCAACTTACTATGATAAAATAATTCTATAAATTATTTAATATCTATAGATAATTTTATCCACTCCTTTTATCTCAACTGAATCGTCTCTGCGATAAATAACAATATATATATTAATAATATATTTATTAATCACAACAATCACATATTACGTAGTTCATTTTACCCTATGTAACACAATATTACATAACTTGTATCACATAAATGTTTTTATTCGAACCCATTTCATACTTAAGAATTTTATTTATTAAATCCTTATTTAATAATTTCTGAAAATTCGGGTTCTTACATCCTCTCTCCCTTATAAGGATTCCGTCCTCGGAATCACCGAAACCTCCTCTACTCGGTGTCTTTTCGATTATTACATATTCTCTTGAATACTTTTATTCATTCTCTTTCCGGAAGTTTAATTATTATAACTTTCTCAATCGCATTCTATCACTTTCTCCTTTCTAAGGAACATTCCACTACTACATTCATCCTTCAGAAGAATAAGAATCTTCCACGATTTTTCAATAATCGGGAAGTAGTATGAATAACTCAGATTCCAAATTATGCTGAGGGGTCACAAGACCGTGAACTCTTCTTCATTTACAAATGTCTCAACACGAGTCTCCACACTGTAAACTAGAGTGTTTATCAATCACAAGGAATGAAAACACTCTCCACTCGTACTCTAGGTGGCTAGCCTATTATACTACTACGTTGGGCCACAACGTAGCGTGTTGTAACGACTATATGTGTTATGTTCGTGACCACTGTCTCCGAAAATATGTTCCCGTTATAGGGTTGTTCAACTCAGCTTATTAACTTTTAAATCCGCACCAGAGCAATCTGGTTTGGCATAAATACACAAGAATGCTTGAATTCTATAATCTCTTTTCAACAGTCGCCTAGCCGAATCAAATAGCTTAGACTCTCATCAACAATTCGGACATCAATCGAAATAATTTTGTCAACTTTTCATTATTCGAAAGAAAACCAAAAACCGTTTTATGACGTCATGATGCCGCACTAACTTAGCAGTATGTTTAGAATTTCGTCATTTTGTGACTTTGCTATAATACATCATACCATAATGGGCTGACGATCTTACGATCACTTTCGACACTAGGTTCGATTACATTAATGACTCCATTGTTTTACCATCATACACTATATCAAATGATGCACATGGTCAAAATACATTTTGAAAGATTTTCAAATTTATTTTTGCCTTAGCCAAAACAAATAGCTTAGACATTCGAATAACGGTATCATTTTTTTTAAAACTCATTGGTTCAGTCATCTGACCCAATGTTTTTCTCGAGAAAACCGAACTGCAAACACTAGCACGAAGTCAATAAATTTTGAAAATCTAGCATAGCTAGAAGATTTAGAAAAATCCAAATTTCTCCATCACTTCAATCTCTTACTACCATCAATGTTCACTATTCCAAAACTCTTATATAATATATCTATTCTCAGTACATTTCACCAACTTACCACACCATGGAAGCTCAGGAACTTAGGAACTTATTCTAGTCAGACCAAAATCGTCCATTCGCTGAGGGGTCCCACCATACGGTTACGAGTCACGAACTTGTCATAGGCATGAGTCTTAAGAACTCGCACATAATCTTAATATTATCTAATTATATCTTAGAAATCTCTATCTATCAAAATAAATATGAGAAAAGAATCACCTTTCCACCATATGTAGAATGATACCGCGACACTAACATTCCAACGATTATCAATGTGATGCACTTAGTGCAAGCACAAAACTTCTGCCCATACAAAAGTTTGTACAACTAAGCCATCACATGAGTCCTCAATGGAAGTCTAACACTTGACTCTATCTTACTCTATTACTTGTTCGTTACGAGCTTTCTACGTTTCATCACATACAACTCCTCATTAGTTCATCTCGTACTTTTCATAGTACATTCTATTATAGCATCAAGCTATACACACTTAGTCGTTACAGACTATCAATCATTTCATAGTTCAATCAGATCACGTCGTGATCATCGGTTTACCTTAGGGTTCTTTCCCTATTATCCACTAAACTCCATTCGAGTTCATTCTTACTATCTTTGTCATGTATATCCTATAGACATTATCTTCACATATTTATTACCAGAGTTAGGTAACTCCTGATTCTCATTCTCTAGATACTTCGAGATTCTTCTTTGAATCTTCACTTAGACATATTTTAATCTTTATCTTTCACTCTCTCAGGTTATAGTCTAAGGTACACTTACCTAAGGTTTATAACCTATAGCTTTGATACCAACCTGTGACTCCCCCAAATTCGGGTCCCTTCTATTACCTCGGATCCGGTGCAATTACGATACTACTATCGCGGAACTATTACATTTTTTATTCATTGCTAAAAGAATACAATTTTACTTATTAGAATTTAGAATATAAATTCTATTCATATCTAGGATCTTGTATGATGACTCCAAACTATTACAAGTTTCAAAACCCGGTCATATACCATCCCTGTCTAAACATTACATTCGACTTTACTAAAATGCGGAATAACTTAAACTTTTCAATATCCTTTGAATATAATCTTTTATTGATTCCATAACTGGAATCCATTACATTTCCCTGAATCAAACTATATAATGATTCACTTTATTCAAATTTCTGTATAACCGTATACATCCTAACTTGATATCCTCTATGTATTATCTAATACATCTTTACAGTACGACAAGCATTAAACCTCGTAAACAAATATCAAGTACAACTGCTAGAACCTAAACATGGCTCAAACGATAATCTAAATAGTATTCTTCGTTGCGATACTATCTAACTTTATCAATCAAGAAGCACGAAATCTTTATCGTATGTCCTCAACCTGCAAAAATGGTTATTTGCAAGAGCGAGCTTGACAGCTCAGTAGTTCTAACAGTTTTCATTCATCACATAGCATATAACATCATACGCAGTTCATGCATTTATAATCAGTTTATATTACTAAGCATGCTACTTCTCACATAACAAGCATTTCATCAAAGAACAACTTTCAATTGCATACGTATCTCATATACAAATCATATATAAGTTCACATCATTGCAGCATAATATAATTCAACTAACAGTTATTCAATTCATATATCAAATAGGAACTGAAAGACTTGCCTGATGCGTAGTTTAACAACTACGACTTAACTACTTATAGATATTTACACTTCGTGTAATCCTACACAGTTATATTAATCATAGAGATCACACTCATCGGTTATATGTATCCACACATTCTCAATGTAATAATAAAGGTTACATTGTTGTCTAACTTAGTTCTTAGAACCTTCGTTTCACTTTTTTATCGTATTCTTAGAATAACTATGTAAGTATAAGTATACTTTAACCATACGTACTTACTACCCTTCTTCATATACACATGCCCGTCTACCACTAATCCATTTACATATAGCTAGTGTAGTCCACACTTTGAGTTAATCATTCTCATATATCATCACTAACACATAAGATCACAACAAATAGCAAACATACTCTTTTTAGCATTATTGTAAGTTAACAGTCAAATCGAATTCAAGTATCAACATGTGATCTTACATAGCACGTATACATATTAAAGGATACTTTCATGCTCGTTCAACCTTTTCACGTTAAATTTACATGACATAGGTTTGAAGTTAATACCCTTAATAACTTAAGTCCATTCAAGGTTATAAAGTCATAAAGTCTAACATGCTCGCCTTTTAAACACATGGGGTATTCATATACTTTGTATTAGGCATACTCATGAATAATTATATCATATTCATGCAACTAACACCGTTTTGTTTTGAAAATATACTTCGTTTATGCTTCACTTGAATCACAACACCTAATCATGGTATATATACATGTAGGATACCTGATCAAGTCTACGAGTACTATCAAACATGTTTACAAATATCAGAATTCAAATATCAATATACATGTCAAGACTCACGTGCGAAACGTATACTTTCACTAGTAAATCTCACTAATAGGGCCTAACATGTTCTTGCTATCTAGATTCATATGTTAACATGTTTGACACGCATTTCTAAGTCACATAGACATGCTTGCAAAAAATTAGAATGTATATATGGTATTTACATGTCAATAGCCACCTTCAAAACTTACATTTTTATTACAAAGGTTCAATAATGGGGTTCGTATGTCCATGTCACATTATGAAGCATATACACACAAGTCGACATGCTTTTCATTCCTTTCTAAGTTGTACTAACATGTTTGTAAAAGATTAGAATGTCAACTTAGTTCACATATGTTAATTTGTTTACAACACTTTTCATTTTCTTCAAAATTATAAACCTTTACGAATCATACATGCAATCATAGTAATACATGTTCATTTTAGGTCTACATATCCCTCTACACAATCATGCTAATATACTTGCCAAATAAGATATTACACGATAGCCCAAAAAAATACTGCAGCAGAAAAAAATAAAACCAGAACAGTCTGCTGGCGCAGCTGCGCAGCGCCTGTGTATAAACCCGGCGCAGCTGCGCTGTGTGCAATTCATGCCAAGAACAAGCCTACTTCGACAGGTTCCATCCCAACTCAAAATTTTCACAGCAAATTCAATTCTGAGCAGCTACTATATAATTTCTAACATACATGTGATCTTCAATAACAAGTTTAAAACATTCCTAACTCCAATTAGCCAGAGTTCATGCATGAAATCAAGATTTATTTAGAATTTCGAAAATAAAGAACACAAGGGAAGTATACCTCTGTTAAATGAATTCAGTTGCTATCTTCACTCCCTCTCTACTCGGAATACTTATCACAGATATGTATATATATATATATATATATATGTGCTCTCAATTCTCTCTCAAAGGCAAAATCTCAACAATGCTAACAATGAAGAGGAAGAACTCTTATTTAGGAAATTCATTACACGGTCCATGTTTTTGCTCTTCAATTCAATCCAATGGATTGTTCAATAGCATGGAGGTTAATAGAGAGTGGGTGAATCAAATCATAAAATTCGCATCCCTTATAATCATAAGCTAGGATTGCTAAATTTGAGAAGAGAGTAGGCTGGTATAGGCTTGTGGTTGTTCACGTGAAGGAGAGGAAATTGAGGATGGGACTCTCATTTAAGGACAACCACTAATCTCAGCAATCTTGCAATGCATATAATGTATGCCCAACACTTAGTTTAAACACCTCTACATATAATATACACTTAAGTTATATAATATATGTATACATTTCATCCAAATAACTTACGTTATAATTAAATTTCAAATGAAATTTCTAATTACAATGTATCATATATCATCCATATATATCTCATCCTTACCGGATATACTTCTTTCAGGTATCATCACATCTACTATCCAACTCTATTATTCCAATTAAATTATGGAAATCATTATCATGTTACATACGCGATAATATTTTGTAACTCACGTAATGAATTTATTCATACGATATAGTATATATGTATATAATATATATAGCCACAATAATGTTGCACCATACTTTGTATAACATATGCGTAACTACTATATGTTATACCCTTAATAATCACATCCTTTGTACGTATCAATTAATTGAACAATTATATTAATAATCTACTCGTTTATATATTATTATACTCAATGTTAATTAATTAATTAATTAAGTATTCATTAATTCATCCCCCATTAATCAATGTAATTATTAATCTCCATAACAATTAATCAACATTTATATGGTTAATTATCACATTAAATAAATATAAATCTTTTTATATTTATAAATAAGTTGCTTATTATTATTCTATTAATTGCAATAATAATAAGCAACACATCATCAATTAATCCTTACTAATATTCTATTTCTCATAATAGTAATTAATATTTGATTTAATCATTCACGTAGAAATTCCTTCATTAATACCCTTATCAATTATTATTAGGCGAGAAATAACCACATTCTTCAATAATTTAATAAGTACAATTCTTATTATGTATATAACCAATACACTTATTATCATGCTATCACTTCGCAATATTAATTCAACACACCATTATAATAATTAACAATCAATATAGATTAATTGTTTAATTAATAATTCCTTCATCCTTGAATTAATTAATTCCTCACCGAATCTATTATCGTGCCACACAAGGCATTTCACACAAGCTTACATCGAGCTTATTATCATTCTCAACACTTATTTATTTTTACCACACTTATTATTCTTTTAATATAATATTCGTGTGACTCAAGCATTTAAATGCTAAATTACCTCAATTAATTATACTTATAACAAGTATAACATTTACGCTTATAATAATTAATATATATTCTATTAATCATTATAAATATTAATATACACGATAAAATAATAACTTAAGTTATTTAATAACTTAATTTTCTTTCATTAATCAATCTCCCTTGAAAATACATTACAAATTTTGTATTTTGCCATAAGATATTATGTTTTCTCCCGATAAAGACATTCATTATTAGAAAATAGTTTATTCATTGTCTCAAGATATTATAATTAATATAATATCTATTAGAAATAATCATATGTACGACACATGTACAATATATATAGAAAATAGGTAATAAGTTTATTTTATAATAAATTGTTTCCATCAATTTATTTACATATAGCAAATATGTTTCAATATATTTATCATATTAATCACACATTTTACCTTATACAAAGACATATAAGGTCATGTTATTATAACAGTCTCCCATTTATTAAAATAATTCATTATTGGAAATTACTTCAATATTCTTTATTAGAAATACATAATTACTATTTCTCTTTCTTTTCTATAAATTGTCCCCAAAATAATTTCTTCAAATATTAAATATTCATTTAAAGATATAAGGATTTCTCTCTCCCTTTAATAACGTATATATATTTATTAACGTTATTCGTACATTAGACTTTCTCACATATTACCATTCTAATTAATATATATAAAGTATCACATATTCAACACACATATTAATTCACTCTTTTACTTAAGTAAATTAAACCATGTACTATATTACCATAGTTAATTAAGGTTTTACACTCACATTATATTATTCTGTAATAAAATTCTCAACTATCAATTAACCAATATTTTTTCTTATTAGTTAATTTTCTCAAATAACTCATGCTTCACTATCCAAATCCATTCATAGATAGCTTAAGTACTATTAATAACCTATATTATAAACATACTAGTTATTAGTATACATACACAAGAAAATGTTGATTATACATTAAAGATATTTAATGTCACCAACTTACTATGATAAAATAATTCTATAAATTATTTAATATCTATAGATAATTTTATCCACTCCTTTTATCTCAACTGAATCGTCTCTGCGATAAATAACAATATATATATATATATATATATATATATATATATTAATAATATATTTATTAATCACAACAATCACATATTACGTAGTTCATATTACCCTATGTAACACAATATTACATAACTTGTATCACATAAATGTTTTTTTTCGAACCCATTTCACACTTAAGAATTTTATTTATTAAATCCTTATTTAATAATTTCTGAAAATTCGGGTTCTTACATCTAGCACTCTTCAGTTGATCATACAAGTCATCGATCCTAGGTAAAGGATACCTATTCTTCATTATAACTTTGTTCAACCCCATATAATCGTTGCAAAGCCGCATCGATCCATCCTTCTTCTTCACGAACAATACTGGCACTCCCCACGGTGAAACGATCGACTGAATATACTTCTTGTCCAGCAATTCCTGCAGTTGAACCATCAACTCCTTCATCTCAACTGGAGCCATTATGTACAGGGCTTTCGATATCGGAGCAGTCCTCTGTGCTAAGTTGATCACGACCTCTATTTCTCAATCTGGCGAAAGTCCTGGCAAATAACTCAGAAATACGTCCACAAACTCTCTAACCACTGCTATCTCTTCTATCTTCGGACTCTCCTTACGAGTATTGACTATGTAGGCTAAATATCCTACACAACCTTGCTTCAATAACTTCTTGGCCTGTATAATCTTCAGACAACTCGCTTGTCTAGGTGATTTGCTACCATAGAACACTACCTTAGACGGAGTCGTAAGGTTTACAGACTTCTTCTGGCAATCAATTACCGCCCCATTGTTAAACAACCAATCCATACCCAGTATAACATCAAACTCCCCAAGTTTTATCGGAATAAAATCTACCCTCAGCTCATGACCCTTATTGTCCAATCTACAGTTCCTGTATACAAACCTAACAGGAATAACCTTCCTATTCGCAATCTCTATGTTCAAGGGCTAAACTAATTCCTCTTTAGGTAAGTCTAAGGTCTAAGCAAAGTCATCAGATATGAATGAATAAGTAGCACCCGAATCAAATAATACGTAAGCATTTATACTATTGACCAGAATAATACCTGACACCACATCATTTGACTGTACATCATCCTGTACCGTCATATTGAACGTCTTGGTAGTAGGTCGAAATGCCTGCAGTGGTCCAGCGATAGTCAAAGTGCTGCCGCTGCCATTTCCCCCATTTCCTGTTAACCCTCCTGCTGGCTTCCTCGGGCAACTTCGGGCCATGTGATCCTTAGATCCACAGGTGTAGCAAGCTCCTTTTAGGACAATTCGGCGCAATGTGGCCTTCCTGACCACAGTTGAAGCATACTCGCTTCCCCCTCAGGCACACTCCAGTGTGATTCTTCCCGCATGTAACACATGCTTCAATTCTTCTCTTCTACTGGCTTCCCCGTTGACTCCCAGCAGATGTGTTGTCATTGCACTTCCACTTCTGGTTGTTAGCATCGCTTCCACTAGTCTTGTTCTCTGTCTCATTCTTCTTCTTCTTCTGATCCTGGTTGTATTTGGTCACCGCATCGCTTCCACCTTCAGCGAGGATGACCTTTTCCAGTACAGTTGCAAACGTATTCAGCTGGAACATGGAGACTTTGCTGTAGAGCCAGGGCTTCAATCCCTGCTCGAATCTTCTTGCCTTCTTCTCGTCAGTATTGACCTGGTACGTTGTAAACCTGGCCAGTTTGTTAAATTTCGCGGCGTACTCCGGTGCCGTCATCGCTCCCTATTTCAGCTCTAGAAACTGAACCTCCATCTGGTTCTGCGAGCTTATTGGGAAATAAAATTCAAAGAACATCTCTTTGAAACGGTCCCATGCTATCACTCCTTCCCTAGTCTTTTTTGCCTGCCACCAAAAACTAGCTTCCGACTTTTGCATGAACGTCGCAAAAGCCGTCTTTTGGTCATCGTTTACTCTGGCCACATCAAAGACCTTTTCCATCTCCATTACCCACGTCTGGGCATTTATCGGATTCACCGATCCCTAGAATTCTGGCAATCCTACTGCTTTGAATTCCTTAAACGTCGTGTTCTGAACTTGCGGCTGATTTGCAAGCGCTCCCATAAGTAGGTTCACCAACTGTTGAACTGAATTGAGATTCGTCCCATCATTTTTGTTGTCATTGTTGTTGTTATTAGCTGAACCCTCTGGGTTTTGACGTGTAGGTCTTCTTCTGGGAGGCATCTTTCTGTTAAGACATACTCTTATTAGACCCCTTACTTATTTCTTAAATATTCAAGTTCAACTTGAACATTTAAAAAAAATCAATTCACACTTGAGCACATAGCACGTCAATAAACTTCGATATTTATTCACTCAAAGTTTTAAAACATAGAATAGATAGCATCTCTGCTATTCACATCATCTTTTTTGAACTGAATAAGTTACAGGATTACATCATTATCTTATCCCATTATTATCTCAAATTCTGGGATTTACATTTATTTAATACATAATAAAACATATAGTTAATGACTCTACTATCTAGGTATGTTAAGACGTCGTACAGCCTCTCTACGTTCTTCTTCCATCACTCGAAACACCGTTCTACGATCCACTACTTACCACGATAAATCTTTGAACTAAGCTGGGTAATAGAAGATACGATCCTGGGCCCTATCTATAGCCGTATGGAAAGCATAGTCTGACTCCCTTAGCTTGGCCTTCTTCACTTGAACCTCGTCTTCAACTCAATCTGCTCGTTGAGTAGCCCTCAAGCTCGTTTCCTCTACTCTGGTACGCTTCGCTGACTCCTCTTGGATGTCGTTCTTCAGCTTCACTAGCTCGGCCAATGGATCATCTCTTTTTCTCTCCACGTGGACTAGATCCCACTTCGTTTTTCCAAGCTCATCGTCAATCTCTTGAATCGTCTTATCTTTCTGTTGTATAGTAGTCCGACTCTCGTCTACCAGTTCCTCAATCTCTTCGACTCGACCATGTATCTCCACATTACGGTTGTAGATCTCCTCGTACATCTCCGCGCTAGTCGAGTGAAGTGGAAATTCCTCTTCGGGATCTTCCTTCTCTTCCTCTGACTCATCCTCATCATCTGAGTCAGATACTGACTTATGCTCCTGACCAGCTACGTTGATCAATGGAGATGGTTCCCTCCGAACCAACTGCTCCCAGACAACCTGGATGTCTCGGGGCTCCTCGTCACTAGGCATCTGGGGTAACTCCTCCCTAGCCTGTCTGGACTCTCCAACATTTGTCATCCTGACAATAAAATTTTAAAGTTTAATTATTACGTGATATCGATCGATACTCTTCGAATACTTAAACGTAACACACAGCACATAAGGTAGTTTATTATCTTTCCTATCGTCACTATCTTTTCAATATCCCATAAGGCTACTACCTAAGGTTCCCCACCTAAGGTTCATATCCTAAAGCTCTGATACCAACCTGTGACACCCCCAGATTCAAGTACTTTATTTTCACTGAATTTGGTGCTCACTATCTTAATAAAACATAACTACTGTCCATAATTAAGGAATAAATAAATTACAACCTTAATCAGATAAAATATTCCTTATAAAAAGGATTACAACTTTAATAAAACATTCCCAGAGTTATCTAACATGAGTAAGCAAAGAAAAGCTCACTTGGAATAACAATCAATAGTGATGATCTAAACTGAATAACTTCAAGTAATTTGAATAACACTTCTTTCATCAATAATAAAGAATTGAACATGGAATGTAAAATCATTTGAGGGTCATAAGACCTTGAACTATGTCCCAGGTTATAAACATTTCTATTTAAAACCTTTAACAGTAGTTAGACTATACGGACTCTTAACTCGTACTTAGGGGGATCAGCCCTTCGTACCATATTTTGTGCACAAAAATCTTAACGCTTTCGCATGGTAATCCCCTATTAAATAGGGTTGTTCATCTCAGTATTTAATAACGAGTCCGCACCAAAGAAAGTTTGGTTTGGATAACTCAAATAAAATTTGGAGTTCAACTATCATCAACTAAGGAGTAGTTGAATCGACTTACAATAATTTAGAATTCGATAATAAAGAATTTTGAAATAGTTATGAGTCATGCTCAACAATCATGCTTTAAAGTTTAACTTAAAGCATTTGAAAAATTACATAGATCTTGCTTGAACAATTAAGTCAAGATCACGTTACTCCAACAACAATTTCAATACTTGCTCAATATGGATATTAGAGTACAAAATAACTTGCACAATAAATACCAAGTTAGGGATAATAAACTTGCATAATATAAAAGAAAGGTTTAGGAACTTGCCTCGAGCGCAAGCTATAATTTATAAATCACGTTCCTTAATTAATCCTACATATACGTAATTAACAATAATAAATCATAGATTAGTTACTATATAACTAATCCACATTCTAAGTTAACTCATCTATATTAACTCGTTATTATTTAATTATTAGTAATTATTACATCTCATGGTCAAACCACATATTCACATAATTAATTAAATTAAATTATGTCCTCGCATTAATTAAATTATAATTAATCAAATTATAATTTGAATTATACATATTATATTTTAATAACATAATTCATTACTATCCATTTAGCATTTTAATTTTATTAACATACTTTATAAATTATTACTTCATTACTCTCCTAAAATTTTACACTTAGAAATATTTTCTGCACAATCTGCATGGCTGGCGCTGCCGCACTCCAAGTAAGCCTTGGAACGGCGCGACAGCGCTGCCTGGCGCGGGCGCGCTCCTCATAAGCCTTGGAGCAGCACGGTCGCGCCACGGCGCAGACCGTTCTGATAGTTCACGACTCTGTGCAAGAAAAAGCCAATTTGGCTTATTTTCTCGCACCAAACTCAAAAATTAGCACACATAATTCACATAAACTTTTGTAAAAATATCAGTTTATGTTTTTAACAAGTTTTAATACATCTAAACATCAAAACATATAATTTAAAAACTCCAATTTTGTTATTTTGAAGAAAAAAACATTTTAAAGTGTTCTTGATGATAATCAAGACTGTGAGTTTGTTTCTAAACCAATTCACATAATTCCAAGCTTATTGATTTCATTTCTTAACATGTTATCATAATCTAAAATCAATTTATACAACATATTACAATCAAACACGAATTTTGATGTTAAAGGAGCCATTTATTTTCAAAACAAGTTCACTATAACTTTTGATGAACATGATTTCTTCATGTTCATCATGTTTACATGAATTTAATCAGTTAAATTATCATACTAATCATATAAAAACAGTTTATTAGCACAATTTATATATATAATTCATGTATATATTAATTCAATGAAAACACACATATCTATATATATACAGAAAACTAAAACATGAAGAACATAAAAACACAATTTTAATGATTATAGAGTTAGAACTATACGCTTTTGGTGTTAGGAAGAAGAAGATGATGGTGAATTCCTTTTTTTTAGAAATCACAGAGCCTTTCTTCCACTTTCTTTCTTCTCTCTTTTCTCTCATTTCTTTCTCTACTCTTTCTCTCTAACACTGACTAACTTAACTAACGTATAAACTAATATGTATAACTGATATACATATATTCGATATAGAAAATAATACATATAATATAACTGATAAAATACTTAATTTATTAGTAAATACATCAGTTATGTTTATTTTGAAGTTCAAAAGTCATAAGGCTTGTTTGGCAAAAACCATTTAATTTTAAAAATAGATTTTTAGTAGTTAAGGCCTTGTTTGGTAAAAACTCTTTAAAACAACTTTAAGGGCCTTGTTTGGCAAAACTAATTTAAAAATCTTTTATTTTATTTTAATAAATCATTTAACATATACTTTCCAATGTCACACTTTATTTAATTAAATCTCAACAATCTAATATAATTAAATAAAGCTAACACCAATTGTTAAATCACATTGCCACAAAATTACTTACACATCAATTTAATATAAACATTCATTTAATTAATATATTGCACTTAATTAATTTACTTTATAACATAATCACATAAATTATTTAACTCAATAAATAGCTCAATTAAACTATTTATTTAATTAAATAAATATTTAAAAATTTATATAAAAATCTCATTCGTTACAGGGGGTGCTCCGTGAAAGTCACCCGGAGTCATGGGCAGGATGTCATGGCTAGTTCTAGCAGTTACTTTTGTCATGCTTTTATTGATGCTTTCAGATAGTCCATTTGCCTTAAAGTGTAGATATTATTTACTGCTTATTTTTTTGCATAGTACTAGCAGTTACTTTTGTCATGCTTTCATTGATGCTTTGTATGATTAAACAATTTCATATATTTAGTGAAAGCATTTTGTTTTCAGGACTCCAAATTTGGATTTGTTTAGCCTTGACGATGAATTGGCAAATCTCAACAGTGACTACGATTTTGATGTAGAGCTGGACTTTGACTTGATGGGGATTGATCAAGAGGAGACAGATGACTATGAGGTGCTTGAGGAGATCAAAGAATGGGTTGAAGACAAACCCAAACCAAACCTCGATCAAACCACCACTGTCAATATTGGAACCTTAGAAAATCCTAAAGAAATCCAGATAGGCAATGTCCTTACCCCAAACCAAAGAAAAGATCTGATTGACCTCTTAACTCAGTTCAAGGATGTGTTTGCATGGTCACATGAAGACATGGTAGGCATGTCTACTGACATTGTCATTCATCGACTGCCCATTAAAGAGGGATTCAATCTTGTTAAACAGAAACTCAAGAGACTAAAACCTGAGTGGAGCCTAAAGGTCAAAGAAGAAGTTGTCAAGCAATTCAAAGCAGGCATTATCATGGTATCGACTTACCCCGAATGGCTGTCCAATATAGTTCATGTGCCTAAGCCCGGAGGGAAGGTTCGAGTATGCATAGATTACCAGGATTTGAACAAAGCCTGTCTCAAAGACGACTTCCCAATACCTTTCATCCACATACTTATAGACAACATAACACAATATGGCATGTACTCATTTATTGACTGTTTCACAGGGTATCATCAAATCATAGTTGTCGAAGATAATAGGGAGAAAACAACCTTTATCACCCCCCCTGGGGAACCTTCTGCTATAGGCGATTGTCTTTCGGCCTTATCAATACTGGTGTCACATATCAGCGAGCCATTATGGCCCTTTTTCATGACATGATGCACAAGGAGATAGAGGTGTATGTGGATGATATCATCGTCAAATCTAGAAGGGAAGATGACCATGCTGACCATCTTAGAAAGCTATTCAACCGGCTTTGCAAATACGACTTGAAGTTGAATCCAGCCAAGTGTGCTTTCGGTGTCAAATCTGGCAAATTATTGGGATTTATGGTAAGCAACAAAGGCATTGAGCTGGATCCCACCTAAGATTAAGGCCATCACTAAGATGCATGTACCCCAAACAAAAAAGGAGATACAGGGATTTCTTGAAAGAATCAATTTCATAAGCAGATTCATCTCCCAACTCACGGTAACTTGTGAGCCTATCTTCAAGCTGTTGAGAAAAAATTCCTCTGGAAAGTGGAATGAAGATTGTCAAAAAGCCTTCCTCTCCATCAAGAAGCAGTTGATTGAAGCTCCTGTCTTTGTGCCACCCAGGGATAAAGTTCCCCTATTCATGTACATAATTATTAATTCCAATGCTATGGGATGTATGTTGGGGCAGAAAGATGATAGAGGTAAGGAAAGAGCTATCTATTACCTCAATAAGAGATTCAGCAGTGGTGAACAAAAGTACACCTCAATCAAAAAAATATGGTGTGCTTTACTATGGGCCGCCATGAGATTAAAACATTTTTTTGCTAGTTTTAACTGAAATCTTAACATTTCTGCCTTGGGCAGGAATGGATCCTAAGACCTCTTGGAACCAAAGCCTTATGAGTAGTTGTTTTACCATTAAGCCAAGAGGGCTTGGTAATTACAACATTATCTTCATAGGCACACAACCTATCTCATATCCCGCATGGATCCTCTAAAGTACATATTCAGCAAGCCCATGTTAAATTTCCGATTGTCCAAATGGAAATTGATTCTCCAGCAATTTGGTATCATCTAAGTGACTTAAAAGTCCATCAAAGGTCAAGGAATTGCAGATTAATTGGCTGAAGCACCGTCAGGGAACTTGGAACCCTTGAAAGCTTATTTTCCAGATGACGAAATAATGATAATTCAGCAAAACCCTCAAGAAGATATCGGCCAGTTCTGGAAATTGTACTTCGACGGGGCTGTAAACATAGAAGGTGCAGGAGCAGGGGCAGATCTTGTATCTATTACGGGAGAATAATATCCCATAGCTATCAAACTGCAGTTTGTCAACACCAATAACACAGACGAGTATGAAGGCTGTATAATAGGATTGAAACTGGCCCAATCCATGGGTATCAAATAGTTAGCGGTCTTTGGAGATTCGGAGTTGGTAATCAAACAAACCACCGTGGGATATCACACTAAAGAGTTGCGTCTGCTGCCTTATTATCAATAGGTTATCAAAATGGCTACGGAATTTGGAGAAATTGCATTCATCCACATCCCTCGAAATAAAAATAATTTTGCGGATGCATTAGCAACACTCGCTTCCTTGATCCACCTATTCGATAAGAGAGGAATCCCTGATATGAAATTTGCAAGCCAGAAGGCACCAGCCTATGGAAATTACAATGGAGAAGTATCGAATGAACTGCTTCCCATCAAAAAGCCTTGGTATTAGGACATCAAAGAATATCTTCGAGATGGATCTACGCCAACTAGGGTAAGTCAAGCTGAAAGAAAGCGGATCCATATAATGGCCATGAAGTTTTATTTAAGCGGAGATGCACTCTACAAAAGAGATTCTGGAAGAGGCTTGCTAAGGTGCCTAAACAAAGACCAAGCCTAGAGACTTATGAATGAAGTCCACGGTGGAGTATGTGGTTCACACATGAGCGGTCCTTTACTTGCCAAGAAGATATTAAGAACGTGGAATTACTGGATTTCCCTCAAAGTCGACTATGACGATCACATTAGGAGATGTTATAAATGCCAAATCCATGGAAATGCCATCCACGCTCCTCCAAATGAACTGCACAATATGAGTTCACCATGGCCGTTTTCCATATGGGGGATGGACGTGATCAGGCCAATAGAGCCCAAAGCCAACAATGGTCATCGATTTATTTTCACCATGATCGACTACTTTACCAAATGGGTCGAAGCTGCCTCCTTTTCCAAAGTCACTAAGGAGGTAATCATTTGTTTCATCAGAAATAATGTAATCTGTCGATACGGACAATGATAAGAATCTGAACAACTAGATGATGAAGGAATTATGCAGCAAATTCCATATCAAACATCTTAATTTCGTCATCTATCGTCCAAAGATGATGGTGCTGTCGAAGCAGCCAACAAGAATATCAAGAAGATCATGCAAAAGATGTATGCCAACCACAAAGAATGGCATGACTTATTGCCTCTGACTCTGTTAGCCTACTGAACGTCCATGCGTACTTCTACTGGGACTACCCCCTACTCATTGGTCTATGGTATGGAAGATGTAATCCCCATAGAAGTAGAAATGGAGTCATTAAGGGTATTGATAGATGCTCAGATGGAAAAGACCAATGGATACAAGAGCGATACCACCACTTATCTCTAATAGACGAGAAAAGGGCGACATCTATCTTCCACAGTTATACCAGCAAAGGATTGCTCGGTCTTACAACAAGAAGGTCCAGTTTAGGAAATTCAAAGAAAATGATTTGGTTCTGAAAAAGATCCTTGCCAATCAAGATGAAGCAAGAGGAAAATTCGCCTGAAACTGGGAAGGCCATTTCATCGTCAAGGAAGTGTTGACAGGAGGAGCCCTCAAATTGCAAGAAATGGACTGGGAAGAATTTCCCCAGGTTATCAATTTAGACACTGTAAAAAGGTACTATGTCTGAGTTACCTTTAAACCACCATCATGGTCCTGAAAAGAAAAAAAAAGAAAAAAAATCAAATCAATTCAGGTCTTTACTGGTAGGCCTCAACTACGATAGACCTGATCTTCCCTATCATCGGGAGTACGTAGGCTTCCATCTATGGTGCGGTCGAACCTTAAAAAGAAAAGCTAAACAATTTACCTATACACTCAAATATCCAATTAAATATCAGTCTCAAGACACCAAACCTTATATAAAACCCAAATCCCATAAAGCCTTCATGATCAACGAACTTTTCTGAGAGACCATCCGACATCTCAATGTCAGTTCATCAAGAAAGAGCTCGTGATATATCTGTTGGGTTTGTACGTAATGCAATCATGCAATCAAATCACATAAATAGGGCGGAAGCACGAAACATATGTTTTCAAAATTTATACAAACCCATAACCATGATCATGCTTTGTGCTAGTTATCAATAACAGAAAAGAGAGAACATGGAATTATACCTTTAAAGATCCAAGCTTTCTCAGGTACAAGTTCTACTCCTTTGATTCCTTTGATTCCTCTGTAGTAGCTCCTTCCCTTGATCAATGTCAGCCACCCAAATGTTTGGCCTCTAACGGTGATCCACCAAGGAAGATGAAGAACTCAGGAAGATGGGTTATTGGCTTAACCTTTGTTTCTATCTCTATAGAATATGTGTACTCCCAACCATTGGAAAAATTGACGTACGTTATTTCTGATATAAGACTCTCTTATATAGATATTAGGTTAACCCTCATAATCCAATTAGAATAGGGTTTTATTTAATTAATTAATTAAACACTTTTAATTAATTTATATCATAATCTTATTAGGATTGAGAGAGAGTACTAATATTATATTAATTCCTAAACTCCTTTAGAATTAAAATAATAATAATAATAATATTAATAAGACTCCTCTTATTAATTTATATTTAATATTTCTAAAATATTAATTAATAAATATTAAGCTATTTAATTTATTCTATCACCATAGATTAAATTAATTATACTTAATGCATTATTACTATCATGCCATTTTCTTCTTAAATAATTCTTCTTCCTTTTATGGTGTGACCCTTTAGGTTCTCCATATTAAACCGGTTGTGAATAAATCAATTAGAACAATTCTAATCTTATTTAAATAAATAAATTAAACTAATAATCTATTTAAATAAATAATATTTATTCTACAATAGGGATAAGCCTCCCTAGCGATCAACGACTTCCCAAATAATATATATTTCAACATTAATCATAAAAGAACCTGTGAGTTAATAGTTACCGTACAATTCAATCCTTCCACCATACAATGTCCCAATTAAATATAAGACATGGATTTACTGTCAAGTCTTAATTTATTTAATTATATGTATTTCGATTAGAAAACGCACAACTCCAAATAATGCAAATTAGAAACCTCTTTCTAATTTCATTCCACCTTGGCCAAGGATTCCTGGTTGTCATTTAACGAATCACATAGGACATATCTCCTCTTTTACTAGAGGTAGTAGATTCTTTAGATCATACATTATCTCCATATGTAACTCATTATACCCAAACATACCCTATATATACCTTAAAAGGCCTTAAGGAATAAGTCAAAGTATAATTTGTTATATACAAGATACTATGATGATCTGAAGTCCAAGGATCACTTGTACTACTATCACATTAGGAATTCCTATTGACAGGCGAGTAAAACTCCATTAGGTATTCCATAGCGAGTCACGTCCAATGAACTTATTCTCCAATAAGCACCTACATACTTGCTTTAGTGTCTCCACACAAATGACCATGAGATCAGTCATCCTCATCCAATGAGCAAGCAACATATGTACCAATCTATCCGGATTTACTAATCCCTATTTTAGAAATCCCACGATTGAGAATTATTTTAGTTTTTAAGCTTTCTAAGAATTTAGATCTCATTAGCATGATCTCATCATGATTCTAAAAGTATTGCTTAAAACTATGGGTTATTTATATATTATAAAAAAAATAGCACCATGTAGATAATTAAATGCCTTAAATTAATATTTTATTAATAAATAAAAAAGATTGTTTACAAAGTATGTGCTTTATCATCATACATGATTGGCTTGTATGCACACTACTATCAATCTTCCACTTGCACTAATGCCAATCGCCATGGTATCTCATACCCATCTTCTCTAAGTGACGATCAAACTGCTGTTGTGTTAGAGCTTTAGTAAATGGATTTGCAATGTTGTCTTGAGAGTCCACACGCTCCAAGGTGACATCTCCTCTTTCAATGATCTCCCTGATCAAATGAAATCGCCGCAACACGTGTTTAGATTTCTGATGAGACCTGGGTTCCTTAGCTTGTGCAACTGCTCCTGTGTTGTCACAGTAAACGGGAACTGCTTCTCCAATGTTAGGAACCACACCAAGTTCAGTTATGAACTTCTTCATCCAAACAGCTTCCTTTATAGCTTCACTTGCAGCTATATACTCTGCCTCTGTCACTGAATCAGCAACTGTTTGCTGCTTGGAACTCTTCCAACTCACTGCGCCTCCATTCAAGGTAAACACATACCCTGAAATAGATTTACTGTCATCTTGGTCTGTTTGAAAACTTGAGTCCATGAATCCCCTGAGTTTTAATTCAGACCCACCGTAGACAAGAAAAATATCTTTAGTCCTTCTCAAGTACTTTAGGATATTCTTTACTGCCTTCCAGTGCTCTTCTCCAGGATTCGACTGGTATCTGCTCGTTACACTAAGTGCATAAGCAACATCTGGTCTAGTACATATCATACCGTACATGATAGATCCTATTGCAGAAGCATAAGGGATCTTACTCATACGGTCTCTCTCCTCAGGTGTCTTTGGGGCCTGTTTCTTGGAGAGATGTATTCCATGGCTCATTGGCATGAGACCTCTTTTGGAATCTTCTATGCTAAACCACTTTAGCATTGCATCAATGTACGTTCCTTGGGATAAACCAAGCATCCTTTTAGATCTATCTCTATAGATCTTTATCCCCAAAATATAGGATGCTTCTCCCAAGTCCTTCATGGAGAAGTGTTTAGATAACCAGATTTTAATCGATTGTAGCATAGGAATGTCATTCCCTATCAGTAATATATCATTAACATATAAAACAAGGAATGAAACTGTGCTCCCACTAACCTTCTTGTACACATATGGTTCATCATCATTTTTGATAAAATCAAACTCTTTGATTGTCTCATCAAAACGAATATTCCATCTACGAGAAGCTTGTTTCAATCCATAAATGGATAGTTGCAGCTTACAGACTTGATTTGTTCCAACCTTTGAAACAAATTCCTCTGGCTGTGTTATATACACATCCTCCTCAAGTTTCCCATTGAGGAAGGCCGTTTTCACGTCCATCTGTCAGATCTCATAGTCGTTATAAGCTGCAATCGCAAGCAAAATTCGAATGGACTTGGGCATAGATACTGGTGAGAAGGTTTCATCATAGTCAACCCCTTGACTTTGTTTGAAACCTTTTGTAACCAGTCGGGCCTTATAGGTCTCTACCTTGCCGTCCGCTCCCGTCTTTCTTTTAAAGACCCATTTACACCTAATAGGCTTAATACCTTCAGGTGGTGAAACCAAAGTCCATACTTTGTTTTCATACATGGAGTCCATTTCGAATTTCATGGCTTCAAGCCATTTTCCTGAGTCTTTATTACTCGTAGCCTGTTCGTAATTCAATGGATCATCTTCATTCATGATGTGTACCTCATCGTCATCCTCTATAACGAATCCATACCTCTCAGGTATCTTCAGTACTCTTCTAGATTTACGAACAGGGTGTGGTATAGTAGGTTCTTCTACTTGGTCAGGTACCTAACTTTGATCCGTGATAATTTGTGGTTCTTAAACTTCTTCAAGATATATCTTACTCCCACTAATCCCTTCATGGATAAACTCATTTTCCAAGAAGGCAGCATGTTTCGTAACAAAAACCTTTTGATCAGTTGGATGATAGAAATAATACCCTAAAGTTTCTTTAGGGTATCCCACAAATCTACACTTATCGGATTTAGTCTGTAGCTTATCATTTTCAAACTTTTTGACATAAGCTGGGCAATCCCAAGTTTTAACATGCTTAAGATTTGGTTTCCTCCCCTTCCACATCTCATATGGAGTCTTTGGGGCGGATTTGGTAGGTACCTTGTAAGTAGGTATGCAGCCGTTTCTAGGGCATATCCCCAGAAGGAAATTGGAAGGTCGGTAAAACTCATCATGGATGGAACCATGTCCAACAGTGTTTGATTTCTCCTTTCAGATACTCCATTTAACTGTGGTGTACCTGGAGGAGTCCATTGTGAGATTATACCATTTTCTTTGGGACAATTGAGAAACTCACCGCTTAAGTATTCTCCACCTCGATCTGATCGAAGTATCTTTATACTCTTACCCGTTTGTTTCTCTACTTCACTTCTGAACTCTTTGAACTTTTCAAATGATTCTGACCTGTATTTCATTAAATACACATATCCAAATCTTGAGTGATCATCAGTGAAAGTAATAAAATAAGAATACCCACCCCGTGCACTTGTTATCATAGGTCCACAAACGTGTGTGTGAATCAATGCCAACAACTCTGTAACTCTTTCTCCTTTTCCACTAAAAGGAGATTTAGTTATTTTACCCATAAGACAAGATTCACAAGTTGGATATGATTCATAATCGATTAGCTCGAGGAGCCCATCTTTATACAACTTGGATAATCTTGTTTAATTGATATGACCGAGTCTACAGTGCCACATGTAGGTATAATTAATAGCATCTCTTTTCCTTTTCTTAGTTTGTTCAATTTGAAATATATTTTCTTGTAAGTTAAGTGTATAAAGTCCATTTCGCATTTTTCAATACCATATAAAACATCGTCTTTATAAATAGAACAACTATTGTTCTTTATAACAACGTTAAATCCTTCCATATCCAATACAGAAATTGAAATAATATTTTTAATAATAATCAGAACATAATAACAATTATTAAGATAAATGGACTTGCCCGAAGGCATTGCTAAACAATAAGTTCCTACAGCTAATGCAGCAACCTTTGCTCCATTCCCCACTCGTAGGATCACCTCATCATTGTTCAGCTTTCTACTTCTGACCAGTCCCTCCACAGTATTACATATGTGAGAACCACAGCCGGTATCCAATACCCAAGTAGAATTATGACTTTCAGAAAAATTAATTTCAATCATAAATAAACCTTGATTGGAAGTCGAAGCTTCTCCAAGCTTCTTCTCTACTAGATACTTCTTGCAGTTCCTTTTCCAATGTCCCGGCCCATTGCAATGAAAGCACATTCCTTTAGCTGGTTCAAGTTTTTTTGTTCCTTTTCTTTCCCCTTTCCCTTAGCCTTCTTGGATTTCTTCTTTTCAAAAGATACATTAGGCCTCTTCCTTTTATTAGAAGAATCCACCATCAAGATATGGTTCTTATAGGATGAGAAGTGACCTTCTGCAGTTTTCAGCATGTTAAGCAGCTCAGGCAAGCTGACATCTAGCTTATTCATGTGAAAATTAACCACAAACTGCGAGAAGGTCTCAGGGAGTGACTGCAAGACCAAGTCTTGACTCAACTCCCCATCCATGACGAACCCAAGTTGTCCAAGGCGTTCAATCAATTTGATTACCTTCAGAACATGAGTCTCGACGGCACTGTCCTTGGTCATCCGAGATCGAAAGAGCTCCTTAGATATCTCATATCTAGCAGTCCTACTCTATTCACCATACAACTCCTTGAGGTGAAGCAGCATAGCAGGAGCATCCATATTTACGTGCTGACGTTGAAGCTCGTTATTCATGGATGCGAGCATGATGCATTGAGCTACAGATGCATCATCTTGCCATTTATTGAAAGTGGCAATCTCTTCCTCAGAGGCTGTTTCCGAAACAGATTCAGGGATAGTTGAATTTAGGACATAAGAAATCTTTTCAGCAGTGAGAACAATTCTCAGATTTCTTAGCCAGTCCTCATAATTCGGCCCGGTAAGTTTATTTGCATCAAGTATGCTTCGTAGTGAGATTAGTGATTTTGACATTTTTAAAATTCTGCATGTGAAAAGACAACATTTTTAGCAAACATTCATTTTATTAACTTTGCATACCAAAATAAATTTAGGTCTTTATTTTAAATTGGTATCTCCCACTATTTTCATCAAACTATATTACCCTCACTTATATAGTTCGTCAACATCTAATTAAAGATTTGCTAGTGAGATTAAGGATCCCATTTCAAATGTATATAACCTTGTGGATAGCACAACAAGCGATATACAAATAAATAGGTAGACAACTCTTGTCAATTACATCACCATGTAACTCCTTTTATTTTGCCTCTTAAATCATAATGGTCATGTGTGTGCACATCCGAACTAAAATGATTTAAGTTAAGTCCAGCCTAGCGCTTTCATAAATTCAAAAACGAAAAATGTTCATCCTTGTGGATAGCACAACAAGACTAGATCGTTCAATTTTCTTGATAAACATTAAATGTGATTAATTAACATCTTAAATACTCAATACTCGCATTGTGAATAGCACAACAAATTCATATTAAATATTTAATACTCTATTAATTAATCATGCTAGAAGGCGATGTTCGATATTCTAAATATCATTTGAACGCTTCGGACTTAATATTATTTTTTTGAGGGGTTTGTTATTATTTGTCTCATCTTGTTTAGCGTGCATGCTCATATATATATAAAATACGCGTCATTTTATTAAACATGCAAAGCATGTTAGTATATATATAATATTTAGCATGCAATATAGAATACTATATTCTACCCAGATTGATTATGGACTTTTATTCTAGTTTGGTTCACTAGAGCCACCAAGTGAACCAAAAGGTCAAACCTAGGAGTGCAAGAATTTAAATTTAAATATAACTATTATATTTAAACACGGGCTCCATACAAATGGGTCTTCACGCGTTCCTTGCTCCTTGGTCTCCAATTTCTTCAAGATAATTCTAACTATTTCTATTACATAAACTATAATTAAATAGAAACCTTGATCAGCAGTCAAGGGGAAGTACATAGGAAGGAGATAGAATTTACATCGAGAATAAAACTAGGGAAGACGAGGTACGCAGACCCCATTTTATAAAACTCATTCATTCAAGCATTCATCCAAAATAAAATCCAATCACATTGGTCATATTCCATAATCAACCCCATTTATTATCATACACATCACCATATGCATCAATAAATTTCCATTCATCTCATGAATTATAAAGCTATTCCATATGTATAGATCGATGTCGTTTATTGGACAAAAGTTTTGCTAAATTTTATTTTTGAATCAAAATAAACTTTTTTATTTTAATCAAAAATAAATCCAAATTAAACTCCTTTAATTTTAGTAATCTGAAATCATATTTCAGATAAAATAAACATCTTTATTTTAAAACTTCATTAATTAAATAAACAGTTTACTTCATTAAATAAAATCAATTTTCAGGGTCTGTCCAGGTACTAGCGCAGCAGCGCCAAGAATGTACTAGGCTGCTGCGCAGCTGCGCAAGAAGCATGGGACACCGGATTTTGCAGACCGGGGCAGCTGCGCCGAGAATAAACTGGGCAGCTGCGCAGCTGCGTCGTTCGTCGGCAGAATCACCAGAAATCAGTTTTTGTCCAGAAAATCTGATCCCTTCATACATGAAATTATATAATTGATAATTAGCACAAAGTTAGGCTCTGATACCACTGTTGGGTTTGTACGTAATGCAATCATGCAATCAAATCACATAAGTAGGGCGGAAGCGCGAAACATAGTTTTTTAAAATTTATACAAACCCATAACCACGATCATGCTTTGTGCTAGTTATCAATAACAGAAAAGAGAGAACATGGAATTATACCTTTGAAGATCCAAGCTTCCTCAGGTACAAGTTCTTCTCCTTTGATTCCTTTGATTCCTCTGTAGTGGCTCCTTCCCTTGATCAATGTCAGCCACCCAAATGTTTGGCCTCTAACGGTGATCCACCAAGGAAGATAAATAACTCAGAAAGATGGGTTATTGTCTTAACCTTTGTTTCTATCTCTATAGAATATGTGTACTCCCAACCCTTGGAAAAATTCACGTACGTTATTTCTGATATAAGACTTTCTTATATAGATATTAGGTTAACCCTCCTAATCCAATTAGAATAGGGTTTTATTTAATTAATTAATTAAACACTTTTAATTAATTTATATCCTAATCTTATTAGGATTGAGAGAGAGTACTAATATTATATTAATTCCTAAACTCCTTCAGAATTAAAATAATAATAATAGTAATATTAATAAGACTCCTCTTATTAATTTATATTTAATATTTCTAAAATATTAAATAATAAACATTAAGCTATTTAATTTATTCTATCACCATAGATTAAATTAATTATACTTAATGCATTATTACTATCATGCCATTTTCTTCTTAAATAATTCTTCTTTCTGTTATGGTGTGACCCTTTAGGTTCTCCATATTAAATCGGTTGTGAATAAATCAATTAGAACAATTCTAATCTTATTTAAATAAATAAATTAAACTAATAATCTATTTAAATAAATAACATTTATTCTACAATAGAGATAAGCCTCCCTAGCGATCAACGACTTTCCAAATAATATAGATTTCAACATTAATCATAAAAGAACCTGTGAGTTAATAGTTACCGTACAATTCAATCCTTCCACCATACAATGTCCCAATTAAATATAAGACATGGATTTACTGTCAAGTCTTAATTTATTTAATCATATGTATTTTGATTAAAAAATGCATAACTCCAAATAATGCAAATTAGAAACCTCTTTCTAATTTCATTCCACCTTGGCCAAGGATTCCTGGTTGTCATTTAACGAATCACATAGGACATATCTCCTCTTTTACTAGAGGTGGTAGATTATTTATTGATCATACATTATCTCCATATTTAACTCATTATACCCAAGCATACCCTATATATACCTTAAAAGGCCTTAAGGAATAAGTCAAAGTATAATTTGTTATATACAAGATATTCTAATGATCTCAAATCCAATGATCACTTGTACTACTATCACATTAGGAATTCCTATTGACAGGCGAGTAAAACTCCATTAGGTATTCCATAGCGAGTCACGTTCAGTGAACTTATTCTCCAATAAGCACCTACATACTTGCTTTAGTGTCTCCACACAAATGACCATGAGATCAGTCATCCTCATCCAATGAGCAAGCACCATATGTATCAATCTATCCGGATTTACTAATCCTCATTTTAGAAATCCCACGATTGAGAACTATTTTAGTTTTTAAGCTTTCTAAGAATTTAGATCTCATTAGCATGATCTCATCATGATTCTAAAACCATTGCTTAAAACTATGGGTTATTTACATATTATAAAAAAAACAGCACCATGTAGATAATTAAATGACTTAAATTAATATTTTTTTAATAAATAAATAAGATTATTTACAAAGTATGTGCTTTATCATCATACATGATTGGCTTGTATGCACACTACTATCAATATCAAGGCAGCAAGTCACAAAGAAAATGGCAATCGTCAAGAAAAGATCGAAACATATGCAGAAGGGAAGTGAATAAAAATATATTTCCTTGCCATATAATACTGTTTAATATATACAATGTGTCATGTACATGACAAAAATGGCTAACCTAGTCTATGCAGGAAAATAAAAGCTAATCTATAAACCCGCGGTCAAACGGGACAACAAATCCAACATTGCATCCCTTTCTAGAGATGGAGGTGCATCTCTTAGCTCTAGGCTTGCAGCCTTAATGCGAGCTAAAAGATCTACAGCTATCCGTAAAGTGCTATCATGATCATCCATAAATGCACTCATATCTGCAATAATGCCATCAGTATAGGATCTGTGAGCAGTACTATTAGTGACAGAAGCATCTCTGGTAGCTCGGGCCTCATCCCTCTCAACAAAAGTAGCATCCCAGCCAGAAAGGGTCGTCAACACTAAGGCTCTAAACTAATCCCTCTCAAAGTCAAAAGCTGTATCATCTGCTCCAAAGACTCTACAGAAGGTGGAGCAGCAGCAGCTGAAGAGCTAGGAACATCATTGATCAAGGCTACTATAAAACTAGCAAATAGCTCATCCTTGGTGGGAGAAACAGGATCCTCCCTAGGCTCCTCCTCATCCGAATTAGTACTAGGCTCTGAATAAGCAACCATAGATGATGCAATATCTGCCTCCAGCCACACCGAATACTCTGAGGAGCAACCCGGATGACTCGATGAAAAATCAACCCTCTCTCGATGGATCCAATAATTATAGACTATGGCTAAATCATCCTCTGACAAAGACGAGGCTGGCGACCTCTGATCGAAAGCTCCATCAAAAGAATGAACATCTTGATACTGATCAAACTGTCCCATGACAACCAGTGGATGATATGTGGTCACTCCTCTTAGACCAGCCAAAGGGAAAAAAGTACATACCCACGGCGTGAGTGACAAAGCTGTAAGGGGAACTAAATCCTTAACAAGGCAAGATGGAGAAAGGATCCTCAATCACGGTCAAAAAAATAAACCAAGACGCTGCATCTTTACAATCAGCCGATTGAAAATAATAAGACGTGGAAATCTCATGTGTCAAGCAGTATCCACATCGTCTGAAAATGCCAATCGGTCTTAGATGTGCCATAACCCAGATGTATAACAATACAACACTGCCTCTGAAGAACCAAGTGGGATGGGTACGACAAAATGTGGCTGGCATCAAGGTCTCCGCCAATATCATAGGTAGGATGGTATAACCCTCCCTGAGAGCACTAACTACTGTGGTCAGTCTAATATCCAGATGATCCATGTACAGCGGCATATACAGATAAGCCACGATGCACATCAAAAAGATGTTTACTCTGGCAGTCTGCCACTCACCCTCAGCAATGGTGAAATCTCCGGAGTGCAGTAAATAGCTGTCTAGTGATCCAAAATGATCGATTAAGAAATCCAAGGACACCACATATCCTGAAGTAATCTCTTCCAAACTAACAGTGCAGCGCAAACCGGTCAAGGCCATAAACTGCCTCCTCAACTCGCCAATAGCCACCCTAGACAAAATGTCAAAGCTAGACATATTTGGGAAACTACTCGGAATAATCAATATGAGGTTAGCTAGAACAAACTCCTTGCAACAAGCTCCATGTACCTAGATATTCTTCCATACTTTGGCTGGGATTGCTACAGCGACTGCCCACTGCTGATATTACTGCTACCTACTCTTTTGGGCCGAGTCATGCATGCTCTCTTTGCTTGACCCACTGTGAAACTTTTGAGCATCTTTTCTTCCAATGTGACTATTCCAAAACTGTACTGCAATGCACTCTTGGAGTTGGGAATTGGCATCATTTGCCAATGGATTGGGTTGGCCTTATTGATTCTTGTACAAACTTCCAAGGTTATAATCTCTCTAAGCACATCCTTTGGTTGACAATTGCTTCCTCTTTATACAAATTATGGGAAGCGCAAAACAAGAAGTTGCACAATGATACATGCCCCCTCCTTTCTTGTTAGCTTAAATAAATCATTAACATTATCAAATCTCAAGTCTCTAAATCTCCTTCTTTTGTTAAAGCCACTAACAACAGTCTTTTCTTTTATAATTGGCTATTGTAACTCTTGTATAGTCTTGTTCTGGGAATAGTTCTTCTATGACTGATATAGCAAGCTCATCTTAAGGTCTGTCTTAAGATGATCTTGTTATATTTCTCTGGGGTATGCCCCTTTGCCATTATTTATGGTTCCATCTATGAAACAAACAAATTTAACAAAAAAATAAAAATAGCCACCCTAGCACAGGGCCGATCCAGAGGAAAATTTGTAATACACTCACACTCCTCCAGTGTAAGAGTCAACTCATGAGTCGCAAACCTGAAGACCTGTCTCTAAGGAATCCAGCATGATAACATGCCCTCCACAAAACCCACTGGAACCTAGAACGGCAGGAGGGCCATGGAATGTCTCAGCATGTGATCAACTGTCGCTCGATTTAAATGAGGCAGACTATTATACCACAACCTAAAAGATGAGGCTATCAAAGTAGGGGGACTCTGCTCGATCCTGCTAATAGTGGATGAAGACATATGTAGAACAGTATCATGAGACCATCCATGGGTCAATGCTAAAATCATCAATATACATACATATCCATGAAATATAATGCATGCATCATGACAATGATAAATGATAATATGATGCAATAAATAGAAAGCATCATACATACATTCCTAAATACATCATCATCTAATAAAGATTAAATACATCATCTCTGTCTAAAAATAAAAAAGTGCAGGGAAATGGAGCACATCCGCCCAATATCTAACAGAGGCCTATCAAAAAAGATAACGAGCTTATCAAAAGAAATCTATGATATCTACATCATCCAATCGATTAACCTACTATAACCCCTCCTGAGTCACCGTATCTCTACCATAGGGAACACTAGGTAGATATAGACGGGGATCTACTCCAGTAAAGCTGTCAGAATATGGGCCACCTAAGGGGCCAGTGCCAGAGCTGGATGGATCAAAAGAATCTGCCTACGATGGATCTCTACCTAGATTGCCTGATGAAAAAATGTGGTCGATCCAATCGCTGGGTTAAGCTGGTAATCTGCTCCAAATGATTGGGCTCTCAAACACAGGCAAACCAGTGTGTCATCATCACGGACCCAGGAACCATGTCGGCCAAGAAATGAGTGACGCGGGTCTGAGCCTCAATGGTGCGAGGAGTCCACCAGCGATAGAGTGTAAGGACCCTCTGACAATGTAAAGCCGTCTAAGCCCACCTGGGGAATCTTTGTTACCGACTGAGATAAAGACCAATGTCATATAGCAGGAGGAAGATGTGGAAAGCGAATCTCCCCTGTAGTGCTCCTGATAGCACGCTCTCCTACGTAGAACTCCCAGCCTCCCTCAGTCAAGAAAGGGATCCGACGAGTGGATAATATATACTCAATTTCGGTCGACAAACCGTTCTTGAAACTAACTATCAGATGATCTGGGGTGTAAGGAACCCATGTGATGACGTCGACAGTCAGCAATTCCAACTGTAAACTAGAATGGGTAAACCCCTCCGCCACAAGGACCTCTGCCAAGGTGGAATAATGCCATCGTCGTCCCCGTGGATAAGTCTCCAGACCTAAAGTAGTAACTAGGCGTAGGCAAGAGAGCCTCTCATATGCCCAAAATTGGAAAATACAAAGATTAAATATTCTCAGTGATAAAGATTGACAACTCGAGCAAGGGAAATTAAAAAATAAAGGAGAAATTACTCCAGCAGAAATGGGTAAAACCCTGGCCAAGCCTCTTGTACGCCCTCTTAGCATAGGCGCATCCCTCAAAGGAAGTAGGCAAAGGTGAATGAGCCCCAGTCAAAATCTCTGATGCGGTCCACATCACGAGTGGCTTTAACAAAAGAGAAAAAGACCGTCGAGGAGTTATTCGCTAGGAAATAACCCCTGATGATGACCAAGAACAATGGCCGAATGATGCGATCTCTATTCCTCTGATTAGCAGAAAGAGGCTCGGACAAAACTCCACTCACAGCATTAATGCTCAAAGGGCCAAAACAGACTGCCTGACCCTTGAGGGTCGAAGGAGAAACTCCCAATAGGGATCAAATTGATTAGCCGCTAAAGGCACCGACTCCCCTGTAAATTCCATCCTAGTGATAAATTACTAGTCCATCGGTGTCATCATCACCTCACAATCTAGTAGATGGATAGACTGAGTCTGGTGGAGCCAGCGCTCAGACAAAGCCCTCAGATAACCCCCAAGGGCAGCGACGGGGTGGAATGGAAAAGAAGGCCTCAAAACCTCAAGAGTAGACAATGGCCTAATACTCCGAATAAAGTGTCTGGTATAAAAAGTGAATACTAAACCAGTTCCCCCTAGGCTGAGTGAAGCCGGGAACCTGCATCAAGTTCAAAATCAAAGATTAAACCGTTGTCCCAAAAGTGGAAAAAGAAGAAAGGCAAAAATAAAAACTGCTATTACCTCATTCGTGTGAAGATAAACAGATGGATGACGTCTCAAATCATCCAGCAGATATAGAATCATCACGCTAATAGCTGGAAGTTCCCGAAAGGAGTAGAAAAAGAAAGAGCGGGATCCTCAATAGGAACATCATCCTCCTCGTCTATAGCCTCCGTCCTATCATCCTGAATAGGATGAATCATTGACTCGGTCAACCGGCGAGGCTGCCGGGCCAAACAAGGCAAAGGGACATCAGAAGCCCTCCTCCTCACATGTAACAAATGAGAATTTTATATTAATTTTTATATTTATTAAATTAAATAAATATTTTAATTAATTTATTTATTGAGCTAAATAAATAAGTTATGTGATTATTGTAGAGTAATTTAATTAAGTGTAATACATTAATTAAGTGAATATTTAATATTTAATTTAATTGATGTATAATAATTTTATGGTATAGTTCTAATTTAATTGAGATAATTAAATTAGATGAAGTTATGTGGTAATTGTTACATAAAAGTATAATTAGCGAGTAATTATAATTGTTGTGTGAGAATTTTTACGTGAATAATTGATGTTAGCTTTAATTAATTAAATTAGCATGTTAAGATTTAATTAATTAAAGTGCAACATTTAAAATATGTGTTAAAGGATTTATTAAAAGTAATTAAAAAGGGGGTTTAAATTAGTTTTGCCAAACAAGGCCCTTGCATCTCTTTTAATCCTGTTTTACCAAACATGACCTTATCTATTAAAAAGCTAGTTTTCAAAATAAACTGTTTTTGCCAAACAAAGCCTTATGGCTTTTAAAATTCAAAAATTATAAATCATGTATTAATTATAATTATAATATTTATTAAGGGTTATTTAGTAGTTATCAGTTATAGATAATTATATGTATAATATATCAATATACGTTAGTTAAAACAAAGAGTTAGACAAAAAAAATAAAGAAAAGATTACAGAGGAAGTTAGAGAGAAGAAGAAGAAAAGGAAGGAAAATCTTGAGAAGGCTAGAGGAATCCATATTCATCTTCTTCTTCCACACGAATCAAAAAAGGGTATAACTCTAATCCTATTTTTATTTTATGTTCTTCCATGTTTTTCATAAAAAGAACTTCTTTGTAAAAAAAATATTTCCATGAAAATTACTTAATTATGATTTTTATATATATATACATATATATGCTTATATATGATTCATATAGTTTTTTAAGTGATTAAATTCATGTAAATATGATGAACATAAAAAAATCATGTTCATAGCAATTTACAGTGAACTAGTTTTGAAAATAGTCTTTTAAATTATCAAAATTGGTATTGATTGTTAATTGTTGTTTAAATTGATCATAGATTATGATAATATATTAAGAAATAAAGTTAATACAATTTGAATTACGTGATTTGGTTTAAAAACAAACTCACAGTATCAATTTTCGTAAAAAAACGCTTAACAATAGTGTTTTCTTCAAAATCATGAAAATTTGTGTTTTGATTATGTGTTGTAGAGTTTATGTATGTTAAAATTATGTTAGAAGTTTAAGATTTTATTTTCATAAAGTATTATATGCATTATGATAATTAAAATTGGACTTTGGTGCAAAGGAATAAGCCAAATTGGCTTATTTCTCTGCACAATCGCGAGCTGGGGAAGCCCACCAGTGGGGGAACCCGACCCAGCGGGGCATTATGCCGAGGGAACCCCACCCCAGCGGGGCTAGTGGCTGTCCGAATAAAATTTTATGCTTCGTGTAGTTTTTGTTCGATACATGTTTAACTAACTTAATGTGATGACATGTTAAGTGTATTAAACAATAAGATAACATATTTTTTATATGTTTAAGATAAATTGAGGTCTTATATTAATATGTTAAGTGTGTACTTGGATATTATTAGAGCACGATATACATGTTATGAGTTTAGACTCGCGTATGTGGATAGTTAGCGACTTAAGTTGTAAACTACGTTGTTAAGTTGAACGTAAGTAAGAAGTTTAACGGTTAAACGTAATGGTTATGAACTAATTGATGTTATAAACATCATGGAATATGTAGGGTAATTGTGGAAGTGAATTGTATTGTAAAGTGTAGCTTACGCTTGAGGCAAGTTCTCTAATCTTTACTCTTTATCTTGTATAAGTTCCTAAACCTTTCTTTTACATTATGCAAGCTTGTTTCCGATTATTAACTTGTTAACTATTGAACAAGTTATTTTGTATCCTAATATTCATAATGAACTAGTGTTGAAGTTATTGTAGAAGTAATGCGATCTTGACTTATTTGTTCAAGCAAGATCTACTTAATCTTTCAAATGCTTTAAGTTATTTCTAAAGCATGCCTAGTTATTCTGAAGTTTATTGTTATGACTTATATTTGGTTCATAATTTTTATATTATCGAACTGTTAAATTATTGTGAGTCGATTCAACTACTCCTTAGTTGATGATAGTTAAAACTCCAAATTTCCTTTTAGCTATCCAAACAAAACTTTCTTTGGTGCGGACTTGTATCAAATACTGAGATGAAAGACCCTATTTATTAGGAGAGGTTACTACGCGATAGCGTTAAATGTTTGTGCACAATATATGGTACGAAGGGCTGATCCCCATAAGTACGAGTTGAGAGTCCATAGTCTAAATGACTGTTAAAGGTTTTCAATGAAAATGTTTATAATCTAGGACAAAGTTCAAGGTCTTATGGCCCTCAGATGATTTCAATATTCAAAATTTTAAATGATGATGAAAGAATTATTATTCAATTCTTTATTCTTTATGAAAGAAAAGTTATTCAAATCTATTGAAACTATTCAATTTATGTCACTATTATTGTGACACCCCCAAAACCGGGTACTTCAATTTTCACGGGATTTGGTGTTCGCTGTACAAATATCGTATGTCTATCTACCCATAAAAATGAAAACTAATAGCTAGATAAAAATAAATCCTTCCCTTATGGGGGTTACAACATCTGAATATAAATACAGCAATCCCAGGTTAAACTAACCTTAAACGTCTGTGCGGAAACAAAAATAAATAAATAAGTCTTACACAACAGTAACATAAGTCTTAATAAACATTATCAATAAAAAAACAAGTCTTCAACACGTATTGACTTTGCCCTTGCCTTTGCTAGTGGAAGGTCATCAGATCTTTCGTTCTTAACTGCAATGTTATTATTACGCAAGAGTGAGCACGATTGCCCACAAGTATAACAGTATAACAACAATATAATAACATGCGAATGAATCAAAGACTTTTGAATAAGAAAACTTGCTTTTGAATCAAGAATTAATAACAAGAATCAAAAGAACTTCTGAGGGTCATAAGACCTCGAACTATATCCTAGATTGTCAAGTGTTTATACTTGAAACCTTTAACAGTCATAAGACTATGGACTCTACTTCTCGTACTTAGGGGGATCAGCCCTTAGTACCATACTGTGCACAATATCTCAACGATAAAGCGTAAATAATCCCCTATACAGGGTTGTTCATCTCAGTTTGACATCAGAGTCCTCACCAAAGGAAGTTTGGTTTGGATAAGCTCAATAATAGTTCTAGAATTTAGAACGCTCATCAACTATGGACTAGTCGAATCAATAAGGGTTCGCTAGTCTTACAAGGTTCAACAATAAACTGATAATCAATTCGAATAATATTTCTCAATAGGTATATAATCGAATAAGTATTGTATAACTGGAATTATGCTTTAAAAGAATTATAACATCTAATATGAAATCTTGAACTTGAACAATTAAGAACAAGAACTTACTCGATATAGAATACAAGTCTAAGACTTAATCAATGAATAATTTAGAATTTAAGGAACTTGCTTAATAAAGTAAAGTTTAGAAACTTGCTCAATTTAAAGGTTTGAATTTAGAAAATTACCTCTTGCACAAGCTACAACTAATTCGCATTCCTTATTAAATCCTACATATCAATACATTCATAATACCCATTAATCATAAGTTCGATATACTCATCAAATCACAACATTGGTCTTTGAACACGTTATTAGACTTTACAAATAACGATTTAAGTTACGAAATTAACTTACTAATTATTCACATAACGTAAGTTGTTATCATCTTATTATATGCTTAACATGTTTTCATGTTCATTACATTAGGTTTTTAAACACATCTTTGAAAACTTGAACACTTAGAAAAATTCTAAAATTCTGCAGGTAGGGCGCGGCCGTGCTCTATTTGTTCTTTGGATCGGTGCGAGCGCTCTGCATGGAGCAGGCGCGCTCCATTTGTTCCTTGGAGCAGCGCGACCGCGCTGCAATGCAGACCCAGATTCTGCAGTTCGCGAAGAACACAAAGAACAGCCCAATTAACTCCAATTTATACAAATATAACGATTTGTAATGTTACCCATGAAGTATAAACTTCACAGGAACATCATAAATCAATTTTAACATGCTTCTAACACTTTAAATAACATAATTACCCAAATCAAAACATTTAATTTTGTTGTTTTCAATATTTTGTAAAACTTTGAGGAAAAGCATTAATTTTGACGTTACAGATTCGTTAATATACCGAATCCATCCGTTTAAATTCCGTTTTGTTCATTTAAACATGTATAATTATATTCAATCATCAATTTAAAGTTAAAAAAATGATTCAAGCATTTAATTTGTACGTAAGGGCCATATGGGCCATATATAAAATTTTTATACTCTGTAACTTTTGAAAAACCCAATTAAAAGTTGATTACATGAAACTAATCACTATGATTCATGTATACATGATATATAACATGTTATTAACATATACTAACACATATAAGATCACATCTTAAGTTAATTATCAAAAATTGTTTTTAACAGAGGATTTTAAAAACACGTAAATGAAAACTCTGTAACTTTTCAAAACTCTAATTTAGACATGCTTTCATGGATTAATTACTCTAAACCATATATAAATCACATACAATTGAGTTATGTATACTAATAAACATCTAACATCAAGTAATAAACAATAAACTCATGAAATTCCATTTTCAGAGAATATTTTAAAATACGTAAATGGAAATATAAGAACATGAATTTAAATTCAAAGATGAAGGAATTACCCTTGCTAGTTTGTGAAAATGTATACTTTAATTCTTCAATCTCTTCTTCACTCAATTCTCTTTCTTAATTTCTCTTTTTTTCTCTTTGTGTTTTCTCTCTATTTTTCTTAACTGATGAATAAAGAAGACTGATATATGATATATGATATATAATACGTATATGTATACAAGTATAATGGGTAAGTGGTCGTCAGTTAATCCCATAATAGTGGGTTAACTGACCAACTCCCCTTAGGGCCTTGTTTGCTTGCCCCTTAAATTCTTCATTTACTCTTATTTTAATAAAACTCTTATTATATAGTTAACGTCACACTTCTAATTAATCAATTAATTTTATTTAAATTAATTAAATAAAATAGAATAGTTTCACATTAAATCACATGGTCACATAATTAAAATTCACATTTATTAATTATGTCAACTCATTAAATCTCTAATTAATTATTAAATTAATTAGATTAACATTATACTTATTTAAATAATTTATTTAATCAAATAAGCTCAATTAAACACATACTTTGAACATAAAAATTCACCACATTAATTTAACTAATGTAACACATATAATTAAATTAATCTACTACAATTCTATTAATTAATTATTTAACTCAATAATTAAATCATCGAAAAATATTTATTTATTTTAATAAATATTTAAATTAAATTATAAAAATCTTATTTGTCACAATTGCTATTGTATTTCCAAGTGAGCTTTTGTTTGCTCACTCTTGTATATTAATAATCCCTTGCAGCTAAAGTCGAGAACGTTGACGTGCCGTCAACGAGTAAAGAAAAAGGTAAGATGAACAAGTGAAGACTTGTTGTGTTTTGTTTATGATATGTAATAAGACTTGATTATGTTAAGTTATTTTTCGCATTAATTGTTTATGTTAAGGTTAGATAAACCCTGAGATTATTTTGGATAAAGTTGTAATCCTTTTTATAAGGAAGATTTTTATTTATTTATAAGGTTGTAATTTATTTTGCATTCCTTAGTATTGGGTAGATGTATATTTTATTTAGATAGTGAACACCAAATCGTGTGGAAACGAAGTACCCGAATTTGGGGGTGTCACAGGTTGGTATCAAAGCTTTAAGTTATGAACCTTAGGTGGGGGGAAAACCTTAGGTAGTAGCCTTATAGGAAGATTGAAAAGATAGTGGTGATATGTAAAGATAATAAATTACCTTATGTGCTATGTGTTTACATTTAAGTATCCGAAGAGTGTCGATGATTAGATATCACGTAATAATTAAACTTTAAAATTTTGTTGTCAGGATGACGAATGTTGGAGAGTTCAGTCAGGCTAAGGAGGAGTTACCCCAGATGCCTAGAGATGAGGAGCCCCGAGACATCCATGTTGTCTGGGAGTAGTTGGTTTAGAGAAGGCCATCTTCATTGATCACCGTAGCTGGTCAGGAGCATGAGCCGGTATCTGACCAAGACGTGGATGAGGATGAGTCAGAGGAGGATGAGTCAGAGGAGGAAGAGAATCCTGAAGAGGAATTCCCATCTCACTCTACTAGTGCTGAGATGTACGAGGAGGTCTACGACAGTAACGTGGAGCTACATGGCCGAGTCGAAGAGCTCGAAGTAACCATACAGCAGCGGGACGAGTTGATTGAAGAGCTGGACATTGAGGTTGGAAACGTGAAGTGGGATCTGATCCACGTGGAGAGTGAAAGAGACGATGTACTAGCTAAACTAGCAAAACAAAAGAACGATTTCTAGGAGGAGTCAATAAAGCACGCTAGAACGGAGGAAACAAGCTTGAGGGTTACTCAACGTGCCAATCGAGCTGAAGACGAGGTTCAAGAAAAGAAGGCCAAGCTGAGGGAGACGAAATACGCTTTTCATAAGGCTATAAAAAGGGCCCAAGATAGTGTTTTCTATTATCCAGCTCAGTTCCAAGGTTTATCATGGTACATGGTGGATCGCAAAACAGCATTCCGGGTGATGGAGGAGGAATGTAGAGAGGCTGTACAACGTCTTAACATGCCTAGATAGTAGAGTCTTTCATTATATATTTCTCTATTTATAAATAAATGTAAATCCCAAAATTTGAGATAATAATGGGATGAGATAATGATGTAATCCTGCAAATGTTTTCAGTACAGGAAAGAGGATGTAAATAGAAGAGATGCTAGCTATTCTATGTTTTTCGAAACTACGAATGAATAAATAAAGAAGTTATTTGACATGATATGTGTTCAATGTGAATTGAATTATTTAAATGTTTAAGTATGAACTTGAATATCTAAGAAATGAGTAAAGGATCTAATAAGGATATTTCTTAATAGAAAATGCCTCCTAAAAGAAGACCTACACGTCAAAACCCCGAGGGTTCGACGAACAACAACAATAAAATTAATGATGGGCCGAATCCCAATTCGGTTCAACAATTGGTGAACCTGCTGACGGGAGCACTTGCGAATCAGTCGGAGGTGCAGGGTACAACATTTAAGGAATTTAAGGTAGTAAGACTGCCGGAGTTTTAGGGATCGATAAACCCGATAGATTCCCAGACATGGGTAATGGAGATGGAAAAGGTCTTCGACATAGCTAGAGTTATCGAGGACCAAAAGACGGCTTTCACAACTTTTATGTTAAGGTCGGATGCTAGTTTTTGGTGGCAGGCCAATAAAACGAGGGAAGGAGAAGGAGTTATAGCGTGGGAATGTTTCAAGGATATGTTTTTTGAAATGTACTTCCCCATTAGCTCACAGGACCAGATGGAGGTCCAGTTTCTAGAGGTTAAACAGGGAGGGATGATGGTGTCGGAATACGCCGTAAAATTTAACGAGCTGACCAGGTTCGATACATATCAGGTCAGTACTGACGCAAGGAGGGCGAGAAGTTTTGAGCAGGGACTTAAGCCCTGGCTCTACAACAAGGTTTCCAAGTTTCAGCTGAATACGTTTGCAGCTATGCTGGAAAAGGCCATCCTCGCTGAAGGTGGAAGCGACGCGGTGACCAAGTTCCATTAAGACCAAAAGAAGAAGAAGGATGAGACAGAAACCAAGGCTGGTGGTAGCAGGGCTATAATCCAAAAAAGGAAATGAAACGATAACACCTCTGCTGGAAGTCAACAGGAAACCAATAGAAGAAGAAGATTGAATCATGTGTGACATGCAAGAAGAATCACACTGGAGTGTGCATGAAAGGGAGATGGGTGTGCTTCAACTGTGGTCAGGAAGGTCACATTTCACCAAATTGCCCGAACCCGAAGAAGGGAAATTGTTACACGTGTGGATCCAAGGATCACATGGCCCAAAGTTGCCCGAGAAAGCCAGCAGTAGGGTCAACAGGGAGCGGGGGAAAATGGCAGCGGCAACACTTTGACTATCGCTGGACCACTGCAGGCCGTTCGACCAACTGCCCGAACATTCAACATGATGGTGCAGGATGCTGTGCAGTCAAAAGATGTGGTGTCAGGTATTATTTCGATCAATAGTATAAATAAATATGTATTATTTGATTCGGGTGCTACTTGCTCATTCATATCTGATGATTTTGCTAAGACCCTAGACTTACCTAAAGAGGAATTAGTTTACCCTTTGAACATAGAGATTGTGAATAGGGAGGTTATTCCTGTTAGGTTTGTATACAAGAACTGTAGATTGGAAATTAAGGGTCAGGAATTGAGAGTAGATTTGATTCTGATAAAACTTGGGTAATTCGATGTGATACTGGGTATGGATTGGTTGTTCAACCATGGGGCGATAATCGACTGTCAGAAGAAGTCGGTAATGTGACAACCCAAAAATTTAGAGGATCTTGAATGATTAAGTTAAATGTTAAAGTTTAAAACCTAGAGTGAAAATAGAGGAATGATTTAAAAATTTTAAGAAGAACCTATATGATTTACTATTTGAAAAAGAATTGAGAAAATAAGGGTTATAAAAATTCAAAACCTAGAAAGAGATTTTTTATGTGGAAAATTTATTTGAAGAAATAAATTTTCAAATGAAGAGATATTATTAAATTAAATTAAATGTGTATATGTATAGATACGCATATACTTGGAGATGTGTTATATATGATCTAGCTAAACAAGAGGACTGATTATTTAAATTAATCATACAAAAATAAATGAAAAGCTTCATTATAAGAAGCTGGTAGTAGTCAAGCGTTAGAAATCTTATAAAAAAAAGAAGAAATAAGAACGTGGCAAGTCAGAATAATATATATGATAAGCCATATGAAAAAGACTTATTGAATGTAGCAAACTATATTAAGAGAGTTACTAGACGTTAAATTAATTGGCTAGTCTAATATATGAGTATATAAATCATTTTATGTGAAGAATATATATGTTTACGTAATATGATAAATATATTAAATTATATTTGCTATATGTACATAAATTGATATAAACAGTTTATAATATGAGAAAATAAAATTATTAATTATTTTCTATATGTGATGTGTGTATGTTTAGTGTAACTTGTAATTGGGAGTTAATAAATTATCACTTTATATGTATGTACATTAGTGATATTTAAAACTTTGTGCTATATAGTGATTTAATATGTGATAACATATGTGAAGTGGTGCATGGCTAAATAAACATATATACTATAGTTATGGATATATACATTTATAGACTTCTTTAAAAATGAAGGCTTCATAACCTAATTATACATTAGGTGAGATATTTAAATAACCTAAGGGTTATGGTAATAGGAAAAAGTTAGTATTTAATATGTATACTAAAGTGAATAATTTTATCATTGCAAGTGATTAATAATTTTAATCCTAATTAGGTTACGAGTTAAAGAGATATGTGTAAGTAATTAAATTCCATAAGATTGAAAATGAAATCCTATGATAGTAGTGTGCATACAAGCCAATCATGTATGATGATAAAGCACGTACTTTGTAAACAATCTTATTTATTTATTAATAAAATATTCATTTATTAAAGGCATTTAATTATCTACATGGTGCTGTTTTTATAATATGTAAATAACCCATAGTTTTAAGCAATGCTTTTAGAATCATGATGATGATCATGCTAATGAGATCTAAATTCTTAGAAAGCTCTAAAACTAAAATAGTTCCCAATCGTGGGATTACTAAAAAGGGGATTAGTAAATCCGGATAGATTGGTACATATGTTGCTTTGCTCATTGGATGAGGATGATTGATCTCATGATCATTTGTGTGGAGACACTAAAGCAAGTATGTAGGTGCTTATTGGAGAATAAGTTCACTGAACGTGATTCGCTATGGAATACCTAATGGAGTTTTACTCGCCTGTCAATAGGAATTCCTAATGTGATAGTAGTACAAGTGATCCTTGGACTTGAGATCATCATAGTATCTTGTATGTAACAAATTATACTTTGACTTATTCCTTAAGACCTTTTAAGGCATATATAGGGTATGCTTGGGTATAGTGAGTTATATATGGAGATAATGAATGATCAATAAAGAATCTACCACCTCTAGTAAAAGAGGAGATATGTCCCATGTGATTCGTTAAATGACAACCCAGGAATCCTTGGCCAAGGTGAAATGAAATTAGAAAGGAGTTTTTAATTTGCATTATTTGGAGTTGTGCATTTTCTAATCGAAATACATATAATTAAATAAAATAAGACTTGACAGTAAATCCATGTCTTATATTTAATTGGGACATTGTATGGTGGAAGGATTGAATTGTATGGTAACTATTTACTCACAGGTTCTTTTTGATTAATGTTGAAATCTATATTATCTGGAAAGTCGTTGATCGCTAGGGAGGCTTATCCCTATTGTAGAATAAATATTATTTATTTAAATAAATTATTAGTTTAATTTATTTATTTAAATAAGATTAAAATTGTTTTAATTGATTTATTCACAACCGGTTTAATATGGAGAACCTAAAGGGTCACACCATAAAAGGAAGAATAATTATTTAAGAAGGTAATGGCATAATCGTAATAATGCATTAAGTATAATTAATTTAATCTATGGTGATAGAATAAATTAAATAACTTAATGTTTATTATTTAATATTTTGGAAATATTAAATATAAATTAATAAGAGGAGTCTTATTAATATTATTACAATTATTATTATTTTAATTTCTAAAGGAGTTTAGTAATTAATTTAATATTTAGTACTCTCATTTATTCCTAATAAGATTAGGAGACAAATTAATTAAATGAATTTAATTAATTATTCCCATGTGGTGGGAAGCCTAAATTAATTAAAGGAGTTTAATTAATTAAAAGAAATCCCATGTCTAAAAGGATTAGAAGGGTTGACCAATGTCTATATAAGAGAAGTCTTATAATAGATATTAGATTGATGCAATTCCAATTGTTGGAGAGTACTCCTTTTCTATAGAGGATAGAAAACTAAGGTTAAGCCAAACACCCTCCTTCTTGATAATTCATCTTCCTTGGTGGATCACCTCTAGAGGCCAAACACTTGGGTGGCTAACGTTGATCAAAGGAAGGAATCTAACCCAGAAATTCAAGGAGATCACGAAGAACAAGGAGTTGAACTAGTACCTGTGGAAGCTTCGTTCTACAAGGGTATGATTCCATAACTTCTTATTTATCGTTTTAAATTAATAATTTGCATAAAGGATGATCCGGGTAATGGTTTTGTAGAAATATTTTAAACTCTGATATACCATGCTTCCGCTAATTTTTGCAATTTGATTGCGTCACGATTTCGTACAAACCCAACAGTGGCATCAGAGCCAAATCTTTATGCAATTATTAATTTATTTTTGATTTCATATACATATGGGTATGTATTTAAAATAATTTATTGGGCATAATTTTATTGTATAAAATTATATTTTTTAAGGGAAAAAAAAAAAGAAAAAAAAGAAGGACTTTTTTTGGGACGAATCACAATTTTTTTTTGGTGCTAATCTTGAATTCTGCAAAGAAAAGGTGTTGTCTCTTTCTTACTCCAAAAAGAAGGTGACCCATCAGGAAAGGACTTTTTTAATAAACCTGCAGGACTCTTTTAATAAAAGAAGGTGACTTCTTTTTAAAAAAATAAATATGATATATTTATATATTATATTCTAAATAATTTTATAATTAAAATAAAGAGTTTATTTTAATCTTGAAATTGGATTTCATGCAATTTAAAATTGCCCATTAAATGATACTCATATATATATGGAATGTTTTAATTCATGAGATGAATATTTATTTATTGATATATATGGTGATATGTATGAAAATAAATGGGGATTGATTATGGACTATTTGACCAATGTGATTGGATTTTATTTTAGTTGAATGCTTGAATGAATGGGTTTTATTAAATGGGGTCTGCGTACCTCGTCTTCTCTAATTTTTTTTTTCTTGATGTAAAATTCTATCTCCCTCCTATGTACTTCCCTTTGACTGTTGATCAAGGTTTCTATTTAAATTAAATAGTTTAATATAATAGAAATAGTTAGAATTATCTTTAAAAATTGGAGACCAAGGAGCAAGGAGCGCGTGAAGACCCGTTTGTATGGAGCCCGAGTTTAAATGTAATAGTTATATTTAAATTTAAATTCTTGCACTCCTAGGTTTGACCTTTTGGTTCACTTGGTGGCTCTAGTGAACCAAACTAGAATAAAAGTCCATAATCAATCCGGGTAGAATATAATATTCTATATTGCATGCTAAATATTATATATATTATATTTTATGCAAACATGCTTCGCATGTTTAATAAAATGACGCGTATTTTATATATATATGTGCATGCGCGCTAAACAAGATGAGACAAATAATAACAAACCCCTCAAAGAAATAATATTAAGTCCGAAGCGTTCAAATGATATTTGGAATATCGAACGTCGCCTTCTAGCATGATAAATTAATAGAGTATTAAATATTTAATATGAGCTTGTTGTGCTATCCACAAGGCGAGTATTGCGTATTTAAGATGTTAATTAATCACATTTGATGCTTATCAAGAAAATTGAACGATCTAGTCTTGTTGTGCTATCCACAAGGACGAACATTTTTCTTTTTTGAATTTATGGAAGTGCTAGGCTGGACTTAACTTAAATCATTTTAGTTCGGATGTGCACACACTTGACCATTATGATTTAAGAGGCAAAATAAAAGGAGTTATATAGTGTTGTAATTGACAAGAGTTGTCTACCTATTTATTTGTATATCGCTTGTTGTGCTATCCACAAGGTTATATACATTTGAAATGGGATCCTTATTCTCACTAGCAAATCTTTAATTAGATGTTGCCGAACTATATAAGTGAGGGTAATATAGTTTGATGAAAATAGTGGGAGATACCAATTTAAAATAAAGACCTAAATTTATTTTGGTATGCAAAATTAATAAAATGAATGTTTGCTAAAATGTTATTTTTCACATGCAGAATTTTAAAAATGTCTAAATCACTAATCTCACTACGAAGCATACTTGATGCAAACAAGCTTACCGGGCCGAATTATGAGGACTGGCTAAGAAATCTGAGAATTGTTCTCACTGCTGAAAAGATTTCTTATGTCCAAAATTCAACTGTCCCTGAATTTGTTTCAGAAACAGCCTCTGAGGAAGAGATTGTCACTTTCAATAAGTGGCAAGATGATGCATCTGTGGCTCAATGCATCATGCTCGCATCCATGAATAACGAGCTTCAGCGTCAGCACGAAAAAATGGATGCTCCTGCTATGCTGCTTCACCTCAAGGAGTTGTATGGTGAACAGAGTAGGACTGCTAGATATGAGATATCTGAGGAGCTCTTCCGATCTCGGATGACCGAGGGTACTGCTGTCGAGACTCATGTCCTGAAAGTGATCAATTTGATTGAACGCCTTGGACAGCTTGGGTTCGTCATGGATGGGGAGTTGAGTCAAGACTTGGTCTTGCAGTCACTCCCTGAGACCTTCTCGCAGTTTGTGGTTAATTTTCACATGAATAAGCTAGATGTCAGCTTGCCTGAGCTGCTTAACATGCTGAAAACTGCAGAAGGTCACTTCCCATCCAAGAAGAACCATATCTTGATGGTGGATTCTTTCAATAAAAGGAAGAGACCTAAGGTATCTTCTGAAAAGAAGAAATCCAAGAAGGCTAAGGGAAAGGGGAAAGAAAAGGAACAAAAGAAACCTGAACCAGCTAAAGGAATGTGCTTTCATTGCAACAAGCCGGGACATTGGAAAAGGAACTGCAAGAAGTATCTAGCAGAGAAGAAGCTTGGAGAAGCTTCGACTTCCAATCAAGGTTTGTTTATGATTGAAATTAATTTTTCTGAAAGTCATAATTCTACTTGGGTATTGGATACCGGCTGTGGTTCTCACATATGTAATACTGTGCAGGGACTGGTCAGAAGTAGAAAGCTGAACAATGATGAGGTGATCCTACGAGTGGGGAATGGAGCAAAGGTTGCTGCATTAGCTGTAGGAACTTATTATTTAGCAATGCCTTCGGGCAAGTCCATTTATCTTAATAATTGTTATTATGTTCCGAATATTATTAAAAACATTATTTCAATTTCTGTATTGGATATGGAAGGATTTAACGTTGTTATAAAGAACAATAGTTGTTCTATTTATAAAGACGATGTTTTATATGGTATTGGAAATTTGCGAAATGGACTTTATACACTTGACTTACAAGAAAATATATTTCAAATTGAACAAACTAAGAAAAGAAAAAGAGATGATATTAATTATACCTACATGTGGCACTGTAGACTCGGTCATATCAATGAAACAAGATTATCCAAGTTGCATAAAGATGGGCTCCTCGAGCTATCCGATTATGAATCATATCCAACTTGTGAATCTTGTCTCATGGGTAAAATGACTAAATCTCCTTTTAGTGGAAGAGGAGAAAGAGTTACAGAGTTGTTGGCATTGATTCACACAGACGTTTGTGGGCCTATGACAACAAGTGCACGGGGTGGGTATTCTTATTTTATTACTTTCACTGATGATCACTCAAGATTTGGATATGTGTATTTAATGAAATACAAGTCAGAATCATTTGAAAAGTTCAAAGAGTTCAGAAGTGAAGTAGAGAAACAAACGGGCAAGAGTATAAAGATACTTCGATCAGATCGAGGCGGAGAATACTTAAGCGGTGAGTTTCTCAATTGTCTCAAAGAAAATGGTATAATCTCACAATGGACTCCTCCAGGTACACCACAGTTAAATGGAGTATCTGAAAGGAGAAATCGAACACTGTTAGACATGGTTCGATCCATGATGAGTTTTACCGACCTTCCAATTTCCTTCTGGGGATATGCCCTAGAAACGGCTGCATACCTACTTAACAAGGTACCTACCAAATCCGTCCCAAAGACTCCATATGAGATGTGGAAGGGGAGGAAACCAAATCTTAAGCATGTTAAGACTTGGGGTTGTCCAGCTTATGTCAAAAAGTTTGAACATGATAAGCTACAGACTAAATCCGAAAAGTGTAGATTTGTGGGATACCCTAAAGAAACTGTAGGGTATTATTTCTATCATCTAACTGATCAAAAGGTGTTTGTTGCGAAACATGCTGCCTTCTTGGAAAAGGAGTTTATCCATGAAGGGGTCAGTGGGAGTAAGATATATCTTGAAGAAGTTCAAGAACCACAAATTACCACGGATCAAAGTCAGGTACCTGACCAAGTAGAAGAACCTACTATACCACACCCTGTTCGTAAATCTTGGAGAGTACCGAAGATACCTGAGAGGTATGGATTCGTTATAGAGGATGACGATGAGGTACACATCATAAATGATGATGATCCATTGAATTACGAACAGGCCATGAGTAATAAAGACTCAGGGAAATGGCTTGAAGCCATGAAATCCGAAATGGACTCCATGTATGAAAACAAAGTATGGACTTTGGTTTCACCACCTGAAGGCATTAAGCCTATTGGGTGTAAATGGGTCTTTAAAAGAAAGACTGGAGCGGACGGCAAGGTGGAGACCTATAAGGCCCGACTGGTTGCAAAAGGTTTTAAACAAAGACAAGGAGTTGATTATGATGAAACCTTTTCACCAGTAGCTATGCTCAAGTCCATTCGGATTTTGCTTGCAATTGCAGCTTATAACGACTATGAGATCTGGCAGATGGACGTGAAAACGGCCTTCCTCAATGGAAAACTTGAGGAGGATGTGTATATGACACAGCCAGAGGGATTTGTTTCAAAGGTTGGAATAAATCAAGTCTGTAAGCTGCAACGATCCATTTATGGATTGAAGCAAGCTTCTCGTAGATGGAACATTCGTTTTGATGAGACAATCAAAGAGTTTGATTTTATCAAAAATGACGATGAACCATGTGTGTACAAGAAGGTTAGTGGGAGCGTAATTTCATTCCTTGTATTATATGTTGATGATATATTACTGATAGGGAATGACATTCCTATGCTACAATCAATTAAAATCTGGTTATCTAAACACTTCTCCATGAAGGACTTGGGAGAAGCATCCTATATTTTGGGGATAAAGATCTATAGAGATAGATCTAAAAGGATGCTTGGTTTATCCCAAGGAACGTACATTGATACGATGCTAAAGAGGTTTAGCATGGAAGATTCCAAAAGAGGTCTCATGCCGATGAGCCATGGAATACATCTCTCCAAGAAACAGGCCCCAAAGACACCTGAGGAGAGAGACCGTATGAGTAAGATCCCTTATGCTTCTGCAATAGGATCTATCATGTACGGTATGATATGTACTAGACCGGATGTTGCTCATGCACTTAGTGTAACGAGCAGATACTAGTCGAATCCAGGAGAAGAGCACTGGAAGGCAGTGAAGAATATCCTAAAATACTTGAGAAGGACTAAGGATATTTTTCTTGTCTACGGTGGGTCTGAATTAAAACTCGAGGGCTTCACAGACTCAAGTTTTCAAACGGACCAAGATGACAGTAAATCTGTTTCGGGGTATGTTTTTACCTTGAACGGAGGCGTAGTGAGTTGGAAGAGTTCCAAGCAGCAAACAGTTGCTGATTCAGTGACAGAGGCAGAGTATATAACTGTAAGTGAAGCTGCAAGTTGATGTTTTAGATGAAAAGTTCATTACAGAACTAGGAATAGTTCCTAAGTCTCATCTTGAATCTAAACATGTGTTGCGGCACTTTGATTAAACAAATCATTGAAAGAGGAGAGTGTAGACTCTCAAGACAACATTGCAGATCCATTAACTAAAGCTTTAACACAACAGCAGTTTGATCGTCACTTAGAGAAGATGGGTATGAGATACCATGGCGATTGGCTTTAGTGCAAGTGGGAGATTGATAGTAGTGTGCATACAAGCCAATCATGTATGATGATAAAGCACGTACTTTGTAAACAATCTTATTTATTTATTAATAAAATATTCATTTATTAAAGGCATTTAATTATCTACATGGTGCTGTTTTTATAATATGTAAATAACCCATAGTTTTAAGCAATGCTTTTAGAATCATGATGATGATCATGCTAATGAGATCTAAATTCTTAGAAAGCTCTAAAACTAAAATAGTTCCCAATCGTGGGATTACTAAAAAGGGGATTAGTAAATCCGGATAGATTGGTACATATGTTGCTTGCTCATTGGATGAGGATGATTGATCTCATGATCATTTGTGTGGAGACACTAAAGCAAGTATGTAGGTGCTTATTGGAGAATAAGTTCACTGAACGTGATTCGCTATGGAATACCTAATGGAGTTTTACTCGCCTGTCAATAGGAATTCCTAATGTGATAGTAGTACAAGTGATCCTTGGACTTGAGATCATCATAGTATCTTGTATGTAACAAATTATACTTTGACTTATTCCTTAAGACCTTTTAAGGCATATATAGGGTATGCTTGGGTATAGTGAGTTATATATGGAGATAATGAATGATCAATAAAGAATCTACCACCTCTAGTAAAAGAGGAGATATGTCCCATGTGATTCGTTAAATGACAACCCAGGAATCCTTGGCCAAGGTGAAATGAAATTAGAAAGGAGTTTTTAATTTGCATTATTTGGAGTTGTGCATTTTCTAATCGAAATACATATAATTAAATAAAATAAGACTTGACAGTAAATCCATGTCTTATATTTAATTGGGACATTGTATGGTGGAAGGATTGAATTGTATGGTAACTATTTACTCACAGGTTCTTTTTGATTAATGTTGAAATCTATATTATCTGGAAAGTCGTTGATCGCTAGGGAGGCTTATCCCTATTGTAGAATAAATATTATTTATTTAAATAAATTATTAGTTTAATTTATTTATTTAAATAAGATTAAAATTGTTTTAATTGATTTATTCACAACCGGTTTAATATGGAGAACCTAAAGGGTCACACCATAAAAGGAAGAATAATTATTTAAGAAGGTAATGGCATAATCGTAATAATGCATTAAGTATAATTAATTTAATCTATGGTGATAGAATAAATTAAATAACTTAATGTTTATTATTTAATATTTTGGAAATATTAAATATAAATTAATAAGAGGAGTCTTATTAATATTATTACAATTATTATTATTTTAATTTCTAAAGGAGTTTAGTAATTAATTTAATATTTAGTACTCTCATTTATTCCTAATAAGATTAGGAGACAAATTAATTAAATGAATTTAATTAATTATTCCCATGTGGTGGGAAGCCTAAATTAATTAAAGGAGTTTAATTAATTAAAAGAAATCCCATGTCTAAAAGGATTAGAAGGGTTGACCAATGTCTATATAAGAGAAGTCTTATAATAGATATTAGATTGATGCAATTCCAATTGTTGGAGAGTACTCCTTTTCTATAGAGGATAGAAAACTAAGGTTAAGCCAAACACCCTCCTTCTTGATAATTCATCTTCCTTGGTGGATCACCTCTAGAGGCCAAACACTTGGGTGGCTAACGTTGATCAAAGGAAGGAATCTAACCCAGAAATTCAAGGAGATCACGAAGAACAAGGAGTTGAACTAGTACCTGTGGAAGCTTCGTTCTACAAGGGTATGATTCCATAACTTCTTATTTATCGTTTTAAATTAATAATTTGCATAAAGGATGATCCGGGTAATGGTTTTGTAGAAATATTTTAAACTCTGATATACCATGCTTCCGCTAATTTTTGCAATTTGATTGCGTCACGATTTCGTACAAACCCAACAGTGGCATCAGAGCCAAATCTTTATGCAATTATTAATTTATTTTTGATTTCATATACATATGGGTATGTATTTAAAATAATTTATTGGGCATAATTTTATTGTATAAAATTATATTTTTTAAGGGAAAAAAAAAAAAAAAAGGACTTTTTTTGGGACGAATCACAATTTTTTTTTTGGTGCTAATCTTGAATTCTGCAAAGAAAAGGTGTTGTCTCTTTCTTACTCCAAAAAGAAGGTGACCCATCAGGAAAGGACTTTTTTAATAAACCTGCAGGACTCTTTTAATAAAAGAAGGTGACTTCTTTTTAAAAAAATAAATATGATATATTTATATATTATATTCTAAATAATTTTATAATTAAAATAAAGAGTTTATTTTAATCTTGAAATTGGATTTCATGCAATTTAAAATTGCCCATTAAATGATACTCATATATATATGGAATGTTTTAATTCATGAGATGAATATTTATTTATTGATATATATGGTGATATGTATGAAAATAAATGGGGATTGATTATGGACTATTTGACCAATGTGATTGGATTTTATTTTAGTTGAATGCTTGAATGAATGGGTTTTATTAAATGGGGTCTGCGTACCTCGTCTTCTCTAATTTTTTTTTTCTTGATGTAAAATTCTATCTCCCTCCTATGTACTTCCCTTTGACTGTTGATCAAGGTTTCTATTTAAATTAAATAGTTTAATATAATAGAAATAGTTAGAATTATCTTTAAAAATTGGAGACCAAGGAGCAAGGAGCGCGTGAAGACCCGTTTGTATGGAGCCCGAGTTTAAATGTAATAGTTATATTTAAATTTAAATTCTTGCACTCCTAGGTTTGACCTTTTGGTTCACTTGGTGGCTCTAGTGAACCAAACTAGAATAAAAGTCCATAATCAATCCGGGTAGAATATAATATTCTATATTGCATGCTAAATATTATATATATTATATTTTATGCAAACATGCTTCGCATGTTTAATAAAATGACGCGTATTTTATATATATATGTGCATGCGCGCTAAACAAGATGAGACAAATAATAACAAACCCCTCAAAGAAATAATATTAAGTCCGAAGCGTTCAAATGATATTTGGAATATCGAACGTCGCCTTCTAGCATGATAAATTAATAGAGTATTAAATATTTAATATGAGCTTGTTGTGCTATCCACAAGGCGAGTATTGCGTATTTAAGATGTTAATTAATCACATTTGATGCTTATCAAGAAAATTGAACGATCTAGTCTTGTTGTGCTATCCACAAGGACGAACATTTTTCTTTTTTGAATTTATGGAAGTGCTAGGCTGGACTTAACTTAAATCATTTTAGTTCGGATGTGCACACACTTGACCATTATGATTTAAGAGGCAAAATAAAAGGAGTTATATAGTGTTGTAATTGACAAGAGTTGTCTACCTATTTATTTGTATATCGCTTGTTGTGCTATCCACAAGGTTATATACATTTGAAATGGGATCCTTATTCTCACTAGCAAATCTTTAATTAGATGTTGCCGAACTATATAAGTGAGGGTAATATAGTTTGATGAAAATAGTGGGAGATACCAATTTAAAATAAAGACCTAAATTTATTTTGGTATGCAAAATTAATAAAATGAATGTTTGCTAAAATGTTATTTTTCACATGCAGAATTTTAAAAATGTCTAAATCACTAATCTCACTACGAAGCATACTTGATGCAAACAAGCTTACCGGGCCGAATTATGAGGACTGGCTAAGAAATCTGAGAATTGTTCTCACTGCTGAAAAGATTTCTTATGTCCAAAATTCAACTGTCCCTGAATTTGTTTCAGAAACAGCCTCTGAGGAAGAGATTGTCACTTTCAATAAGTGGCAAGATGATGCATCTGTGGCTCAATGCATCATGCTCGCATCCATGAATAACGAGCTTCAGCGTCAGCACGAAAAAATGGATGCTCCTGCTATGCTGCTTCACCTCAAGGAGTTGTATGGTGAACAGAGTAGGACTGCTAGATATGAGATATCTGAGGAGCTCTTCCGATCTCGGATGACCGAGGGTACTGCTGTCGAGACTCATGTCCTGAAAGTGATCAATTTGATTGAACGCCTTGGACAGCTTGGGTTCGTCATGGATGGGGAGTTGAGTCAAGACTTGGTCTTGCAGTCACTCCCTGAGACCTTCTCGCAGTTTGTGGTTAATTTTCACATGAATAAGCTAGATGTCAGCTTGCCTGAGCTGCTTAACATGCTGAAAACTGCAGAAGGTCACTTCCCATCCAAGAAGAACCATATCTTGATGGTGGATTCTTCCAATAAAAGGAAGAGACCTAAGGTATCTTCTGAAAAGAAGAAATCCAAGAAGGCTAAGGGAAAGGGGAAAGAAAAGGAACAAAAGAAACCTGAACCAGCTAAAGGAATGTGCTTTCATTGCAACAAGCCGGGACATTGGAAAAGGAACTGCAAGAAGTATCTAGCAGAGAAGAAGCTTGGAGAAGCTTCGACTTCCAATCAAGGTTTGTTTATGATTGAAATTAATTTTTCTGAAAGTCATAATTCTACTTGGGTATTGGATACCGGCTGTGGTTCTCACATATGTAATACTGTGCAGGGACTGGTCAGAAGTAGAAAGCTGAACAATGATGAGGTGATCCTACGAGTGGGGAATGGAGCAAAGGTTGCTGCATTAGCTGTAGGAACTTATTATTTAGCAATGCCTTCGGGCAAGTCCATTTATCTTAATAATTGTTATTATGTTCCGAATATTATTAAAAACATTATTTCAATTTCTGTATTGGATATGGAAGGATTTAACGTTGTTATAAAGAACAATAGTTGTTCTATTTATAAAGACGATGTTTTATATGGTATTGGAAATTTGCGAAATGGACTTTATACACTTGACTTACAAGAAAATATATTTCAAATTGAACAAACTAAGAAAAGAAAAAGAGATGATATTAATTATACCTACATGTGGCACTGTAGACTCGGTCATATCAATGAAACAAGATTATCCAAGTTGCATAAAGATGGGCTCCTCGAGCTATCCGATTATGAATCATATCCAACTTGTGAATCTTGTCTCATGGGTAAAATGACTAAATCTCCTTTTAGTGGAAGAGGAGAAAGAGTTACAGAGTTGTTGGCATTGATTCACACAGACGTTTGTGGGCCTATGACAACAAGTGCACGGGGTGGGTATTCTTATTTTATTACTTTCACTGATGATCACTCAAGATTTGGATATGTGTATTTAATGAAATACAAGTCAGAATCATTTGAAAAGTTCAAAGAGTTCAGAAGTGAAGTAGAGAAACAAACGGGCAAGAGTATAAAGATACTTCGATCAGATCGAGGCGGAGAATACTTAAGCGGTGAGTTTCTCAATTGTCTCAAAGAAAATGGTATAATCTCACAATGGACTCCTCCAGGTACACCACAGTTAAATGGAGTATCTGAAAGGAGAAATCGAACACTGTTAGACATGGTTCGATCCATGATGAGTTTTACCGACCTTCCAATTTCCTTCTGGGGATATGCCCTAGAAACGGCTGCATACCTACTTAACAAGGTACCTACCAAATCCGTCCCAAAGACTCCATATGAGATGTGGAAGGGGAGGAAACCAAATCTTAAGCATGTTAAGACTTGGGGTTGTCCAGCTTATGTCAAAAAGTTTGAACATGATAAGCTACAGACTAAATCCGAAAAGTGTAGATTTGTGGGATACCCTAAAGAAACTGTAGGGTATTATTTCTATCATCTAACTGATCAAAAGGTGTTTGTTGCGAAACATGCTGCCTTCTTGGAAAAGGAGTTTATCCATGAAGGGGTCAGTGGGAGTAAGATATATCTTGAAGAAGTTCAAGAACCACAAATTACCACGGATCAAAGTCAGGTACCTGACCAAGTAGAAGAACCTACTATACCACACCCTGTTCGTAAATCTTGGAGAGTACCGAAGATACCTGAGAGGTATGGATTCGTTATAGAGGATGACGATGAGGTACACATCATAAATGATGATGATCCATTGAATTACGAACAGGCCATGAGTAATAAAGACTCAGGGAAATGGCTTGAAGCCATGAAATCCGAAATGGACTCCATGTATGAAAACAAAGTATGGACTTTGGTTTCACCACCTGAAGGCATTAAGCCTATTGGGTGTAAATGGGTCTTTAAAAGAAAGACTGGAGCGGACGGCAAGGTGGAGACCTATAAGGCCCGACTGGTTGCAAAAGGTTTTAAACAAAGACAAGGAGTTGATTATGATGAAACCTTTTCACCAGTAGCTATGCTCAAGTCCATTCGGATTTTGCTTGCAATTGCAGCTTATAACGACTATGAGATCTGGCAGATGGACGTGAAAACGGCCTTCCTCAATGGAAAACTTGAGGAGGATGTGTATATGACACAGCCAGAGGGATTTGTTTCAAAGGTTGGAATAAATCAAGTCTGTAAGCTGCAACGATCCATTTATGGATTGAAGCAAGCTTCTCGTAGATGGAACATTCGTTTTGATGAGACAATCAAAGAGTTTGATTTTATCAAAAATGACGATGAACCATGTGTGTACAAGAAGGTTAGTGGGAGCGTAATTTCATTCCTTGTATTATATGTTGATGATATATTACTGATAGGGAATGACATTCCTATGCTACAATCAATTAAAATCTGGTTATCTAAACACTTCTCCATGAAGGACTTGGGAGAAGCATCCTATATTTTGGGGATAAAGATCTATAGAGATAGATCTAAAAGGATGCTTGGTTTATCCCAAGGAACGTACATTGATACGATGCTAAAGAGGTTTAGCATGGAAGATTCCAAAAGAGGTCTCATGCCGATGAGCCATGGAATACATCTCTCCAAGAAACAGGCCCCAAAGACACCTGAGGAGAGAGACCGTATGAGTAAGATCCCTTATGCTTCTGCAATAGGATCTATCATGTACGGTATGATATGTACTAGACCGGATGTTGCTCATGCACTTAGTGTAACGAGCAGATACTAGTCGAATCCAGGAGAAGAGCACTGGAAGGCAGTGAAGAATATCCTAAAATACTTGAGAAGGACTAAGGATATTTTTCTTGTCTACGGTGGGTCTGAATTAAAACTCGAGGGCTTCACAGACTCAAGTTTTCAAACGGACCAAGATGACAGTAAATCTGTTTCGGGGTATGTTTTTACCTTGAACGGAGGCGTAGTGAGTTGGAAGAGTTCCAAGCAGCAAACAGTTGCTGATTCAGTGACAGAGGCAGAGTATATAACTGTAAGTGAAGCTGCAAGTTGATGTTTTAGATGAAAAGTTCATTACAGAACTAGGAATAGTTCCTAAGTCTCATCTTGAATCTAAACATGTGTTGCGGCACTTTGATTAAACAAATCATTGAAAGAGGAGAGTGTAGACTCTCAAGACAACATTGCAGATCCATTAACTAAAGCTTTAACACAACAGCAGTTTGATCGTCACTTAGAGAAGATGGGTATGAGATACCATGGCGATTGGCTTTAGTGCAAGTGGGAGATTGATAGTAGTGTGCATACAAGCCAATCATGTATGATGATAAAGCACGTACTTTGTAAACAATCTTATTTATTTATTAATAAAATATTCATTTATTAAAGGCATTTAATTATCTACATGGTGCTGTTTTTATAATATGTAAATAACCCATAGTTTTAAGCAATGCTTTTAGAATCATGATGATGATCATGCTAATGAGATCTAAATTCTTAGAAAGCTCTAAAACTAAAATAGTTCCCAATCGTGGGATTACTAAAAAGGGGATTAGTAAATCCGGATAGATTGGTACATATGTTGCTTGCTCATTGGATGAGGATGATTGATCTCATGATCATTTGTGTGGAGACACTAAAGCAAGTATGTAGGTGCTTATTGGAGAATAAGTTCACTGAACGTGATTCGCTATGGAATACCTAATGGAGTTTTACTCGCCTGTCAATAGGAATTCCTAATGTGATAGTAGTACAAGTGATCCTTGGACTTGAGATCATCATAGTATCTTGTATGTAACAAATTATACTTTGACTTATTCCTTAAGACCTTTTAAGGCATATATAGGGTATGCTTGGGTATAGTGAGTTATATATGGAGATAATGAATGATCAATAAAGAATCTACCACCTCTAGTAAAAGAGGAGATATGTCCCATGTGATTCGTTAAATGACAACCCAGGAATCCTTGGCCAAGGTGAAATGAAATTAGAAAGGAGTTTTTAATTTGCATTATTTGGAGTTGTGCATTTTCTAATCGAAATACATATAATTAAATAAAATAAGACTTGACAGTAAATCCATGTCTTATATTTAATTGGGACATTGTATGGTGGAAGGATTGAATTGTATGGTAACTATTTACTCACAGGTTCTTTTTGATTAATGTTGAAATCTATATTATCTGGAAAGTCGTTGATCGCTAGGGAGGCTTATCCCTATTGTAGAATAAATATTATTTATTTAAATAAATTATTAGTTTAATTATTTATTTAAATAAGATTAAAATTGTTTTAATTGATTTATTCACAACCGGTTTAATATGGAGAACCTAAAGGGTCACACCATAAAAGGAAGAATAATTATTTAAGAAGGTAATGGCATAATCGTAATAATGCATTAAGTATAATTAATTTAATCTATGGTGATAGAATAAATTAAATAACTTAATGTTTATTATTTAATATTTTGGAAATATTAAATATAAATTAATAAGAGGAGTCTTATTAATATTATTACAATTATTATTATTTTAATTTCTAAAGGAGTTTAGTAATTAATTTAATATTTAGTACTCTCATTTATTCCTAATAAGATTAGGAGACAAATTAATTAAATGAATTTAATTAATTATTCCCATGTGGTGGGAAGCCTAAATTAATTAAAGGAGTTTAATTAATTAAAAGAAATCCCATGTCTAAAAGGATTAGAAGGGTTGACCAATGTCTATATAAGAGAAGTCTTATAATAGATATTAGATTGATGCAATTCCAATTGTTGGAGAGTACTCCTTTTCTATAGAGGATAGAAAACTAAGGTTAAGCCAAACACCCTCCTTCTTGATAATTCATCTTCCTTGGTGGATCACCTCTAGAGGCCAAACACTTGGGTGGCTAACGTTGATCAAAGGAAGGAATCTAACCCAGAAATTCAAGGAGATCACGAAGAACAAGGAGTTGAACTAGTACCTGTGGAAGCTTCGTTCTACAAGGGTATGATTCCATAACTTCTTATTTATCGTTTTAAATTAATAATTTGCATAAAGGATGATCCGGGTAATGGTTTTGTAGAAATTTTTTAAACTCTGATATACCATGCTTCCGCTAATTTTTGCAATTTGATTGCGTCACGGATTTCGTACAAACCCAACATCCTACATAAACAATTAGGATAATATATATTAAAATTGGTAAACTATGTTTATTACATAGCCCAAAACAATTAAAGGAGAAGCCCAAAAGAAATAAAATGCAAGCTCATACTTAGCCCACTTGATTAAGGATATTTTAGACCTTTGATTAATCTAATTTGTGCATTAAAATAAAAGCAAAATGGAGGGGATTTTGGTCTAGTGGTGACCAACCATGATTAGCCTTTTAAGGCAAAAAGATTAAGCTAATTAAGTTCCTTAAATAGAAGTTCTTACACACAAAGACAAGTCTGTCATGCTCTCATTGGTGAAAAATCTAATTAGCCTCCTTAATGACATGATTAGGCATGATTAGGAAGAGATAAGGCTAACCCTTTTATCCAAGGGACAAAAAGAACATGGGGGATATTAGCATCCCATTTTATTTCACCACATTCATTTCATTTCATTTTCATCCTCTCCACCATTCTTCTTCTTCTATCTTCTCTCAACTAGCAAAACACAAAGAGGGGAAAAGAGAGAGAGAGATTCGGTTCTTGGGGAGGAAGAGGAGTAAGTTTTTTATGCATCCCAAGTTCCTAACTTACTTTGGAAAGAAAAGGAGGACATCCAACAAGAAAAGATAAGAAATCAAACCCTAGTTTTTATGTTTTGCATGTTCTATGTGATCTTGTGAGAGATTCATGAAAGTGCAAGTTCTAATAGGCTAGAGTCCTATATGAATGATAAATCTTGAGTATAATATGTTTAACTTGTTTATCTATATAAGTTTGTGTTGGAAAAATTTGAGAAAAAGGAAGCTAAAGTAGTTTTTGGGAAAAAAATCTAATTTAAAGGGGTGATCTATGGTTTTCATTTTGAAATCTACAAATGGTTTTTGCAATTTTGTTTCTTGGTATGCTAGAACTATGAGTTAAGAGCAAAAACCCTTTGGAAGCATGTAAAAATGTTAAACAAATGAGCAAGTTATGGATTTATTACTAAAACACCTCAACTAAGAAATCCTGTGCAAGAATAGTCACTTCGGTACTCATTTGGCTGCTCTGGCACTTTCACCATAATTTCCCCACTGTCGATTATATTCTGAATCTTGTGCTTTAAGGTCCAACAGTCCTGAGTATTATTTCCCGGTGTGCCGGAATGATAGGCACATCTCTTACTGGGATCATATTGTCTTCCTTTAGGATTAGTAGGTGGAGCGAGCTCAGTGATCTTCTTTTGTGCAACAAACAGTGCCAACACATTTTCCAATGAGTCCCTCAGGGGAGTGAATACCCTTCTTTGATTATTTTCACTAAACTCGGTACCGTAGGAATTCGGGGGTTTGCAGTCGGTTGGAATGTAGAATAATTTCTTTGCTTCTGTATAGGTTGGTTATTGCTCTTATTCGCATATTGCCCTTGCAAGATTAAGAAGACATCTTCTTCCTACTGTCGAAGTCGGGAAAAAATCCTATCGCGTTGGACCGAATCTTTCTCTCTTCCTAAGTCTTTTGTTTTCTACCCTTATTACCTTGTCTGCTTTATGAAGGGTGAAGTTTTTTAGGAAAAGGCCAACATATATCATATCGACTATTTGAACGGTTTACAGAGTTGCCATTTAGTAGATTTGAAATGGTTGTACCAACTCAACCGAGTTTTGTTTGAAAGTAGACCCAATTAGTAGACACTATCGAAACTTGATCTTGAAATCAAAATTCTAAAGTTCGGGGGCTTGGTTAAGCGGAGGGAAGGTGTTAGGCACCCCCCAACTCCAGTGAAAACATGGTATCACATCTTTTCAATATTTCCCTTTTTATTTGCAATATGTGTGTGAATGCTGGAAGAAATTGGGCCTACGTTTGATTATTTTGAAAGTAGTTTCTTGCTTCGTTGAACCTATATACGAAGGGTTTGATTTAATTTGCAAAAGTCCATTTTTAGACCAGATATGAAAATGATGTTTTGAAAGGTGATTTTCAAACCCCTACGCTCTCATAGGAATAAAAGCCTTTTGATACTTCCATTTTTATTCTTTTTAGCCTTTGGCTCGATTTAGATAGTGATTATCGGGCTGCGAAGCATCCTCGACCATAAAATATATACAAGTGTCGGTCTTCTCATGGGCATAACAGCCATCAGAGTGACTCTAGCACAACAGACCATTATTTCATTATGTTTGAGACCTTAAACCCTGATAACCGTTTTAAGGTCTTTCGGATGTACATTTTACAGAAAAATTGGCAGGGTACATTTGTAATGCGGAGTTTGTCCATCGTGGGAATCAGATTCTGATCAGTTTGATCATGAATCCCACAATTCTTAGGCTCACAAAGAAATGCCAAGAAATCCTGCACATCACAGATATTCACAAAGAATGTATATTTACATCTAGACGTCGCAAAACCAAGGATTCATCAGTCAAATCCTTACATGCGCGTAGCCAAATCTTCTCGTTCCCATTAGATAGCGATCTAAAGGTCACGAGGTTGCTTTAATGTTTAACAAAACTAGAAAGAAGGCTAGATTTAAATAAATCTTAGCCATTCTTGATTCCCGATTTTGGTTGGACCTATTTTGAACAGTTTGAAAGGTAGAAATGGCTAGATTTAGAGAAATCTAAACTAAATGGATATTAGTGTCAATTCATATCAAATGAATATTTAAAACAGAAATTTAATCACAATGAATAAAGAATATATATATATATATATAATTATATATATACGAAAAGCTGTAAAGGGCGACGGATTTTAAATCCTATGCCCAGGATGGAATGTAAATATATATATATATATATATATATATATATATTTATATATTTATAAAAGTTGTAAAAAGCCACAGAGTAATCCAGGCTTGACAGAATGGAAATATATATATATATATATATATATATATATATATATATATATACACAATAAAGGACGACAGATTTCAAATCCTATGCTCGGACTAGAATGGATATATATATATATAAGCTGTAAAAAGCCACGGAGTAATTCAGGATTGATAGAATGGAAATATATATATATATATATATATATATATATATAAAGCTATAAAGAGCCACGAAATAACTCAGGCTCGACAGAATGTATATATATATATATATATATATTATAAAAACTGTAAAGAGCCATAAATTTATCCAGGCTCAACAGAATGGAATATATATATATATATATATATATATTAAAGCAATAAATGCCACGAATTAGCAATCCAGGCCAAACGAAGTCAGAAAAATTTATATATATATATATATAGTTATATATATATATATAGTTATATATATAAAGCAGTAACTGCCACAGATTTGCCATCCGTGTTTGACAGAATTGAAAAGTTAGTATATATATATAGTCAAATATATACATAATTAATTTAAAAAGGTCAAGAATCAGCTGTGAAAGTTAGTATATATATATATATATATGTATATATATACATAAAAGGGAATAAATATCGCGGATCGTTGATCTGGGCTGTGCAAATGCAAAAAAACGTATATATGTACAAAAATGTACTAAAGAGTAAGCAAAAACGGCCATGAAACTGAGTTCCAGGAAAACCCAGGAGATAAAACTTTACGTTCAAGTGCAAATAGACGTAATGAAGTAGAAAGCGAGTACTGATCGTAAAAATACTTACAATGGACTGCTACACAGGCTTTTTGCCACATAGTAGGCTTCAAATGGACGTTTCCAACAGATAATTTTTGGTATGTTGTAGTATATGAGTATACCTACGTGTTAGAGTAATAAAAACGAGGTTTGGAGTACATGAAGTCGGGCTAGGAAGCGTAATGGGCGGAGTTTCAAAGCGTTTTCTATTTTTTCTTCTTTTTTGGCAAGGGGGCACTTGTATTTAAAGACCCGATGGAAGCGGGCCTACCCGCGACAACCACGGGTCTACCTATGGCTCCACGTGGCAGGGTCCATATGGTGGGTCCCGTCATCTCGAAGTACGTGCACTCTGAGCAACGCGATGTTAGGTTCAAAACTTTCTAACTTTTCATCAGAGCGTCCGTTTGAGGTGTGCTATACGTTTTCAAAAAGCCCTCGCCGAGAGCGTCACAATGACATGGGACTAAACCTTTTCTGAGTTCAAGAAGACGGATTCATAACCGGATCATCATTTCTTCATAGTTTATTCGTTGAGATGTATTGTGTTGTTTTCACTCGAGATCAATGTTATGGTTCTTTCTGACCTTTATTGAATCAATTCGGCTTGATTTTGACCAAATTGGCTTCAAGTTGGTAAAATAATCGTTTTGCCCCTCCAAGGGTTGTCTTCTGTGTTGTCACGGTCCTCGACTGTTTTCCCGAGGCTGTCTCCAAGGTTTTGATCCCAGCCGACTCTGTCCGTCCTCAGGATTTGTCTCTGAGGTTTCTTTGGCCACCCAAGGTTATTTTCGGGGATGATGTGATGCTTCGGGGTTATCTCCGAAGGTTGAATTGATCTCCCACTATTGTCGCCTGTGCTCTTGTACCTCCCAGGTTGTGACCAGGGCTTCACTTAACCTCCTAGTGTTACCCGAGTTTTACTTGACATTCTGGTGTAGTGACCAGGGTTGAGCTTGACATCCCGGGGTTGTCACCGGGGCTTCTTGACATCCCGGTATGGTCACCGGAGCTTTGCTTGACATCTCGGTGTTGCCGGGGTTTGACTTGACATCCCGTTATAGTGACCGAGATTGAGCTTAACATCTCAGGGTTGTCACCGGGGCTGCTTAACATCCTGGTATGGTCACCGGAGCTCCACTTGACATCCCGGTGTTGCCGGAGTTTGACTTGACATCCCTTTGTAGTGACTGGGGTTGAGCTTGACATCCCAGGGTTATCACCGGGGCTGCTTGACATCCTGGTATGGTCACCGGTGCTTCACTTGACATCCCGATGTTGTCGGCAGTTTGACTTGACATCCCGGTGTAGTGACCGGGGTTGAGCTTGACATCCCGGGGTAGTCACTGGGGCTACTTGACATCCCGGTATGGTCACCAGGGCTTCTTTTGACATCCCGATGTTGTCAGGGTTTTACCTGACATCCTGGTGTAGGTACCGGGGTTGAGCTTGACATCCCGGGGTTGTCATCGAGGCTTCTTGACATCCCGGTATGGTCACTGGGGCTTCACTTGACATCCCGATGTTGCCGGGGTTTGACTTGATATCCCGGTATAGTGACCGGGGTTGAGCTTGACATCCCGGTGTTGCCAAGGTTTGACTTTGGTATGAAATTCTAGTGTTGTCTCCGGAAGATAAAAGATGATTTTGCCCTCCTGCAGGGTTAGTAACAAAAATACAAAATTTTGAGTGTCTACAGATGCCCCTCTTTATCATATTTATGCAATGCAATGAAATAAACAGGATAAAGATTGCTAGACATTGGAAATATGATAGATGCAAATATAATGCAATGCATGGCATGATATTTTATGAATTTTAGATACCTTCGTGGTGATGGGGTTATCAATGGTTGTTTACGTCATTTTCTGCTGGGGATAACGTCATCTGCGATAGCCATTGAGGAAGATTTTCTCTCGGCTGATGCCGTTGGACATCTCTGAACTCGACGTTGGGGTTGTCACCAACATTTTCTGCCTTCAAATGAAATTTTTGATTTTTAGCTTCGCTAGGGATATTCTTCTATGCTGAGTTACCTTATTGGAGAATCCTGATGCCTATCCTGATGATAGCTCCCACCGGTTTACGTCATCGGACCTTTCCCGATGCTACGTTGGAGTTGTCGCCAATGGTTTGAATTATTATTCAATTGATGTCGACGTTTCTGTTGCTTACTACCCAAATGGTAGCCTACATAGGCCGATTAATCTTGTGATGATAGCTCCCACCGATTTACGTCATCGGACCTTTCCCGATGCTATGTTGGAGTTGTCACCAACGGTTTGAATTATTGTTCAGTCGATGCCGACGTTTCTGTTGATGCCTACCCAAATGGTAGCCTACACAGGCCGATTGATCTTGACTCGATTCATACTCAAACTGTAGTTTGCGGAGTCAACCGTCACAGAACCTTCTTGTGGCTCACTCGAACGGTGGTTGTAACAGTCGGTTGAATCACCGATCCTCTCGGTGCTCCCTCTAGGGATTTGTATAACATATTCCATCATCTGTCCTCTGTGGGGATAAATTGATACACTATTTTCATTACCGGTTAATTCCCGATTCTTCACTGGAGTTGTTGCCGATAGCTGGCCTGTCATTTATTCTGACCTTTGCTGAAGTATCCTTCAATGGTTTCACTACTAGATCATTCCCGATGCTTCGCTGAATTTGTCGCCAACGGCTGATAGTGTCAAACCCTCTAACCTTCACTGAAGTAGCCTTCAATGGCTGATATCATTGGATCGTTCCCGATGCTTCATTGGAGTTGTCACCAACGGCTATAATGTCAATCTATCTAACCTTCGCTGAAGTAGCCTTCAATGGCTGATATCACCGGACCGTTCCCAAACGGCTGTAATGTTAATCCATCTGAACTTTATTGAAGTAACCTTCAACGGCGGATATCACCGGATCGTTCCCGATGCTTCGTTGGAGTTGTCTCCAATGGCTGCAATGTCAATCCATCTGACCTTCGCTGAAGTAACCTTCAAGGATATCACCGGATCATTCCCGATGCTTCGTTGGAGTTGTCGTCAACGACTGTAATGTCAATCCATCTGACCTTCGCTGAAGTAATCTTTAATGGCGGATATCACTAGGGTCATTCCCAACGCTTCGTTGAAGTTATTGCCAACGGCTTATAGTGTCAGACCATTTGACCTTCGCTGAAGTAGCCTTCAACGGCTAATACCACCGGGTCGTTCCTAACGCTTCGTTGGAGTTATCGCCAATGGATGAACGTGTCAAACTCTTTAACCTTCGCTGAAGTAGCCTTCAACGGCTGATACTATCAGGTCTTTCTCGACGCTTTGTTGGAGTTATCGCCAATGGTTGATAGTGTCATACCTGATCAATCTTGACGTGGGGGTACTATTTCTGACAAAACACACCCTTGAATCAGTATGGATGCCTTGATACAGTTAAAACCTGCCGTTCATACCGTCAGACCTTCTCGATGCTCTTACAGCGTCAGTTTTTTAGCAATTTTCAGCAGTTTTCAACATTGGTCCCCAGATATCGCTTCGTGATGATAAAAATTAGCTTACATAAAGTTCTTCTTTTCGTCAGGAATCCGTCGCTCATACGCAAGATTTCAGGCCAATCCGCTCAATCGCGTAGCAGTTTTTTCCCGGATTTAACTTTTTAGCTTCTGTAACTCTATTTCCACTAGAACTGGACTGAGCCAGAGGGGGTGGGCCCCACCCTGAGAAGCCGTAACTAGGGGTGCGGCAGCCGCAGGTGGGGTTGCTCCCTCCTACGAGTTTAAGTTGAGCTCCTATGGCTTTTCAAATTCATTCTTAGTTTTGAATCCTAAAGAAAATCCAATTTTCTTTCTTATATCTACGGAGTTCTGGCAGCTTTTTTCAGATTTCGTCACCGTACAAATTCTCTGCACATCTCTGGTAATGTTCACATCCTCTCTTTTATAGTTTTGACCGTTAGAATGTTTTAAACCACGTAGGGTGCTTTTAAACACAATGTATCAAATATGTATGCATATATGACTCGATAAAAAATTTAAGACTTAGTAAATCTGCATATTTTACTGTGCTGAAGGTTTTGATGTAAGAAATTTTGAATTCTGAGACAGTTAATTGACGCCCTTTTTGATTAGTTTACTCATCCTTTTTTAGGCCAAGGGAGCCTGGATTTTCAACTAAAAATGTCTGTGATAATTTAGCTGCCACGGGGAGTTTATTTTTGATTTTTTTCATAAATATGAACCATTTCTATTTTTGGGTAGGTGTGCTACTGAATGGCCACCTAGTCATGCCTATGTGCATGCGGACAGCCCATTTTACAAAGGAGACTCTGGAAAAAAATAATTTAAAAGCCTGCGTATTTAATAAACAAGCAATTTTGACTCTACTGGGGATTTTTGGTAACTAATGCATGTTCTAGGATTTAAAATGCATAAAGCAGTGATTTAATTTAATCAGCAACAGGTTTAAGGCTTACCTCACCCTTTCTGAGGTGATTTGGAGACTTTGTCCAGGTTACGGGGCCAGACAGATCTGATAGTGCTAGCAGGGTCACTTTAGGAGTTAGCCGAAGGAGAGTTTCTGATATTCCTCAGCCACGTTCAGCCCGGCCGCCTTGCAGGTTGGCTAAGTCGATGATTCGTCTGATCCAGGCTGAGCCACCAGTTGATGTAGACGATGAGGATGTCCCATTTATTGATCCTGCCCCAGCTCAGGCTCTACGTACAGAGCTTCCAGGCATTGTGGTGCCACTTCAGGAGCTTCTGGGAGATTTGAGGTGCCATCCATCGAGATATCTTTATGCCAACGAGGTGACTGAAGTTTTTCTTCCTTCTGGATTTTCTTTCTTCCTTTAGCCATTTTTGGGGAACAAGTTTGATCTGGACTGGCTATTTAATGTAGGTTCCTGGATTTACATAACCTAGAGGGTACTGGTTCAATGTCCATTCGTTGTACCATACTCTATATCCGGAGTATCAGGCCATCATTGACACCTGGGGGTTTCAGGCAATCTTTTTTATCCCTCCCCGCCGTTGCCCCTGGGGTTACCTGAGGGCTTTGTCTGAGCGCTGGTTCCACTAGACCCAGTCTCTTCATTTGTTGGATTGCGAGGTGATGATGACGCCTATGGACTGGAGGTTCATCATCGGGATAGAGTTCGCAAGTGAGCCAGTGTAAGTTGTGGCTGACATTTCACCCACTACCATTCGATCCCTCTTGGGAGTTACTGTGACAGCCATCAAGGGTCAGATGGTCCGTTCTAGTCCCTTGAGCGTAGATGCCCATAGTGGGGCTTTGACTGAGCCTCTTCCTGATGATCAGAGGGTTAGAGATCGCATCCTTCGGTGACTTTTTTTGGTGATCATCAAGGGTTATTTCCTTGCAGATAACTCTTCGATGGTGTTCTTTGCCTTGGTTAGTGCTACTCGATATATGGAGCGCCTCAGTGATTTTGATTGGGGTATCTACACCTTTGCCTATTTTCTCCGAGAGATGTGCCTACTCTCGGAGGGTGTGACGGAGGCTTGGTTAAGCTTTTACCCATTCCTTCTAGTGAGTACATCTCCCTTGTACCTTTTTGATTTCTTCATTTATATTTGTCAGTCTTGATCACTGAGGACTTTTGATATTTGCATGGCTAGTTTTGGGCATATGAGAGGCTTCCTTGCCTACGTCCTGTCACTACCCTGGGCTTGGAGACTTATCCTTGGGGATGACACTGGCACCACTCCACTTTGACGGAGGTCCCTGTAGCAGAGTGATTCACCCACTCCCGTCTGCAGCTAGAGCTATTGACGGCCATATCGATCTCGTGGGTCCCGTATACCTTAAACTTTTTGACAGTCGGGTTTGAGGACGGCTTTCCCATTGGTTGGGAGTATACATTATCCACTTGCCGAGTCCCATTTTTGACAAAGAGAGGTTGGGAGCTCTATTTAGGAGAGCGTGCTATTAGGAGCACCACGGGAGATATCCGCATTCCCTTTAATCCTCCTACTTGGCATTATAGGCCATTAGCTCAGCCACTCACAGACATTTCTATAATGGGCGTAGATGGCTTCACCCTGTCAGAGGGTCCTTACAGCCAGGAGGCATTTCACAGCTGGTGTAGTCCTCGTAACATTGGGGCCTAGACTCGTGCTACCTAGTTTATGGCAGACATGGTGTCGGGGTCTGTGATGATGACAGACTGAATAGTTTGCCTTTGAGATCCGACTCATCTGGACCAAATTATCGGACTTACCCAATAGTTGGAGAGAGCTCATTTGTTCATCAGGCACCTTAGCTGGGAGCCATCCGAGGCAAACTCTTTTGATCCTTCCAACTCTAGAGCTGGCCTCTCATCAGGTCCATTTTCCAGCAATTATGCAGGTGCTGATCCTCCCTTGTATCGACAGGACATTCCCATTGGCTGAGATTTTATGACTCAGAAGGAGCTGAAGCAGGTTAATAGCCTGAGACTTATATTCTTAATCTCTTTAGATAGCTTTTCTCGTTATATCTTTTGATAGGCCTATGTTTATCTATTGGGCGGCTATGCCCCATTTCTCGTTATATCTTTTTATAGGCCTCTGTTAGTAGTTGGGCGATTGTGTCCCATTTCCCTGTACTTTTTATTTTGTATTTTATGATCAGACAGAGATGATGTTTGCAGTAGATAGTTCATTCAAATATACATGGTATTTACTATCTATTACATTATGTTTATCATTGTCATTATGCATGTATTATGTCATGGATATGCACTTAGACAGGTGAGTCTAGATTTGACCTCTAGATGGTCTTGTGATACGATGATACAGATGTCGTCATCTACGGTCAGCCGTATTGAGCATGCGCCACCATCTTCGGTAGCATCCTCATTGGGGTCTTGATACGATAGTCCGCCCCATACAGCCAGATGGATAGTAGATCAGATGCTGGGGCATTCCTTGGCCCTCCTAGATTTCTAAGTTTCGCATGGATTTGTAAATGACATTTTATCATGCTGGATACTTGAGCTAAAGGTTTTCTGCTTTGGACTGCACGAGTTGACTCCGACCCTGGAGGAGTATGAGCGTCTTACAGGTTTAGCACTAGACCTGCCTTGCGCCCGCACAGCCATCAGTGATATGAGGAGACCATTTATGACTATGTTGGGTCTAAGACGCCGAGTTGTCACTGAGGAGATCATTACAGGACATGTGATATCCATAGACTCTCTAATCGATCTCTTCAGTCGACTAGACAGCTACGAGCGATACTCTGGGGATTTTATCATTTCAGCAGATGAGTGGCAGCTTGCCCGTGTAGACGTCTTGTTGATGTGCGTCATGGCTTATGTATACATGCCACTATATTTGGACCATTTAGATATTAGCTTGATGATCGTGGTTCATGCTCTCAGACAGGGTAGTACTATTCTATCGATGATACTGGTCGAGACCTTGAGGTCGGCTACCTTTTACAGCACCCATCCCGAGGGGTTTTTTAGAGGTAGCTATGTCCTGCTGTATGTATAGCTTATAACTATTTGCGTCCGATTGGCACCTTTGGACACCATGGGTACTGCTTTACGCATGAGATAGCCATTTCCTATTCCTTCCAACTAGCGGAGTGTTCAAACGCAGCGACATGGTCGGCCTTTTTGTCAGATATTGAGCATCCCTTTTCTATCTTGCCATGCTCAGGGCTTGTTTCCCCTTATAGCTTCATCATTCATGCAGTCGGCATGGATTATTTGCCCCTAGCGGGTTTGAGAGGGGTAACCACCTACCATCCGTTGGCAGTCATGGGTGCAGTTTGATCAGTTCTAGAGCCTCCACCAGTTGGAGGGGGCTATTGATCAGCGGATATTAGCTTCATCTTTATCGTCAGCTGACCTGATCCGGATTTATGAGTGTTGGACTTATAGGGAGAGGGCTGATTTCTCTACTAGCCATCCGGATCACTCTCTAGAGTATTCGGCATGGTTGCAGTCCGATATAGCAGCAGCTGCGGTTATCCAGTTAGCTCTGAGTGTTTATTCAAATATGGAGGAGTCTATAGAGGATCCTGATTCTCCCACAGAGGATGAGTTATTTACCGGCTTGACATCGGCTTTGGTTAGTGACTTTTCGAGCATTCCTACCAGGACAGATCCAGCTATTGCTGACTCATTAGCTTGGATAACTTTTGAGAGAGATCAGGCTAGGGCACTGATGTTGACAGCCCTTTCTAGCAGGGATACAACTTTCGCTGCTAGAGACGAGGCTCGAGCTATTCGGGATGTAGCATTGGTTGAGAGAGACAAGGCTCGATCTACCCAAGATGCAGCTCTTGTGGAGAGAGATGAGGTCCGATCTATCAGAGACGCAGCCTTTGAGGAGATTGAGGAGGTCTTAGTTTCCCGGGATGCTTCTTATGCTGAGAGGGATGAGGCCATAAATACCCGGGATATATATATGGCAGACTATAAGGCACCCAGATTGTATACCCACAGCCTGGTTGTAGATATGAGCACTTTCATAGATGGTCACAGCAGCACTATACAGATGGCTGTGGATGTTCTTGCTCGTATGGAGACTGAGGGTATTGAGCTTGCAGCTGCTCCTCCATCTTCAGAGAGAGATGCCATGTTGGCACTGCTATCCCTCTTAGCCACGGGTTCATAGACTAGCATTATTTTTCCTGTACATACTATATCAGCCATTTTTGTCATGTACAGGACACAGTGTATATATCAAATAGTATTATATATCAGAGAAATATATTTTAATTCACTTCCCTGTTGGATATGTATTGTCATTGTTGAGTGATTAACACTTCTTTCATGACTTGCTGCTGTTCATATATCACGAGCTTCTTCTTGATGGACGGACAGTGAGATGTCAAAGAATATCTCAGATGGGCTTGTTGACCAGGAAGACTTGATAAATTTTTGATTTTATCGGGTTTTAGTGTCTTGGGACTGGTTTTTATTAGGTTTTTTTGTTTTTTCTTTGAAGGTTACACCGCACCATGAATGGATGCCTACGTACTCCCGGGTGGAAGGAGATCAGGTCATTCGTAGTTCAAGTTTTATGTGAAAGGTTTGAGAAGTATCTCTTTTGAGTTTGGTTTGATGGGTTTTTTAAACTTTTTATTTGGTTTGACCGCACCAGGAATGGCTACCTACGTACTCTCGGGTAGAGGGAGATTAGGTCATTCGTAGTTCGATCTTCTAGTGAAAACTGAAATGATCTGATTGATTCTCTGGGCCAAGATGATGTCTGGCATGTGTTTTAGATATAGTACTTTTTCACGGTGTCTGAGTTGATAAGCTGGGGAAATTTTCTCCCGTCCATCTCTTGCAATCTGATAGCTCTTCCTGTCAATACCTCTTTGACAATGAAAGGACCTTCCCAATTTAGGGCAAACTTTCCTTTAGCTTCATCTTGATTGGCCAAAACTTTCTTCAATACCAAGTCATTTTCTTTGAATTGCCGGATTCAGACTTTCTTGTTGTATGATCTGGCAATCCTCTGCTAATATAACTGTCTATGGAAAATGGTTGTAGCCCTCTTCTCATCTATCAGGGATAGTTGTTGGTATCGTTCTTGCAACTAGTGATCTTCTTCCATCTGAGCATCTATTAACACTTGCAAGGACTCCATTTCTACTTCTATGGGAAATACTACTTCCATGCTATAGACCAAGGAGTAGAGGGTAGCCCTAGTAGAGGTACGCATTAATGTTCTTTATGCTAATAGGGTCAAAGGCAACAGGGCAGACCATCCTTTGTGATTGGCAGACATTTTCTATATAATCTTCTTGATATTCTTATTGCTCGCTTCGACAGCACCATTCATCTTGGGCCGGTATATGACAGAATTGAGATGCTTGATATAAAACTTGCTGCATAAATCTCTCATCATCTGAGTGTTTAAGTTCTTGGCGTTGTCTGATACGATCACCTCCGATTGTCCATATCGACAGATGACATTGTTTCTGATAAAACCAATGATTACATCCTTGGTGACTTTGGGAAAAGAGGCAACTTCAACCCACTTGGTGAAATAATCGATCATGGTGAATATGAATCGATGTCCATTGTTGGCTTTGGGTTCTACAGGCCCGATCACATCCATTCCCCCACATGGAGAAAGGCCATGGTGAACTCATGTTGTGCAGCTCATTTAGAAGAGCGTGAATAACATTTCCATGGACTTGGCATTGGTAGCATCTCCTAACATGATCATCAAAGTCAGCTTTGAGAGAGATCCAGTAATGCCCTGTTCTCAATATCTTCTTGGCCAGTAAATGACCACTCATGTGTGGACCGCAGACTCCACCGTGGACTTCATCCATCAATCTCTGGGCTTGCTCTTTATCGAGGCATCGTAACAGGCCTGTTCCAGCATCCCGTTTGTAAAGTACGTCTCCACTTAGATAGAACTTCATGGTCATCTTGTGAATCCTCTTTCGTTCGGCTTGGCTTGCCCTAGTGGGTGTAGATCTATCTCAAAGATATTCTTTAATGTCTTGATACGAAAGCTTTTTGATAGGATGTATTTCATCTGATCTTCTCCAATGTAACTCCCATATGTCGGGGCCTTTTGGTTTGTGAATTTGATGTCGGGAATTCCCCTCTTACCCGATATGTGGACCATGGAAGCCAAAGTTGCCAATGCATCTGCAAAGTCGTTCCTGCCTCGAAGGATGTGGATGAAGGTTATCTCTTCAAAAGCCATGGATATGTTGATGACTTGCCGGTGATAGGGCAGCAAATGCAATTCTTTGGTATGATATGCCCTAATGGTTTGTCTGATGACGGACTCAGAATCTCCAAAGACTAATAAACATTGGATACCCATGAATTGGGGTAATTTCAACCCTATTATGTAGCCTTCATACTCAGCTGTGTTGTTGGTGTTGACAAACTGTAACTTGGTAGCCAAATGATACTGCTCTCCTGTACCATAGATGAGGACTGCTTCAGCTCTGGCATCTTTTATGTTTACCGCTCCATCGAAATACATTTTCCAAGGTTGGACTGTATTCTCCTGAGGTATTTGTTGAATTGTTATGATCCCGCCATCTGAGAAATAAGTTTCCAAGGGTTCAAAATCCCCTAACGGTGCTTCAGCTAGATGATCTGCAATGTCTTGGCCTTTGATGGACTTTTGAGTTATGTAGACAATGTCAAACTGTTGTAGAATTAACTGCCATTTGGACAATCGATAATTCAATATTGTCTTGCTGAATACGTACTTTAGTGGTTCCATACGGGATATGAGGTAGGTCGTGCGCCCATGCAGATAATGTTGTAACCTCAAGGCGTCCAATGCTAACGCACAACATGTATTTTCAATCAGTGTGTACTTCTATTCTCCGTTGCTAAATCTATTGCTGATGTAGTAGATAGCTCTCTCCTTGCTACTATCATCTTTCTGTCCCAGCATACAGCCCATTGCGTTGGCATTGACGGACAAGTACATAAATAGGGGAACTTCATCCCTCAGGGGCACCAATACAGGCACTTCGATCAGCTGCTTTTTGATAGGAATAAAAGCTTTTTGGCAATCCTCATTCCATTTCGTGGAGGAATTCTTCCTTAGTAGTTTGAAGATGGGTTCACAAGTTGTTGTAAGCTGGGAAATGAACCGGCTTATAAAATTGATCCTCCCTGGGAATCCTCGTATCTCCTTTTTTGTTCAAGGTACGGGCATCTCCGTGATGGCTTTAATCTTATCCAGCTCAATGCCATAGTGCTTACCAAAAAGCCTAACAACTTGCCCAATTTGACACCAAAAGCACATTTGGCTGGATTCAGCTTGAGGTTATATTTATGCAACCTGTTGAACAACTTTCTGAGATGGTTGATTGGATCGTCCTCCTTTTGGGACTTAACTATGATGTCATCCACATAAACCTCTATCTCTTTATGCATCATGTCATGAAATAGGGCCATCATAGCTCGCTGATATGTGGCACCGGCATTGATGAGGCCGAAGGACAATCGTCTATAACAGAAGGTTTCCCAGAAAGTGATGAAAGTTGTCTTCTCCCTCTCTTCTTCAGTGACCATGATTTAATGGTTACCAGTAAAGCAATCCACAAAAGAATACTTGCCATACTGCGCTGTATTGTCTATCAGGATGTGGATGAAAGGTACCAGGAAATTATCCTTGAGGCAAGCTTTGTTCAAATCCTTGTAATCCACGCATACTCATACCTTCCCTTCGGGCTTAGGCACGGGAACAATGTTTGATAGCCACTCCGGGTATGTTGATACCATGATGATGCTGACTTTGAATTGTTTGGCAACCTATTCTTTAAATTTCAGACTCCATTCAGGTTTCAATGGCCTGAGCTTCTATTTGAGTGGCTTGAATCCATCTTTGATGGGGAGTCGATGGATGACAATGTCAGTAGACAAGCCAATCATGTCTTCATGCTACCATGTAAACACATCCTGGAACTGATTTAGGATTTCAATCAGGTCGGTTCTTTGGTCTTTTCTGAGGTTCCGATATTGACAGTGATGGTTTGGTCGAGGTTTGGTTTTGGTTTGTCTTTGACCCATTATTTGATCTCCTCGGGCACCTCATAGTCATCTACCTCCTCTTGATCGATCTCCATCAAGTCAAAGTTCAGTTCTACATCAAAGTTGTAGTCATTGTGACAGTTTGGCATCTCATCAGCAGTGACAAACGATTCCAATTCTGGAGTCCTGAAAACAAAATGCTTTCACTTTAATATATGAAACTGTTTAAACATACAAAACAGTTAGCAAAGCATGACAAAAGTTACTGCTATAGCTGTTCAACCAAAATAAGCAGTAAATGAAACCATGTTACAGGGCAGACGGACTCTCTACTCTTTTACCCTTTTTGAATGAGGCAAGGGACACTGCTATAGTTGTCTAGGGTCAAATCCTCATGAATAGGGAGGATAAAGGAGTTGTGCTCATCTGTTTCATCTCTGATGACGATTGAGACATCCTTTAGATCAAGGCCAGGATTCTTCTTTGAACTTCCTCCCTTCCCCTTCTTGATGTGAGGAATTCGGATATGATCTTCTTCATCACTATTTGGGATATCATCATTCATACCCTCGTACTGCATCAGAAAATACATGTTAGCAAATGGGTCTCAGCCTTCGTATAGGAACTTTTCTTTTCCCTTTTTGCTCTCCCCATCAGGCTTTGGGGCTTTTATCTCACTTATCAGTATGACTGGAGGAAACAGCATGGCTGACACAACAGCAGGAATCTTCCTCGTTGGCTTCACAAATCTGGCATCAGTGAGGTTTGGAAATAGTATAGTGGAAGTAGAAACCTTTGGATGCTTGTGTGGGCTTCGATGGTTTGACCCGGATGAATAGCCTAATCTGGCTTTCCCTGATTGGTTCAGGATTTGCACCGTACTCTTTATACCTTACTAATTCTTTCCTAACCCTTCTCAAGGGTGAAAACCCAAAGATGCCATTTCCTGACCCACCGTCATTACTTTGGGGGAAAACTTTTGGTTTCAGAGCTGGTGCCCCAATAGGTAGGTATTTAATATTGCTCACCTCTAATGCTTGAAAACTTGCAGGTTCAACCCCTTCATCCAGACTGATCACTGGTATGTCTCCCTATATGCAGACAGGGTATTCTTGTTTGGTATTTACTGTAATCAGATTGCCATTGGTAATATACTTGAGTTACTGATGTAGGGTGGATGGAACTGCTCCTGCCATGTGGATTCACTGCCTTCCCATCAACAAATTGTATCCGGTGGTAATGTTGAGTACCTGGAAGGATACATAGAAAGTATAAGGATCTCCAGTGGCAGCTCAATCTCTCCCATAGCTTCTCGGCGAGACCCATCGAAAACCCGGATAACCACATGACTGGTTCTGATTCGGTTTGGGTTGATCTTCATTCTCTTCAAGGTATCGTAGGGACAGATATTTAGGGACGATCCTCCATTTATCAGCACACCTTCGATCACATACCCTGATGACATCACTACTATGTATAGTGACTTGCGATGACCCATCCCCTCTGCGGGTATATCATCGTCAGTGAAAGATATCACATTATTGTTGAAGATGTGCTCTATCACATGACGGAATTTCTCAACATCCACTGTTCTTAGCAGATGGGCTTCTTCCAGTACTTTCACTAGAATGTTATAATGATCCACCGAGGATAAAACCAGGTCTAGGATGGATACCTGTTTGGGTGCATCCTACAAGATTTGCACCACCTTGATCTCATTATGCCCCATTTTGCTAAGGAATTCTTCAACTTTCTCTTCAGCCACTTTCCCTTTAGTTTTGATGACTGAATTGATCACCCGCTGAGGCAGGTACATCGAATTTTCCTTGGATATGTTGGCAATATTATTTAAGGCGGAACCTTCATCCTTCCCATAGTTCCATGGGACTCTTTTCAGAATGATCACTGGATATTGTGGTCTGAAGGGCAGTATTAAAAGCTCGGGCGTAGTTAATTTCACAGGATTATGTGCTAGTTCGACCCCTTTCCCTTACAGTATTAGGGGTGTCCCAGCTAGTTCATGCTCACAGGAAATAACAGCCATTGTTCCCTGATTCCAAGACATGGGAATAAAGAGTTCTTCTTCATCGGGGAAGCCATAATCTTGATTCCCTCTTATCAGCTCACCATTTTCAATCAGATTTTGGATCAGGTGACGAAGTCCCTAATAGTCTTCGGTGTCATGACTGGGAGCATTGGAATGACACTGACAGATCCTGTCAGGCTTAAATTTTTTGGATCGAGGGTTCAACGGGGGTAACAAATTCGTAACCATCCCATCATTGATCAACATCTGGAGGATTTCCTTCATTGGCTGGTTCAGATTGGTGAAGTTCCTCTGGAAGGCAAATTCCCTATCAGCCTGGAACTTTTCTTCTTTGGCCACCTTGTCGGCCCAGGGTTCATGCTTATGAAATCGCTAATGATCCCTCATAGAAATGGGGCTAATTTTTGGTGTAAGAGGACTTGCTTCATGCTGGTTGGTCTAGTTTATCAGCTACCTGGTTATCTGATGTTGATACACGACCAGATCCGCCAACTGTCCAATTTGTTCCTTAATGGATTTAATTTCTTGTTCCATCAGGAATTGCCTTTCTGAAAACTCCTAACTGTCTGGGCTACTAGTGCTTGATTGAGTTGACTCTCTGACATACCAAAGGTATTTGGATCCTTCTCCATTCTTTGTGCTAATCATGTTGACACTCTCCTCTTTGTGTTGAGGGAGGGGATTATCCTGCATATGCGGTTGTTCGGGCTTGGTCACCACAATCTCTCCGTTGTCTATCAAGTCTTGGATTTTGTGCTTGAGAGACCAACAGTTTTGTGTATCATGGCCTGGAGATCCGAAATGGTATGCGCACTTCTTACTTGGGTCGAAATTCCTTCCCCCGGTACTGATTGGTGGAAGGAGTTGAACAATCTTCTTTTGTGCTGTCAACAGTTTCAGCACGTTCTCGAGTGAATCCTCTAAAAGGGTGAACGTTCTTCGACGTCTGGCCTCCATAGTTTTCTTAAATAGAGGATTAGAAGGTTGGGCTGGAGCTTGAAAAGGGGAATAGTTCCTCCTTTGAATGGGTATGCTGCTCGACTCGCTCCTCTGATTCTGTCCTTGCAATACTAAGGACATTTCTTCTTCTTTCTTCTTGTGGGCTCTCCGGGGATTATTCCCATAACTCCCAGATCGGATATGCTCGGCAATAGCTTCCAAGGAGGTAAGATATTTTATCTTCCCAAATTTCAGCCCCATTTCAGCCATTTCTCCATGTTTGATCATTTCCGAGAATGGTTTTCCTAGACCTGCTAGGACCCTTTCGTAATACGGAGCTTCTTGAATGTCGATGAAGGTCACGATGCTCTATGGGCATATCGGACCGCCTACAAGACCCCGATCGGTATGTCTCCATATCAGTTAGTTTATAGAAAGGCGTGTCACCTTCCGGTGGAACTCGAGCATAAAGCGTATTGGGCCATCAAGAAACTGAACTTTGACTTATCAGCTGCAGGGGAGAAAAGATTGTTGCAAAATAATGAGTTAGATGAATTCCGCCTGCAAGCTTACGAGAATTCAAAGTTATACAAAGAGAAGATCAAGAAATGGTACGATCAAAAGATAATGGACAGAAATTTTGAACCGGGCCAGTCAGTATTGCTATTCAACTCTCGATTGAAACTTTTTCCCGAGAAACTAAAATCTAGGTGGTCAGGACCATTCACGATAAAAACTGTATTTCCACACGGCGCTATTGAGCTCTATGGTCGGGATCCACAGAAACATCCAAAGTGAACGGTCAACGCCTCAAGCACTATTGGGGCGGTGACATCGATCGCCAGGCAACTACGGTCGACCTGACTAAGCCAATCTAAAATAGGGAGTAGTCAGGCTGAACGACTTAAAATCAAGCAGTTGATGGGAGGCAACCCATCCTTTACATTCATTTTCATACATAAATGTCAATTAGTTGTAATAATATATATTAAGCAGTAATTCCTCTTATGAATGCATGTTCTGACAATTTTCATGTTGTGCGTGTAGATATAGGACACGTGCAATGCTATTCAAGCTAAACCTCAAGGGGCAAACATATACTCACTAAGGGGAATCCAGTCAATCTCAAATTCTACCGGAAAAGCCAATCAAATGTCAAGTTGAATAGACCCTACCCGCCCCGGTGAAAGTTCAAGCATAAAATGCCCGCCCCCGCGGGTTTGGTCGCTGCAAGGGGTCCGCCCCAGTGGATGTTCCACACTTTAATTATCCGTCCCGGTGGAATGTCGGCAAATCTTTTTAAAAAAAAAAACCATATACAGCAAATCAGTTAAGCTATTCCACAAGAAAACTTGAGCCCTAACGAAAAATCACTCTCAACCCCCTTGCGACCAAACCCTTTTCAAAGTCAACTACATCTTCACGTGGGATCTCTAACAACCAAATCAAGCAGCTTAGAGCCTCAATTACAAAAACTAATATTTATTCAAGCGTCTTGATATCAGTGGAAGGCAATTGGGTACAACACTACACATCAATCACTACATGAAGCATCACACAACTCCTACCGGTAAGCATCACTACACCAATTAGTCATTGGATTGAGTGGATAATTAGAGAATTGGTGAAATCAAGTGCACAAAGAGAGAAAGTGGTTGTAACGACCATGAATTTTAAACTCCTTATTTATTAAATATGTGATTTAATTTTAACGAGTTAGTTTTGTGAGTTTATTTTAACCTTATGTGGTGGTGAGAATTTGTGAAATGGTTAAAGGAAGTCACTAATGAGTTATTTAAATTAGTGGACTGACCTTAAGGATTTAATATCAGAGAATTGATGAGATTATTAATAATTAAATATTCAACTTATTTGAATATCGTGGCAGGATTTGAACGTGTTTGATGAATTTCAATTATGAGTAATTAATTGATAAGGTGTTGATTAATAATTATTATGAATAAATAATAATTAATGAGTAAGAGCTTAATAAATATAATAACATTATATTTACTTGGTTAATTGTTTTATACAAGTATGCAATATATTAAACCTTATAATATGTGGTGGTTATCTTCATATTATATAAAGTGCAATGTGCACATTAATGTGGCTATGTATATTATATATAGACTATATAGTAAGATTTATTTGTATTAGTAGAGTTACCTATTAATGTTTATGTGACAATACATGTGTGGGAAAAACATTAATGTATACCCTATTGACGTAAAGTAAATGGGATAAATAGAAAATGTACATGGATTATTTGTATGTACACTACTTGATACATTATATTAGTATTTACTCAAACATTGTGACTTTAAATTATTTATAACTTAAGTATATGCTATATGTATAAATAGTATATAACCTAGAGTATTGAATATATAACCAAGTATTGGACATATATGATATATACTTACAAGTTGCTTAGTTCTTATTACATTATCCAAATATGAGAGTTCCTCTTCATTCTCCCTCACGTGAACTTTAGAAGCTGGCTACTCTTCATCTAGTTCTGTCAAACTCACCAAAATATAGATAATCATGCAAGAGGGAGTGGGTTTCATGATGAGTTTACCAACTCTCAACAACTTTCCCCTTAACCATTATACAATCTTGTTTTTCCTTGGTTTGAATTGGGAGTTAAGAGCTTTGTCTGGTTATCCATTTTGCTATAAATGAAGCTTCTCTTCTTCTCATTTATTTTGCTGGGAGTTTCAATTGAGTTAAGAGGGAACATTATAGCTGCATTGTAAGCATCATATAAACAGCAAGTTCAGTCCATATAACAGAGGTATAAATCAGGTACATTCTTGTTCTTCATGTTTCTGTAATTTTCTAAGTTTTTGAATTCTTGAGTTCATTTGAATTGGATGTTAATTGATTGAAGAGATGTTGTTAAGTGGTATATAAAGACTATAAGCATGATATCAATGTAATATAGCATGGCTAGATACAATTCGGATGGAATTTTTGAGCTGGGTTTGCAGAACTGTCGAAGTAGTTTAGCTTCTGGTCTGGCCAACAGCCTGCGCAGCTGCTCCAGTATTGAACTGGCCAGCGGTGCAGCTGCGCCAGGACCAGTTCCCAGATTTTAATTTCTGTTAAGCTGCTGTCATGAACTAGCATATGGTACCTTGTTAGAGCAAGAATGTAAACTGGATTAGCACACATATATGAGTATATACATGTAGTATGAACAAGTACAACAATGTTAGTACACATGATTAACGCAACACTTATGGTTTTGTAATGAAACTTGTAGTTTCGATTGTGGACTTAAACACATACGTAACATGTGCATATTCTGATATTCTAAACATGATCGTATGGTTTATATTGACATGAAATGAGAGTCTAAAGTGTGTTCACACATTAGCATACGTGATTGCCAGATTCGGACGATTTTGAAATAAGAAACTTAAAAACTTTGAAAAAACAACTTGACCAAGGACTTTGTCTTGTGATTTCTGACCATATGAGAGCTTTCATGTGGTTTAGATATGTATTCTAATACATGTGAGTCATGACAAACGCTTTACTTGTATTATGTTACCCATGTTGATTTGGTGCAACTTTTGATGAAAACATAGAATGTGAAGGATAATGACATCAAATACCATGTGGATTACGTATTGATCATACAAGCATGTACATTAGAGTTCGTTATGCCTATAAGCATATTAACATGGACCTCGTTTGGTCAAAGTGTGAATTTTGCATATGCACGTATTCATAAGAAATGAATTTCTAAAGCATGAACTTCGTGATTAAAGTATATGTGTGTAGTATACTCGAGCATACATATTAAATATTGTTTAGCCTTGTTATGTGATAACATGACTTTAGTAATCAACTTTAAAGCATGAACTTGTATTAGTTAAAGTATGTGAATTACCGGCATGAAAACATGTCTTCAAATTGAATATAGAAAGAGCATGCTAGTTTCGAATGAGAAATTTTAACTTGATAAGCATGTGTATTGGTTTAATTTCAGTAGTTGCATGCTAGAGTTACGCCGGGACACTTTTAGGCCCGAACATTTTGCTTAAGTCTGATTTTAACAGTTAGCATATTATGATGCTATAAATGGTATGTTTGATATTGAACGTGATTTTTATAAACTTATACGATAAGTGGATTATTATAAGTATAGACTTATATTAGTTTATAAATGCTAATTGAAAGGCCGACTTATTAATGTTAGGTCATTTCGACGCAAGTTAATTAAAGCTAGAACTTAATCGTAGCTGAGCAAACAGGCAAGTATCCTAAATTCATGCACTACTTTATTCAATAAATCATGTAAGCGAGTTTCTTAACTTCACTTGATTTGAATGCAAGTTCCCTTACACTCTTTATTGTGCAAGTTCCTATCCTTCTCATATTGTATGAAGCAGGTTACTATCGTATTGACAGTTAATTATTTAAAGCTTGAACTTTATTTCCAAGCATGCTATTAGGTGGTTTAATTACTTTACAATTATTCCACATCGATATTATTGTTATTCGCAGTTGGTGCACTTGAGTTCATATAGTCTTGGACTTGTACATCAGTTGAAGTTCTATAAATTTTAAACTGTGTCAGATAGAGTCTAAACCCTTGTTCGGTCAGACAGGTATATGAAATTTTATAAAAGCTATCCAGACCAATTGATGGTATGGATTCTTAGACTGAAAAGAACACCCCTTATATATAGGGGAGTACCCCAGGTATCTAATATAAGATACAAACAGCAGAGTTAAATGTTATGCATATACATAGCGTATGTGAGGCTGATCCCCTCAAGTACTATTCTGTAGCCAGTAACCAAAGGGTCAATCAGCTATTGATTCCGTTAGAGTTTTATAGTTTGCAGTCTACTTGACTATCAGTTATTCTAAAAGCAATCATTATTCTTGCTTCCGATATTCATATTATTGAATTCATTGTCAGATATTTTCTATTCATCATGATATATCCTTTATTATTGTATTTAAACTTGCTGAGCAAACTTGTTGCTCATTCTTGTTATATCATGACTTATATTGCAGTTAAGCCCTAGACTTCAGGGAAGGACAAGGGTAAAGGGAAGATGTAGGATTAGTTTGCAATGAGCAGACTTTATCTTTATGTTTAATTAAATGACTGTTATGTAATATGAACCCTAATGACTATTCTAGGGTATGTTTGTATGTTCGTATTTAAGGTTATCGAATCTTGGAGCTAGTAACACCTTTTGAATGAACGACGTACATTTATTATATTCCGCATTTAGTTATCGTATGTTGTTTAGAGGTGGATGTTTGTATTGTATCGTGACGACCGGACCGGGGTCAGAGGACCCGGATTCGGGGGTGTCACAGTGGTATATATTGGGTTGGGGGATTCTGAATGCTAAGCAAATTTATTAACATTGGTTGCTATAATTGGGATACTGCTTGATTGAGTTGATTGTGTGCCAAAAATTTGGGGAAACAACAACATATAAACATCACCAACATCAGACTCAACTGTCATCGCACACCACCTGTTCGACAAAAGGCCACAACCACAGTTCTTAAGGAATTCCTTATTTTTGAGCATGTAAACAACATGCCACCACGACCACAAAAGAGACAAAAGGGTGAGAGTTCATCCACGCCCGCTCCATAGTATGACCGTAGGAAATTCTGGAGTGCGACCGCTGCCGACCGTTTTGAATATATGGCGGAAAAGTCATTATTACCAGAACGGGGCCTTAAACCCTATGTTTTGGATGGAGATATAAAGGTACAAATCATAGAATGGGGTTGGGAAAATGCCATCACGGATCAGCCTGACGCTGCAGTGGTATCCGTGGTCAAGGAGTTCGATGACAATGCGGAGGACATACTTCCGTTTAAAGCATTCGTCAGAGGCAAATTGGTGGATTTCAATGCAGAGGCCTAAACGAGTTCTACAATGTGCAACCACCGGCGGTTTGTCAATACACGGAGTTGAGAGATAGCGGGATCGATTATGATCAAATCCTCACAGAGATAAGCAAGCCTAATACAGTGTGGCAGCAGGGCAAGAAAGGGGTCACGCTAATCATGAGCTCCAATTTGAACAAGTATGGGAAAATATGGCATTCTTTCATTTATACAAAGCTACTGCCCTTAACACATATGAGCGAGATTACAAAAGAAAAGATCTCATTATTGTATGCGATCGTCAAGGATCTCCACATCAATATTGGGACGATCATCAGTTTCTCCATTCGCCGGTGCTTTAGAGGGTGCATAACGGGAGGATTACCACATCCGTCCCTCATCACCAGGCTGTGCAGGCAAGCAGGTGTCAGATGGGCAGATGATGAGCCATTACAGTCACCATTGCAGCTATTGGACAAGAAGATGATTACCCGATTTGAAACTTGGAAAGGGGCACCTTCACATCCCCGCGGCCTAGGCTTTATTTTTCCAGACTGGGATGAGGAGGAGGATGAGGCCATTGATGCGGATTATGTGTTGCCCACGGAGGATAAGTTGGAGGAGGACCCACTGCCTGACGAAGGCGATGCCACTACGTCGAGCGCTTCTCGCTTGACGAAGTCCATGCTCAGAGACCTTCAGCGACAACTGGATCAACATCGCAAGAGGGATGATAAGAAAAAAGACAGACTGGCGGTGAGACAAAGCCACATATTTGATACTCAAAACCATTTCAATGCCGCTATCTCTGATGCCTTCGCATGACTCAACACATCCTCCGACCCGTTTCAGTTCCCAGCGCCCCAGCCACTTCTCGGCTATCCACCTTCGGATTCTGACGTGGAGAAGATTGTTCGGCCAAATGCATGACTTATCAGGGAAGTTCTCGAAGCTTAATTTCTTTATTGTCAAAATGAGGGCATTGTTAACTTTAAGTTTGGGGGTTGTATATTATTTATCACAATCTTGTTAGCACATTGCATGTAGTGTAGGTTATTTATAACTTTTATAAGTAGTTAGTTATTTCTAGCTTTAGTAGCCTAGTTAAGTATTTGTTATGCTTATAAAAAAAATGGAAAACTTTAGAAAAAAAATGAGTCGTTAGTTAGGATTGCGAGTCAAGTATGTCAGTCGGTATGAAGTAACCTTAGCCAGTGATGAGATTGGACTTACATAAAATTTTAACAAGCAATGATAACTAGGACATAGATATAATTTTAGACCTTTGCATGAATTGTTTCCTATTTAACACTGTTGTACCGGTTAGCACGATAGGATGACAATGTAGTCCAACTTGGGTTGAATAGTCACATAATTGACTACTTGATAGAAAGTGGGCTTTAAATAACAGAAATTCTGTAAACTGGTAGTAATGACTAAGAGTAGGCAGAAACCTAAGTTTGGGGGAAAATATGGGAGCTATCTAAAAGAAAAAGAAATTTTTTTTGGAAAATATGAAAAAGAGAAAAAAGAAATGCATGAATAAACACCGTAACTCGTTTAGTTTCGTGGCCTTTGATACTTGAGTAAGTACACCCTAGGGGATGTCTTTACACCCAGTGCCCTAAAGCCATCTGGTTTGGGAGTCGTTGGTCGAATGCTCGTTATATGGGTATCACTGAAAAGCCTAAGGGAACTAAACATTTCACAGTCATGAGTAAAGTAGAAGTACGAGAAAACGAGCAAAATGCCCCCATAAATAAATAAAGATAGCAAATCTCCCATATTGACTTCTGACTTGGTCGATGTTAAGTCGTGGTTACGTTACCTTGTTTACGTGATTCCTTGAGTTAAAGCGGTATTTTTTATCTAAGATGCGTATTATGTGATATATTTGAACTGTAGTTGATCACATTGTAGTCGAGCACTCACACACTGCATTGGTGTTAATAGGTATTGATTCATGAATGAGTTTGAACTGCGGATATATTTTTGGTTGGATTTGTTGTTATATTTGTGTGATTTCTCTTAGGCAATATTGTTTAACTTTGTATGGTCTTCCAGTTGCATTCATAAGCATTGTAATTATTTGCATGTGCATTGGTTTGCTTGAGGACAAGCAAAGTCTCAAGTTTGGGGGTATTTGATGAGTTGGTTTTATACCTACGAATCGATATTGTTTATAGCTTGATTCTTGGCTCTTTCAAGTAGTTTTCCCATCATTTTACTTTGTTTTATAATGTTGTTTGCATGAGATAGAATGGATGGAAAAGGAGCATAAAAGTGAAGTTTTCAGTAGTACATGGCATGATGACCCGCTGGGGCGGGTTTCCAAAGGAGAAAATACCCGCCTAGGTGGACTTGTGGACTTATGGACAGAAGAAGCACCCACCGGGGCAGGTGTGTTAGGGCTTAATTTCGGCTGGGGCGGGTAGGGGCGGCAAGGAAGAGAGTCTCCTAATTCAAGTAGGATTTGGCCTAAACTAAAGGTTGCGAATTGGAGGATATAAAAGGATCAGAAAGAGTTACATAAGAGATATACTTGGCCCTACACAAGCCCTAATTTTGCAGATTGACTAGTGAGAAGATTTAACGCGAAGTGGAACATGACGAACGCAAGACGAACGTGGAGATGAATAACGACAAAATTTCGGATTCTATTTGTCTCTCTTCATATTTATCTTGTATTCAGAATGTTTAATACCTTGTTCATTATGGGTTTTTATTCATTCATGATGAACTAAACTCTTATTTAAGCCTATAACGGATCTTATTATGTAACGGAGGATTGAATTGGTTTCAATAGTAGTTTATGAATATTATTTCCAGGTTATTTGCTATGGTTTATATATAATTTATATAATTGCTTGATCACCAATTATCTGTTATCCCATATGAATTCGAGAGATGACATATGGGATTGGAACTAGCCATAGTGACATATGTTTATGATTTCTGCTGATAGTTGGGAGTCATAATTCGTGTATAAGATAGAGATATCAATGCATCATATGTAATCTGATAAGAACTTGATATTAAACCTTATTTAATTGTAATTCACATAGAGATATAGTGAGTTAGTTAATTAGGGTGTCTTGCTTAATTCTATTATTTATGGATTTAAGTGAGTATGGATGTAATGCATCGATAGATGGTTGTATCTACTTTTGTGTGCTTAATTAATAATCTGGAATAATTGATATAAACTGAAGGAAAGTATATTGTCCGAAGGGAAATAATAAGTGAAGTTGTAGGTTTATTTCTCCAAAACTTGTTGAAATCCTGAATTAGTGTTAATTTTTGTCTAAGTAGTATTTTACTATAAAAAGTATCCGTTAATCACTAGTTTAATAAAGCTGAAATAATATAAAATTGGTACTTGTTTGTTTAAACTGGAATTATTGTCTCTGTGGGTACGATACTTGATCTTATCATTGTATTACTTGTTAACCACGTATACTTGCGTGTTGCACGTATAGATTTAGCCCAACACGTACTCCCTGAACGATTCATTGCTCAGTTTCTTAACCTTGGTCACTTGGTAACGATCAGGAGCCATTTGGGATTGGAAGCTATACTGATTGAGGAAAGCATGGGCTAAATAACCCAACCATAGACCTTGGAGTTATCAATCCGGGCAGACCAAGTTCGGGCTTCACCAGTAAGGCTCTTTTGGAACAATTGCATTTAGAGGTTTTCATCCTCAGCATATGATCCGAGTTCGCCTATGTAGACCTTTAAGTGGGTGTAGGGATCACCGTATCCATTATACTTTTCGAATTCTGGGACTTGAAATTTATCTGGGTATCTCGCCTTTGGGAAAATACATAAGTGAGTAATTCACACTCCCGGGGATCCTGTCTCCTTAATGGATCGATTGTCATCCTCCATCTGTCTAACTTTCTTCCTGATGTCTCCGGTTTCTCTGTCCTCTCAGAGGTCTATTATTTCCCTCGTCAGATTCTTATCTGAGCCTCGTTGGCTGCTTCGACGACGAGTGCGGATACTAGAGTAGACATTTGTGTATCATTATCTTTTCTCGGTACTCACATATCTCCCTATGCAAAGGATTCAGTTGGAGTTTTTAGTTTGGGTTCCTGTGCTACCTTACACTGTTCTCTCAACAGGACAGTCATCTCAGCAATATTTTGTTTTTGCTAAAATTAAAACTGTATTCAAAGGAAAGAAGATTACAAACCGCTTTGGAAAGCCCCAATCAGAAAATAGTATAGACATCATAGGACATGCCATCTGATGTCATGACTAAACAAGATTGCCATCCAGAAGCCAAACGTAAAACAAAATGAAAGACAATGCAAACCCCAAAGAGACACAATCCAAAACAGACTCATACAGATCTAAAAGGCTTTCCATCAAAACCAGCAGCGAACAAAGACAACAAGAAATAATAGGCAGCTGCCCAAACAAAAAAGCAACCCAAAATTGCAGCAGCCCAAACTGCACCAGAATCAGCTTGCAACTAGCAGCCAATCAATGGCAGCACAACTACCCAGCAGCCTAGCAGATAAGAGGAAAAGAGTAAAGCATCCCATCAGTCCATAACTCTGTCAAAACAGACTCCAAACAGCGAACCCCAACAACAGAGGAAACCCATCATTACATCAGACTAAGAAACATCAGCAACAAAACAGCTAACTCTGTAACAACAGCTACACTCTGCAGTAGTAGATGCACTACAGCAGCATCAGCAGATGCAGAATAGGCAGCAGCAACCATAAGCACTCCACTACACATCCACGATGATACAATCTTGGCCTGGTTCACAATGAACAAAATTATTGAAAGAGATATTTCAGTAGCCATATAGGTCATCAGCTGCCGAGTCATAGCAGCAGCAGTGGCAACACAACCGACTGCAATAGCAAACAACTGCAACCTACAGCTTTCCCTACAAGCAGACCCAAATCCCTTAAAAGTAGACCCACACCAAACCATCCCCTCCCAAACACCCCATATTACCACAATAAGCCAGCATCACAACACAAGGAGAACAACCCTCACAACCGCACTAGCAGACGAGACTCAGCAACAAACTGCAGATCCCCAACATAAAATAACCAGCCCAAATCCTATCAGCCTATATCCTCAAAACCAAGCACACCTAGACAGAAGTATCAACTATCCCCTGATCCCCAGCACAAAGACAAGAAAATCCCAAACAAATGGTCGGCAAAAAAATTGGATAATAAATTACAAAACAAATCTTCGATAACAAGCTAACTCTTTAATTTTCTAAAATCTAAGATTAATATGAAGTCTACACTTGAGCAGCTGAATAATATCATGAACAATAGCCCCAACATGGAATTCTTTGTTAGTAAATATTCTCGCATTATGCTCATTCCAAACTCTATACACCACAGCCTCAAAGACAAAATACAGTAGGCTGTGTTGAAAATTAGACCGTATGTAGTGTAAAATATAGTTAGTAATAGAGGCCCAACTTCTACTAAAACCTTTCCAACCACAATGTCGAAGAACAAAAATGAGAACCTGAAAAGACCAAGGACAGTGGAAGAATAAGTTTTCAAAAGTTTCCAAATTGGACGAGCACAACAAACAAATAGGGTTAACCTGCATGCCAAAACTGAGCAGTCATAATTTTGTGCCACACCAACTTGTCCCAAATGACATCAGTACCCACCTGACAAATCAAGTGCCATATAGTAGAGGCTTTTTCCTCATTTGCCTTTGACGTTTCCCAATAAAGCTCATCATTAAGAGCAGAGTCACAATGCCTATTGAAATCAAAAGAATCTCTAGAAACAATAAAATTATTATGGTTTGAGGAGGGGAGATTCCATAAAGAATTACGAATGATATGGCTAACAGTAGCATTTGGGCCTAGTCCAGAATTTACAATTAAAGAGGAGTGAGGGGAGGATGCCAAAGATACTTCACTGAGCCAAGGGTCAAACCAAAGGCTGGTTTTAGCCACATCTCTAATGTGAAACCTGATATGTTTGATAGCTAAGGATCTCAGCTGCAATACTTTCCTCCATATCCAAGAGCAATCATTTGGGATAGACATGCACCAAAAGTGCCTTGACCTTACATTAAAAGCTCTTACCTAAGTGGCCCAAAGAGAATGGTGATCAGGGTTAATAATCCTCCATAGGTGCATAATAATCAGAGCTTTGTTCCTCAAACACACCTAATGTCTGTTGTTGGCAACTTGGATATTTTTAAAAGTGCTACTATAAGGGGGTGCTCCGTGAAAGTCACCTGAAGTCATGTGTAGGATGTCATGGCTAGTGCGTGGGGCATGTTTTGGCATTGGTTGGGCTCCCCTATAACAATGCTAAAGAGGGATTAGGTGGCTTGATGGATCGAAGACCCGTTCATGAGTTGGTCATGTATTGGGCACGAACAAGGAAGACCTATGTGCAATGCTAGGCAAAGGAATGTCAAGGCTGGGCTTGGCATACGGTCGGCTGAGGACCAAGGACTGATAGACGAATGGCTTGGTGACACACAAGGTGGGCTAAACGTGGGCATTGGCATTGGTAAGGCCTGGCGTGCCCAAATATGACATGTGTTCAGACTAGTCAGTGCTAGGCTATGTTGATGGCAAAGGCAACACCATGAGTTAGGCAACAAGGGGTGCAAAACAACATTGTGTGTTAGGCTGCGTGACAACAAGAGGTGTTGGGCTAAGCACAAGATAGTGCTAGACATGCTGGGCTGGGCAGCATGCAAGGCTGATGCGAGTGGAGGTAACTAGAGGGGGTTGGCATGCACAGTGGGTTCGGGATGTGATTTGGACCAGGTCAAGGAGCAGTTGAGGTGCAAGTTTAGGGCCCTGAACTGCACAGAACATGGGGGCAGCATGTTAGAAGTGGGCAGCAGTTGGCAACAACATTCAATGCAGTTGTGGGCGGTTACCAGATAGTGGGGGATGTGCTAAGCAGCAGTTGTGGCAGTTACCTATGGTGGGTAAGCTGACCAGGAAGCAATTGAGGGCAATCACTAGTAATGGGAAACATGGTCAGACAATAGGTTGCATGGCTGGGACCCAAAGAGTGTGTGGCTAGACTAAAGGCAGCTGATCATAGGTAGTTTTGGGGGAAACTTCCACCCTTTGTTGGCAGCACCCTAGTGGTGCAAACCTCTTGGCAGTTGGGGAAGTCAACTGACCACCAGGCTATAAACAGCCAGTGCTTGGTGCATGAAAATGTCTGGTGTAGGACATCAAACAAGTAGGATAGAAAGCTGAGTTTTGTAAGCCTTTGGGCGAATTCCTAATTTATTGAGAGTGCAATAAAAGGTTGGGCATTTTGCCTGTAAATTTATGTGTTGCTCATTGTGTTTGCACATCTATATTGTTCCAATTAGTAAACATACAAACAGGGTGTGTGTTTGTGCTGTTGGTTCAAACAGTACGACGGACAGTGCTGTGCGGGTTGGCTGAATGATTATAGGAGGCAATTAGGCCATCACAGGGTTGGAAAATTGGAAATAATTTGGGACCAGATTTTACCCCTGTGACAATGGTATCAGAGCGTGGTTTTAATCGGTGGAATCATTTTCGAAGTTTTGACAAGACAAAAATTTTGTGGGCTTGTTGCAGCAGAAAATCTGAGGGCAGATGGAGAATGCGAATTAGAAGGCTGAGTTGCAGGAGCGTGTGCAGCGACTCAAACATATGTGGGCAAAGCACTTTTACGGGAAAAGTGGCTTGTTATCAAACTAGATCAGGGCACTAGGTGCTGATCTACAGAACTTGTAAGGTCACATGACGGACAGTGACACTATGACTGACAACAATGGGAGATACGTTGGAAGCGACTTTCAAAAGGATTGATGGGGAAATTACCCTCATCTAGCGGGTTGTGTTGCAGACTAGTGGTACAAAATCCACAGTGGTGCAGTAGAAAATGAGAATTCCCGAGCCAAATGCCTATGGTGGAGATCGTAATGCCAAGTAGTTGGAGAGTGTTTTGTGGGACATGGAGCAGTACTTCAGGACTGCCCATACTTGGGAGGCCGAGATGGTGGACATTACCAGCATGTATTTGAGTGGTGATGCCAAGTTATGGTGGCGTACAAGGATGGGAGATGAAACTCGGGCTGCTGTAACAACATGGGCTGATTTGAAGAAGGAATTGAAGGGGTAAATCCTTTCAATAAATTCAAGTTGGCAAGCGAGGGAGGCGCTGAGACCCATAAAACACGACGAGACTGTGCTGGAATATATGAAGAATTTCACATCGCTACTGTTGGATATCAAGGGAATGTCCGAGGAAGACAAGGTGTTCAATTTTGTAGTGGGTTTACATCCTTGGTCGCAGGTGAAATTGCGATGCCAAGGTGCAAAGAATTTTCAGTCAACGATGACTGCGGCGGATAGTCTTGTGGACATGCGGCTTGACAAGGCTGACCAGGTGGGAAACAAAACCAAGAAGGCAGACAACGGTCGAGCTGCTGGAAATCTTGGCGATGGACAGGAGAAGGGCTACAAAGTTACAAATGATGGGCAGAAAAATAAGGGGCAGTCCAAACCGGGCGGTTGTTTTATCTTTAGAGGGCCACATTTTGCACGAGATTGCCCAAAAAAGGTAAAACTGACAGCATTGATGGCTGATGAAGATCATGAGGGGTCAGATTAGGGTGCAGAGGCAAACCTCAATGTGGTCAGAGTTGGCAGCATGCAGGTGCTGGGGCCTGTATGCGATCGCAAAAAAAATGGGGTGGTGCTGTTCTTGGAGGGGGAGATGCCAAGTTTAGTACAAATAGAGGCATCAGATGGAATTGATGGCTGGGAAAAGATCTCCATGTTTAACAAATTGAGGGACTGCTCAAAAGTTCTTCGACGATGACGCCCCCAAATTCAGGTACCTTCAACCCTGGATATGGTGCTACACGGTGCTACAATCTACTCATACATTCAATTGAAGACTTCAATAATAATGCATAAGTTTATTAATTATTACATTCTATTAATCCCTTCCGAAGTTCTTTGTAACCGATATATTTGTTTGATGTCATAATATCAGTTATTACAATACTAATACTATGATATTATAAGGTTAACTATTTGTCCATCTTGGACTTGCTCTTGTCTTTACTGGATCCTTCGGTCCATTCGGTCTTGGCTAAAATCATTTAGTTTTAAGCAAGAATGAGCATAACTAGCTCAGCAAGTTTAACATTGTATCTTGAAACCTTAAAATCAAGAATCATATGACTTCATCTTTAATAGTTGTACAATAGCTATGAAGTACTTAAGAATAATCAAAATAATGTTTTGATTCCTTTAAAACCATTCCCAAGGACTTCTAGCCTCTTAGGAATCTGAGCTGATCAACGACCATGAACATTCATATCATTTTCATTCATGAAAAGAACAACCCGGCACTGAGGCTGTCAGTTCGATATAGCTTACGAGCACATCTAGGTGATTAGCCTGTAGTACTCTATGTTGATCAACACTCATCCATTAAACATATTTACGCTTAATTAGTGGCAACCTCACGTGCCTATCGAGTTAACGACGTAAAACATTTATTTATTTATACTCAGTTTTACCTTTGAATCCGTACCAAGCAATTGGCATAAGATAGCAACATTGTAAATATTTTAGAAAGATTTGTGGAAAAACCAACCAAAATACTTTTAAGTCTTAGTCTAGCCGAATCAAATGGCATTGACTATTCAATAACAGTTTATGCATATGAAATCATGCATATAGACAGCTTGTCCAACATAAAGTGTAGACAAGAGTTTAGAAAACTTGCACAATGTAAAGTTAATACAAAAGTTAGAAAACTTGCATCAAGCAATACTTGAACAAGGTTAGAAAACTTGCCTTTGCGTCTCTAAACCTTTAAATGTACGCTACTCGGTCTTTACAACTTCTACAAAGCATAAACACATAGCATACCAATGAGAATTCACAATTGATATACAATGTATAATTTATCTTCTCCTTCTTACATAACTTAGTCGAATTGTTAAACTAATAACATTCGTTCAAGATATTTAACATTTATTACGGCTTATTAACATCTATCTGTCATAAACCGACACTCGTCGATCATCGTTATGCACAACGACTGACGAAACCCTAATCGATTCGCTATGTTAATCACATTTCCATAGGATACTCATTACCGGACTCAGTATAGAAATTAAGTTTTAACTTCATTTCATACCATTCATACATTATGTAATAACCCAATATTTTTATATAAATAAATTAGAAATTTTGCGTATAAATTTTAATTTATTTTAATATTGTTTCTATCAAAATAAGGGTGAGAATACGTGTAATGTAAAGAATATGTATATATGTGATAAATATATATTTATTTATTGCATGAATGATTTTAAATAAATTTTTCGATAAAAGAATTGTTGATTATTATAAATTAAATTATTATAATAAATTAATTTTGATAGTAAAAATATTTCATTATGTATTTTTCCATGAAAATATGATTAATATATTATTTAAATAATATATAAAGTAATTCTTAGAATTATTATAATAATTATTTTATTATATAAATTTATCAAGATTAGTTAAGTTAATTATTTTAACTTAATTAATAATGGTATATAAGGTAAGTGTCATTATAGATCAAAACTCTAATGTTGATCTATGATATGAAATTTCATGAATTAATACAATTAATGTATAATTGTATTCAAAAAGAAAAGTGTATTTATAATATAAATAATAAAAAATTATTTTCTTAAGGAATTTGAATATTAAATATAATTATTAATTATATATGTATTCAATATATGTAAGTATATTAATACAAGTTATGATTATTAATTTTATATATAATTATGATAATTAACATAATTATATGAATATATGTTAAGAATTTATTTATTTATTTTATTTAAATATTAAACATAATAATTGATTATGTTATATTTAAATGAAAGTGTGTATATTAAGTGATTAGGAATACTGATTAGGAAACCCTAATTCATAAATTTGGGAACCCTAATTATAGCAAAAAATCCTAATTTTTACAAAACCCTAATTATTATTTGAAAAGCCTAATTTTTTTTATTAGTGTGCTCTAATTAAATTTTTATTTAATTCCTACTTAATTTTTTAAACCCTAGAAATTATTTGGAAAACCTTAAGGGTTAAAATCTATTGATTAAAGCCTAGATTCAAGCATCATGGACAAGAATACCCCTAAAAGGATTTGTTAGTTTACTAAAATATCATTTTGAATTTATTTAATTGAGCTAGCTTGCAAATCTTTACAAGATATATGCTAGGATTTTCACACATGTCAAATCCCCTCTTATCAGCCACAAATTGACACCTAGCAAGATTAGATTCATTAAATCAAAGATAAGATTTGCAAAAGAAAAAAAAGAGTAAAGAAACACTTCATTATTTTCATACACTCAAGCCAAGTTCTTTCTCTCTCTAAGACCCATGAAATTCTCTCTCTAACTTGGTCACAATATCAAACAATATCACCCCATACACTAACCCAGAACAGATCAAGAAGTAGAAATCAAAAATTTCTCAAGAAATGTATTAAACCCCCTCTTGCTAGATCTTTAATTTTTCGTTAGATGTTATGTTTAAATGTTTAAATATGTTATATATGATGTTAATAAGTGATCTGGATTGTTATATCATGGATCCATAACATCTAGATGCACGACAAATAGAATTTTTGAAAACTGCATGAACCCTAAAAAGTTGTCTGACAGGCCAAAGTCGGGGCCTATAAATCTCATCATATTCATCATATGTTGTGTTTATGTGTTTGTATGTGTTCTATGCCATGTTGTTAATATTCTGAAAGTGGAATCATGAACATAGCATGTGTAGATTGAAAGATATGAACGGTCAAAACCCGTTGACCGAACACGAAATAGGTTTAGGTAACCCAGAAAACCGGAAGAACACCTTCTGACAGTCACTTTGACTGCCTTGATCTCGCTACTAGTAGACTGGTTAGATGTTATATGTTGGTCAGATTATACTCTGGCATGAGTACTACAAGGCTAGAGCACTCTCAAGCCTTAACAAATCATAGATCGAGAGTTGTTGTTGGTCAAACAACGTTGACCGTCCAGATTTGTTTTCTGGGTAACCCAGAATTCTTGAACAGCGTCCTGACCAGTTTTTGTAAAATCTAGATCTCTCTTTGTGTTGATATCTGGACCCTTTAAGTGCTTCACTAGTGTACCCTGGTAGTTGTACTACAAAGCCCGACGTCTAACACACTTAAACCATTAACAACCTGCAAGATATAAGGACCCAAAGTACGTTGACCGGCGTTCACCGGCCGTTTCTAGGTTGCCCAAAAAATGAAGAACAGCTCTGACAGCTTATTCAAAGGCTTATATCTTCTTGTTGTGATGTAGTTTGGCCATGAAACTTGTTTGTGATTGTAGTATTACATCAATACTACAACACTAATACACTTACATGCCCAAAAACATTAAGATCAAAGATCTATAGGTGGTCAAACCAGGCACCCTGGTAACTGACTTTGAATGTTCTTGAGGCTCAAGAACACCTATAGCGACAGTTTTCGTCGCTATAGTCCTTTAGCGACGATTTTTAATTAAATTTAATTTAATTAATTAAAATAATTAAAAATAAATAGAAATTAATTATTAAAAATTCATAAAATTATTTTAAAAATTATTTTAATTTATAAAAATTAACTTTTAATATTTTGACATAAATTCCATTAATATTTTAATTTAATTAAATAATAATGATATTTAATTTATTTAATATTTATATTAAATAAATTAGTTAAAAATGATTTTAATAAATTAAAAATCATTTTAAAGGATATTAAAGTATTTAAAAATATTTTAAGTTATAATAAATGACATTTAATATTTTGAGATAAATTTCATTAATAATTTAATATTAATGATAATAAATTTATTTAATAATAATATTAAATAAATTAGTCAAAAATGGTTTTAATATTTTAAAAATCATTTAAAAATGATATTAAAGTTTTAAAAAGTAGTTTAAGTTATAATAAATAACTTATAATATTTTGATAAGAATTTTATTAATATTTTAATATTAATGATAATAAAGTTATTTAATAATTATATTAAATAAATTATTTAAAAATAATTTAAATGTTTTATAAATCATTTAAAGGTGAAATAAATATTTTAAGTTATAATAAATAACTTTTAATATTTTGATATGAATAACATTAATATTTTAATATTAATGGTAATTATTTAAAAATGATTTTAATATCTTAAAAATCATTTAAAGGTAATATTAAGGCTTTAAAAATATTTTTAAGTTATAATAAATAACTTTTAAAGTGTTGACATGAATTTTATTAATATTTTAAATTATTTAGATATTAATGATAATGATATTAATTGATAATTAAATCATTAAAAATGATATAAGTGTTTGAAAAATCGTTATAAATGATTATAATGTTTGAAAAAATATTATAAATGATAATTAAATTATCTATTATAATATTTAAGTTCTTGAACAAAGTTTCATTAAATATAAATTCAGTAATTATCCGATAATGCAATCAGAATGCCAAAACGATACCGAACTCAAACCAAATTGACATAGTTTTACTAGGTATACGTTCTTATGTGTTGTAATGACTGACATGAATATGTGACAACATGTTTAAGCAGAATTATATGCTAAGCTGTATTATTCTAATTAAAAGAATAATTCTATTGATGATAGGACTTCATATTAAAGATAAAAGCGTAAGCTATACTACGTAGCAGTAATCAGCTATTAAGGCAAGTACTCTAACCTTACTCAAATTTATATTGAACAAGTATCTGAACTATTTTCTTTCATTGTGCAAGTTTCTTATCTCAATTTCTTATTGAGCATGTATCTCTACTCATTGCATTTACTTTATGCGATGGATTCCAGTAAGCGAAAAGTAGGTTCATGAATAGTTATTGTCAATTATTCATATCCATAATGATATCTAGGATACATTTATGAAAATTATACTTATATTATAAAATTTTATTCAATTTAGTTATTATTTATTAATATCTCATTATTGTCTGTTATTATACAATTGTCCCCACTTGTATAAACTACTGTATTCAACAAGAACTCTTGAACTTAAAATTCTTTGATATAACAAACCATGTTACATACTATAAAAATTCAGTAGGTATTTATGACTGTTTAATCTATTTGACTCGGCTAGACATAGTTCAAACTGTATTGTTGAATAGTATTGGTTATGATAAAGTCGTCTAACTGAATTGTTTAAGGTAGGACTCTAGATTGAGTATGAACAACCCTTAATGGGGAAATTGTTTATGTGCCCCAAGGCAAACAGAGTGAATAAATTATCGTTCAAACAGATAGTATTGATCAATACAAAACATAATGGGGCCGATCACCCTACATGTCCATAAGACCAGAGCGGTTTGCAGAAGAATTTCTGTTTAAACCTTTTTGAAAATGAAAAATAAAAGTTCATGGTCCATTGACCGCTCATCATTTATAGTCACTACGTCGTTTCAAAATTTTAAACAATTTGATATGTTATTAAGATATGTTTCGAAAGAGTTCACAACTATTGATTCGTTGTAGAAGTATACCTCAAAGAAAATATTTATTTCTTTCAGCTAATGTTTATTATCTGCTATTACTTGTTGAGCAATTGAATGCTCATTCTTGTTTTTAAATTAAATATTTTCAGTTAAGCGTGATCAACCAGAAGGCTCTGGTAAAAACAAAGGGAAAGGAAAGCTGCAAGAATAAGTTTTATGGTATCTTGTGTAATAGTTAGACTTTATTAGGACGATAATATTTACTATCTATCATGTAATGAATGTTTTAAAAGTCGTGTACCTAGGATTAGACAACTCTGATATGTAAATTAAGTTTGTTTATTTATATTATATTATTATTCCGCTCAAAGAAATGATATCGTGTAGCACCAAGTTCGGGTTTCAAGTACCTGAATTTGGGGGCGTCACAGGTTAGTATCAGAGCTTTAGGTTAGAAATCATAGGTAGGGGATACCTTAGGCTATAACCTTAAGCTAGATAAAAGCGTTGAAGAATAAATAACTCAAATAAAGTTTAAAGGAGATGAATTTAGGAAATTCATCGTAAAATAAAATAAAAGTAACTTATATAAACTATTATTTGTTATGTGTATATATTATGTGCTAATCAAGACAATTTGTGTATAGATGTCAGGAAGGAAAGGATTAGAAGACTCTCATATCATAAAGAAGGAGCAAATCACTCCGCCTGAAAGCAACCAAGATGAAGTCATCATTTTGAAAAATATAGAACCAGAACCAGAAACGGTGTTATTGACAAATAGTGATTCAGACACTGAAGTTGGAGCTGGCCAAGCATCAACGAAAGTGCAGCATCTAAAGAATAAGCTGTTATGTTTGGAAAGGTTGTTGGAAGTGGAAAGGCTACTAAACAGCCAGTTGCAAAAGGCGTTAATCTAAACAATGGAAGAACAAGATAAGTTGAATGTTCAAATTGAACAGATGGGAGCCAAATGCAGCAAATCGTGTGCAGCTCCAAGCCAGAAATGGAAAAGAAAAATGAATGACCGTGATTTAGGAAATTTTAATTTTAATCAAGGGAAATTCAAGAAAGTAAGAACGTGTGCGAACTGTAATCGAAAACATGAAGGCATATGTATGAAAGGACAAAGTGTATGCTATAATTGTGGACGTGAAGGACATATCTCGTCTCATTGCCCTGATCCGAAGTAATGCGTATGTTTTGTATGTGGATTGGTAGGTCATCAGGTAAAGGCTTGTCTAGGATTTAGGGAAGGCGTAGGAAATGAATAGGATAAGTAAGATAGGATTATGTATGGAATGTGATATGGTATGTATAGGTGTGAAATGTATTACTTTTGCATAAGTATCATGATGAATCCCGACTTTTGTTGTCATTAAGGGATAGTAACTGACTATGGAAGTCTGTATTGTGTAAGGAAAAGTACTATGTACTGTTTAAATATGAATATAAATGTTATGATATTATTATATGTCAAGATAGTATGTTGATTAAATGACAATTTGTTAATTCGGCAAGCTGAATTTGGGAATCCAGCAAGCTGAATTGGTCTAAATTTAGAATTTTGTATTCTATCTTTTATGATACCATTAATAATGGTATATGATACCATTAATAATGGTATATGAATGATAAGATAATAATATTAAGATTTTGTTTAACCAGATAATGCCGCCAAGACGTCAAACTCGAAATCAAAGGGTAGAAGAATCTGTAAACAACGCAGAAGGACAAGGAGATCTAACGCAGAATTTTGCGAATATATTGGCACAAGCAATGCGTAATTCTGCACCGGCAGCAAGAAGAAATCGGCCAGATAATCAATTTACGAACTTCAAAGAATTCAAGGCAGTAGGACTTCCTGAATTCAAAGGAACGATTGACCCTATAGAAGCCCAAACTTGGGTAAAAGAAATAGAAAAGTCATTTGTTATTGCTAGGGTAGCAGAGGAGCAAAAGACAGCTTTTGCTACTTACATGTTGAAAGGAAAAGTGAACTTCTGGTGGGAGGCTAATCAAACTCGAGCCGAAGCAGAAGTGGTAACATGGACAAGGTTCAAAGAACTATTTAACGAAAATTACTTCTCGTCCAGTATGCTGGACAGGATGGAAGTTAAATTTCTAGAATTAAAATAAGAAAATATGACCGTCTCAAAATAAGCTGCAAAGTTTAACGAATTAGCTAGGTTCGCTCCACAATAAGTGAACACTGAAGCACGGAAGGCACGAAGATTCGAACATGGCTTAAAACCCTGGATCTACAACAAGGTTACAGTGCTGCGGATTAACTCATTTGGATCATTACTGGAAAAGGCTATTATTGCCGAAGGAGGAAGTGAGGCCATGAGTCTCTACAATAAGGAAAAGAAGAATAAGGGTAGGATTGAAGGAAAAGGTAAGGTGGAAGGAAACAGTGGAAGTGCAAGTGGGAAAAGAAAGTGGACAAATTAGAGAAACACTGGTAATAGTCAGGGAGGAATAAGGAAAAAGGTGGAACCATGTGGAAATTATGGGAAGAGTCACTCAGGTAAGTGTCTCAAGAAAAAGTTTGTGTGCTACAAGTGCAGGCAGGAGGGACACATCTCTCCTAATTGCCGCAATCCAAGAAAGAATAATGGATGTTTCATCTATGAATCAACTGCTCATATGGCAAAGGATTGTCCAAAAAAAATGCCGATGTGGAAAATGCGAATGCTGGGAAAAGCAGTGGAAAGCTGGCGATCACGTATCCAACTCCGATAAGCAAGCCAATTGCGAGGACCTTCAATATGACGGTTCAAGATACGGTAGCAGCAGGGGATGGAATTCCAGGTATTGTTCGAATAAATTTTATTTTCTTATATATGGTTTTCTTATATATAATAAATCGTTTTATTAAAAAAATTTGAAGGAGGAATTTGAGTTTTATTAGAAATCAGATTCCGTTTAATCAGATAGATAAGCTTTATGTTGAATAAGTTAAAGATCGGTTCGATCAAATCAGATCGAGATCTACTTGCAATGAATGTGTATATTATTTACCCTTGTGTGTATAAATTTTGAAACGGTGATTCCGGGGATGGAATCCTTATAAGGGAGGGTGAATGTAATAACCCAATATTTTTATATAATTAAATAAAAAAATTTGTGTATAAATTTTTTTTTTAATATTGTTTCTATCAAAATAAGGATGGAAATACGTGCAAGGTAAAGAATATGTATATATGTGATAAATATATATTTATTTATTGCATGAATGATTTTAAATAAATTTTTCGATAAAAGAATAGTTGATTATTATAAATTAAATTCTTATAATAAATTAATTTTGATAGTAAAAATATTTTATTATGTATTTTTCCATGAAAATATGATTAATATATTATTTAAATAATATATAAAGTAATTCTTAGAATTATTATAATAATTATTTTATTATATGAATTTATCAAGATTAGTTAAGTTAATTGTATTAACTTAATTAATAATGGTATATAAGGTAAGTGTCATTATAGATCAAAACCCTAATGTTGATCTATGATATGAAATTTCATGAATTAATATAATTATTGTATAATTGTATTTAAAAAAAAGTGTATTTATATTATAAATAATAAAAAATTATTTTTTTAAGAAATTTGAATATTAAATATAATTATTAATTATATTTGTATTCAATATATGTAAGTATATTAATACAAGTTATGATTATTAATTTTATATATAATTATGATAATTAACATAATTATATAATTATATGTTAAGAATTTATTTATTTATTTTATTTAAATATTAAATATAATAATTGATTATGTTGTATTTAATTGAAAGTGTGTATATTAAGTGATTAGGGATAATAATTAGGAAACCCTAATTCATAAATTTGGGAACCCTAATTATAGTAAGAAACCCTAATTTTTACAAAACCCTAATTATTATTTGAAAAATCTAATTTTTTTTATTAGTGTGCTCTAATTAAATTTTTATTTAATTCCTACTTAATTTTTCAAACCCTAGAAATTATTTGTGAAACCTTAAGGGTTAAAATCTACTGATTAAACCCTAGATTCAAGCACCATGGACAAGAATACCATTAAAAAGATTTGTTAGTTTACTAAAATACTATTTTGAATTTATTTAATTGAGCTAGCTTGCAAATCTTTACAAGATATATGCTAGGATTTTCACACATGCCAAATCTCCTCTTATCAGCCACAAATTGTCACCTAGCAAGATTAGATTCATTGAATCAAAGATAAGATTTGCAAAAGAAAAAAAAAGTAAAGAAAAACTTCATTATTTTCATACACACAAGCCAAGTTCTTTCTCTCTCTAAGACCCACGAAATTGTCTCTCTATCTTGGTCACAATATCAAACAATATCACCCCATACACTAACCCAGAACAGATCAAGAAGTAGAAATCAAAAATTTCTCAAGAAAGGTATTAAATCCTAACCCTCTTGCTAGATCTTTAATTTTTCGTTAGATGTTATGTTTAAATATTTAAATATGTTATATATGATGTTAATAAGTGATCTGGATTGTTATATCATGGATCCATAACATCTAGATGCACGAAAAATAGAATTTTTGAAAACTGCATGAACCCTAAAAAGTTGTTTGACAGGCCAAAGTCGGGGCCTATAAATCTCATCATGTTCATCATATGTTGTGCTTATGTGTTTGTATGTGTTCTATGCCATGTTGTTAGTATTCTGAAAGTGGAATCATGAACATAGCATGTGTAGATTGAAAGATATGAACGGTCAAAACCCGTTAACCAAACACGAAATTGGTTTTCTGGGTAACCCAGAAAACTGAAAGAACACCTTCTGACAGTCACTTTGACTGCCTTGATCTCGCTACTGGTAGACTAGTTAGATGTTATATGTTGGTCAGATTGTACTCTGACATGAGTACTACAAGGCTAGAGCACTCTCAAGCCTTAACAAATCATAGATCGAGAGTTGTTGTTGGTCAAACAACGTTAACCGTCCAGATTTATTTTCTGGGTAAGCCAGAATTCTTGAACAGCATCCTAACCAGTTTTTGTAAAATCTAGATCTCTCTTTGTGTTGATATCTGGACCCTTTAAGTGCTTCACTAGTGTACCCTGGTAGTTGTACTACAAAGCCCGACGTCTAACATACTTAAACAATTAACAACCTGCAAGATATAAGAACCCAAAGTACGTTGACCAGCGTTGACCAGCCGTTTCTGGGTTGTCCCAGAAAATGAAGAACAACTCTGGCAGCTTGTTCAAAGGCTTATATCTTCTTGTTGTGATGTAGTTTGGCCATGAAACTTGTTTGTGATTGTAGTATTACATCAATAGTTTGACTAGGTATACGTTCTTATGTGTTGTAATGACTGACATGAATATGGGACAACATGTTTAAGCAGTATTATGTGTTAAGTTGTATTATTCTAATTAAAAGAATAGTTCTATTGATGATAGGACTTCATAGTAAAGATAAAAGCGTAAGCTATACTACGTAGCAGTAATCTGCTATCAAGGCAAGTACTCTAACCTTACTCAAATTTATATTGAGCAAGTATCTGAACTATTCTCTTTCATTGTGCAAGTTTCTTATCTCAATTTCTTATTGAGCATGTATCTCTACTCATTGCATTTACTTTATACAATGGATTCTAGTAAGCGAAAAGCAGGTTCATGAATAGTTATTGTCAATTATTCATAGCCATAATGATATCCAATATACATTTATGAAAATTATTCTTATATTATAAATTTTTATTCAATTCAGTTATTATTTATTAATATCTCATTATTGTCTGTTATTATACAAGTGTCCCCACTTGTATAAACTACTGTATTCAAACAAGAACTCTTGAACTTGAAATTCTTTGATATGACAAACCCTGTTACATACTATCAAAATTCAGTAGGTATTTATGATTGTCTAAGCTATTTGACTCGGCTAGACATAGTTCGAACTGTATTGTTGAATAGTATTGGTTATGATAAAGTTGTCCAACTGAATTGTTTAAGGTAGAACTCCAGACTGAGTATGAACAACCCTTAATGGAGAAATTATTTATGCGCCCAAGGCGAACAGAGTGGACGAATTATCGTTCAAACAGATAGTACTGATCAATATAGGACATAACGGGGCTGATCACCCTACATGTCCGTAAGATCAGAGTGGTTTGCAGATGAATTTTTGTTTAAACCTTTTCAAAAATGAAAAATAAAAGTTTATGGTCCATTGACCGCTCAGCATTTATAGTCACTACGCTGTTTCAAAATTTTAAACGATTTGATATGTTATTAAGATATGTTTCGAAAGACTTCACAACTATTGATTCGTTGTAGAAGTATACCTCAAAGAAAATATTTATTTCTTTCAGCTGATGTTTATTATCTGCTATTACTTGCTGAGCAATTGAATGCTCATTCTTGCTTTAAATTAAATGTTTTCAGTTAAGCGTGATCAACCAGAAGGCTCAGGTAAAAACAAAGAGAAAGGAAAGCTGCAAGAATAAGTTTTATGGTATCTTGTGTAATAGTTAGACTTTATTAGGACGATAATATTTACTATCTATCATGTAATAAATGTTTTAAAGGTCGTGTACCTGGGATTAGACAACTCTGATATGTAAATTAAGTTTATTTATTTATATTATATTATTATTCCGCTCTAAGAAATGATATCGTGTAGCACCAAGTTCGGGTTTCAAGTACCTGAATTTGGGGGCGTCACACATTATGCACCTCTATTACATGTTATGTACCCTTACGGCACGTTCACAACTCGATTACGATTTATAGTTCACATTATCAGATTTTGAGTTTTAAATTTAAATACGTTTTTTCAACGTTTAATTCTTAAAATCATTCTTAAACATGTTGTTTAAGTGATTTCTCTTCATGAATATTAACTATATACTTGCCCCATAATTACCATGTAGCAAGCTAGGTTAACAAACATTCATGTCAAAAAAAATTCACTTAAGGGCACTGCAGTACCAGCCATAGGCTTAAAGCCGGCGCTGCGGCATTGTCTTGCAGAGTCTGAGCTCCTGCCTCGGTGCTGCGGCGCTGGAACCAAAGGTCTGGGCGGCGCTGCAGCACCGACCCCAAGCCTTAGAAAAAAATTCCAAAACTTGAATTTAACGAGCTCGTAACACGATCGTTACAACTCAGAATTGGCTCATTCCAGAGCCAATAGTTCATAAATCTTATGTTTTACGATTTCATTCTGTCGAAATTCATTTTTGAATCCATTGGAGAGAAATTCGCCGATTAGTCTATTTTTACGCATTCGTTAAACGTTTGTGAGCGTTCGACGCTCAATTCTTCGTTTTAAGTCCAAATTCGTTCATTCTTGCTCTCGCAAGTCTTATTTACCTAATTACACATTACATCATCGAAAACCATAATTTTTGAATCAAACGGCGACTTTTGACTTCAGTTCTGGGAAAATTCACGGTTTCGATGATTAACGTTTAATCCCGTAACTTTCGCCAAATCTTCATTATTTAATATTTTTACTTCGAACCAAATGGAATCAATCCATTGGTTGCTTATTAATGATTTTAACCATTGTAAACATCTATGTTTTAATGGTTTTACATGCTTATTAACCAAACTCTTATTAATTTGATAGTTCTTCATTAAGTTCTTTTAATCAATTATTATGATTTCATTATCCATGGCTTATTAGTGTTCTTAGTTCACTACTTAGCTAACCTTATACCTTCTTATTAAACATGCTCCACCAATTCACTTCTCTATCAATTCTATATTGAAAGACAATTGATTATTATCAAATTTTCCTATCCTTATACCTTTGGTGTTCTTGTATACTTGAGTATAGAGACTCAATGATCTTCTTGGCTCCTTGGTTTGCTTGATTCTTATCAAAGGCTAAACTAGCTTCTCTTTTCTCTCTCTCTCTCTCTCTCTCTCTCTCTCTCTCTCTCTCTCTCTCTCTCTCTCTCTCTCTCTCTCTCTCTCTCTCTCTCTCTCTCTCTCTCTCTCTCCCTCTCTCAATGTGTGTTCAAGTTTGATCAACCAACAAAATGACCAATGAGCTCTTCTATTTATAGACTTTGCAAGGCTTAGGGGTAGTTTTCTCATTATGACCAAACCTCTTTTGCCCATGTCTTGGCCATGTGCTAGCAAATGCACCCCTCATGGCCTCCTTGTCACCCCATATCCCCCCATGTGGCACTTATATGCCCATGGGTTGCACCCACCTGTTAACCCATCGGTTCGATTAGCTAGTTAAGTTATTAAATTTAATTCAAATTGAATGTATTTAATTCGTATAAAATTTGTATTTATACGTCGTATTAATTCTCGTATCCTCTTCGTATTATACTCGATAATACCTCGTATTATACTCGTATTCCTTCCGTATAATAACCATTATTATTATACTTTAACCTATTTACTATTAGGTTTTCACTTTTTTCTAACCCTTAGGGTTTAAGTCCTCACGCGAAAACTTCATGAGCCATAACTAGAATATTATTAGATATTCCATCCCGTCTTGAAATCCTATCATTATGCGTTTCTCGAAAATTTAAAAATAATTCCCGAGAAGAAATAGATGAATAGTGATTTTACGGAAAATTCTCGAAAAACTTTTATTTTCGTCTTATAAATTCACATCAATTATTTCTAGTACATAGCTAGAATCCTAACCATTTCTGCATTCTCTAGGTCATAGAATGACCTTTAATTAGCTTACTCAATTTAATAAATAAATAATCAAATTTTATTCAATAAATCAAATAAAATTCATTTACATAGACGTTCAATTTTTCTCGGGCGTTACATCGACGAGGGTGTCGAATTCTTCAAGTAGGGGTGGTTTGTTAATCCCTTTTGGCTTGACATGGCCTTGACACTCGGGCAAGGCATGCTGACACTCAAATTTGACATAGCGTGCGACAGCTGGGCGCAGCATGCAGCAGATTTGGGCTCTAGCCAAATGCCAAGGTTGGACCTTGACAATCACTTGGGCGATAATGTGCAGAATTATGCGATAGAAGTGGGCAGCGTGGGGCGCTGAGCGCACTTAGTAGGCATATTGGGCACTATGTCAGGAAAATGTAAGTTTGAGGTGACTTGCATTATGCTTCCTCAAACACACCTGATGTCTGTTCGTGGCAACTTAGATATTTGCATAAGTACTACTATAGGGGGGGTGCTCCGTGAAGGTCACCCTGAGTCATGGGCAGGATGTCATGGCTAGTGTGTGGGGCATGTTTTAGCATTGGTTGGGTTCCCCTACAACAATGCTAATGGGGGATTAGGTGGCTTGATGGATCGAACACCCATTCATAATTTGGGCATGGATTGGGCACGAACGAGGAAGACTTAGGCGCAATGCTCGGCAACGAAATATCAAGGCTGGGCTTAGCATGCGGTTGTCTTAGGACCAAGGACTGATGGACGAGTGGCTTGGTGACACATAAGGTGGGCTAAGCGTGGACATGGCATAGGCAAGGCTTGGCGTGCCAAAATATGGCATGTGTTCATACTAGTCAGTGATGGCCTATGTTGATGGCGAAGGCAGCACCATGAGTTGGACAACGAGTGGTGCCAAACAACGCTGGGTGTTGGGCTGCGTAACAACAAGAGGTGTTGGGCTAAGTACAGGATAGTGCTAGATATGCTGGGCTGGGCAGCATAAAAGGTTTATGCGCGTGGAGGCGACCCGAGGGGGCTGGCGTGAACAGTTGGTTCGGGTTGTGACTTGGACCAGGTCAAGGAGTAGTTGAGGTGCAAGTTTGGGGTGCTGAACTGCACAAGAAATGGGGGAAGCTTGTCAGAATTTGGCATCAGTTGGCAATAACATGCAAGGTAGTTGTGGGCGGTTACCAGATAGTAGGGGATGTGCTAGGTAGCAGTTGTGGTAGTTACCTGTGGTGAGTAAGTTGACCAAGGCAGCAGTTGAGGGAAGTCACTAGTAATAGGAAACATGATCAGACAACAGGTTGCATGGCTGGGACCCAAAGAGTGCATGGCTAGACTGAAGACAGCTAATCATGGACAGTTTTTGGGGAAACTACCACCCTTTGTTGGCAGCACCTTAATGGTGCAACCTCTTGGTAGTTGGGGGTGTCAACTAATCACCAGGCTATAAATAGCCAATGCTTGGTGCACGAATATGTATGGTGTAGGACATCAGACAAGTAGGCAAGAGAGCTGAGTTTTGTAAGCCTTTGGGCAAATTCCTAGTTTATTAAGAGTGCAATAAAGGTTGGGCGTTTTACCTGTAAATTCGTGTGTTGCTCATTGTGCTTGCACATCGATATTGTTCTAATCAGTAAACATACAAACAGGGTGTGTGTGTGTGTGTGTGCTGTTGGTTCAAATAGTGCGACGGACCGTGCTGTGCGGGTTGGCTGACTGATTGTAGGAGGCAATCAAACCATCATAAGGTTGGAAATTGGCAAAATTTTGGGACCAAAGTTTACCCCTGTGACACCAGGGAAGGAAGGGATTGATGTGCCTACTATGGCACCCACAGTTGATCCTCAAAAGCCTTCTTGGAGTAAAATGGTGGCACAAAGAGAGCCTAAGTCCAATTTTAAGCTTGACCATTTTCCACCTTCTCCTTCTTCTGTCGAAGAGGGATCTATCCTCACCAAGGAACCCTCTGAAGTTCTTATTCAAAGCAACAGCCTATGGGATTCATGCCTTGTTGGTAGCTTTTTACACTCTAATTTGTCGTTTAAGCTTGTCAAATAAAATGTTCATTTTTTATGGGACAAATATGGGCTGTAAAATGTTTTTCTTCAAGATAGGAGTTTCTTTGTTTAAAAATTTTCCAGGCCTGAGGATCGTGAAAATTTTCTTGCTCTTGGCCCCTGGTATATCTCAAATAAGCTACTTTGCCTAAAACATTGGAAGAAAGGTATGGATTTTAGTTTAAAACTTGCACTAAAGCTCCAGTATGGGTAAAATTCCATCATATTCCTATGTCTTATTGGTCCCCTGCAGGCCTTAGTTACTTAGCTAGTGGACTGGGCAAACCCCTTTTTGTGGATAAATTGACTAAAAAATTGGAACCTATGAGTTTTGCGAGGATTTGTATTGAGATTTCTTCTCCCTCGATTTTGCCCAGCAGAATTGATGTTGTTGTTCTTAATGGTGAACCCAATTCTAAAAAGGTAATTAAAGTTGAATATCAGAATAGGCCTCAGTCATGTTCTCACTGTAAGTCCTTTGGGCATTCTCTTATTAGATGTCCTAGGGAAAACTATAAATTGCTTCAAAAAGGTCTGGTTTCTGTTTTGGGCTCCCTTCCCCCTGAACCAGTTCCTCTTCCTACTGATACAACAGATCCCTCTGTAATCCCTAGCTCTGATGATTGGACTCTGGTGGCTAAAGGTTCAAAAAAACCTGTCTCTCTTGGTTTTCCTAGTATTCTTGCTCCTGTTGTTCCTAGGGCTGGGACTCAGAATTCCTATACGCCTATTGCTTCTTCTGGGGGGGCTACAGATGCCATTTTTTCAGACACTGATTACACTCCTTCTCCAAACCCCCTTGTGGGGAAAATAAAGCAGGTTGATGAAAAGGAAGTTCGGGACCTTAAGTCTAAAGCTCGAGGTGGTTTGGAACAAGGCCAATCTTCAAAGAAAAAGAGTAAAGGAGGGGGAAGTAGGAAATCCCCAAATTAAATAATTTTTATTTTATGGTAAATTTTTGTTTTATGAATATTAGAGGTGTAAATATGAAATCCAAGTAGGATAGTGTCCATGCTCTTTTGTGTAAGCATAATATCTCTTTTGTTGGCCTAGTTGAAACTGGGTCAAAGGTCCCAAACCTCACACTGTTTTAAAAGCTATACGTAGAAGATGGAATTAGCAGTTTAATTATGATTATCATGTGAATGGGAGAATATGGTAGGATAGGACCCAAATGTATATAATGTTAATATTATTTCAAAATCCTCTCAGTTTATCCGCTACTCTATTATGTCTATAGCTCTAAATATGAACATTTTTAATACTTTTATTTATGGTTTAAATACCCCTGCTGAAAGAAAGTCTTTATGGAAGGATTTAAGATCCATTGCTACCCCAATAAATTTACCTTGGTGTTTGCTTGGAAATTTTAATGAGGTTAAATATGTTACTGAAATTCTTGGAGAGGATGACACCTGGGATAGTGGAATGCAGGATTTTTTGGACTGTATCTATGATCTGCAAATTGATGATCTTCGTGCAGTTAGGCCTATTCACTCTTAGTGGAACTCAAGTGATACAAAGCCTGCTTTCAAAAAGTTGGATAGAGCTATGGTAAACTCTTCTTCCTTGCACAAATTTCCAAACTCTCAAGCTTTCTTTACCCCTCGTGATCTTTTGGATCACTGTCCAGCTGTTATCAAGCATGGGTTTTCCTTTCCTCGCAGCCCCAAGCCTTTTAAATTCTTCAATTTCATGGTAGAGCTTGAGAATTTCCATAAAGTGGTGCAGTCTTCTTGGGATGTTTCTGTCTCTGGGATCCTTTGTAAGTTTTAGTTGGGAAACTTCATTCGGTAAAGGGGGTTATGTCCATCCTAAACAAAGAAAATGGGAATATGCATTCTAATGTGGAAAAGGCAAAGGCTTTGCTTCATGAAACTCAGACTACGGTTTCTCTCAACCCTACTGATCTTTCTTTGCTTCAGCAACAAAGGAATCACTCTGGGATACTTTGGTACGCTCTTGAGTGTGAGGAAAAATTTCTAAAGCAAAAATCTAGAATTCAATGGTTAAAGGATGGGGATAAAAATACAAGTTATTTCCACAATTAGATTAAAAGCAAGTGGAATCAGAATAAAATTCTAGCTATTGAAAATACTAATGGTGTTCTTTGTTCTGGGCAAAAGGATATTCAAAATATTATGGTTTACCATTTTTAGTTCTCTTCTGGGGTCTACTTCCTTGGAGGACTGCCAAAGTTTGCAAAACATTCTATTTAGGGCAGATGGACTCTCTGCCCTTTTAACCTTTACGACTGATGCAAGGAATGATCCTCCAATTATTCAAGGTCAGGTCCTTGTTGATTGAGATGATGAAGGGGTTGTTGCTATCCTCCTCCTCTTTGATGATGACCATGACTGAATTCACATCAGGGTCAGTGCTTTTCTTTGAACTGTTCTCCTTAGCCTTGTTTATGTGAGGGATCAAGATTTGATCTTCTGAATAGTCATCATCTGGGATATCATCGTTCATACCCTCGGTATATGCCAGAAAATACATATTTGCAAATCAATCTTGCACTTCTTGTAGGAACCTTTCATTCCTTTCCTTGTTTTCCTCAACAGGAATCAGGATTTCTTTCTCACTGGCCGGCTTAACCTTGGGAATCAGCATACCGAACATAGAAACAGGGACTTTCCTCATAGGTTTCACAAATCCTGCATCCGTGAGATTCAGTAGCAGAATGGTGGATGCCTGAACCGGCTGATGTTTGTGTGGGTTCTTGTGATTTGATTTATAGGAATAGCCTAATCCAGCCTTCACTGTCTTGCTAGATGACAGGATGTTTGATCCCTTGTTGATTTTTTTCCTAGCCCTTTGCCGGGACAGAAATCCAAAGATATCAGTTGTTTACCGACGGACATTACTTCGAAGAAATTCTTGGCTTCAAGGCTGAGGCCCTAATGGGTCGATAGTGAGTGTTACTCACTTCGAAGGCTTAAAAACTGGCTGGCTCAACTCCTTCGTTGAGGTCGATCATAGGCATATCACCTTGTACATAGACTGGATACTCTGGTTCAGCATTAATAGTGACCAGATTGCCATTTATGATGTATTTAACTTGTTAATGAAGGGTGGATGGAACTGCTTCTGCCATATGAATCCACGGTCTCCCCAATAGTAAATTATATCTCGTGGTGATGTTCAACACTTAAAAGGATACGTAGAAGGTATATAGGTCAATCTCCACGGGGAGTTCGATTTCTCCGATAACATTTCGTTGAGACCCATCGAATGCTCTTATGACTATATGGCTGCTCCGAATTCGATTTGGACTGATCTTCATTCTTTCCAAAGTGTCATAGGGACAGATATTCAAGGAAGATCCTCCATATATCAACACGCCCCCTATCACATATTTAGAGGATATTATTGCTATATGCAGTGACTTGCAATGACAAGTCCCTTCTACTAGTATGTCATCATCAGTGAAAGATATCACATGGCTATTGAAAATGAGCTCTATCATGTGATGAAATTTTTTTGTATCCACAACCTTCGGCAGATGAGCTTTTTCCAGCACTTGTATTAAGATTTTGCGATGGTCTTCAGAAGACAAGACCAAATCCAGAATGGATAGTTGTTGGGGTGCCTCTTTTAATCTTTGCACCACCTTGGCTTCATTATGTCCCATTTTATTGAGGAATTCTTCAATCTTTTCCTCGGGCACTCTACCATTGGTTTTGGTGACTGGCTTTATTACTCGCTGAGGTAGATACATCGGGTTTTCCTTTGATATAGCAGCAGTGTGATTTAATGTTGATCCCTTATTATCCCCATAATTCCATGGAACTCTTTTCAAGTTAATCAAGGGATACTGCGGTCTGAATGGCAACATCAGTGGTTCTGATGCAGCCACTTTCACAGGGTTCTTTCTTCTTTTATCCCCCTTTCCCTAAATGGTTAGGGGTACTGCGACTACATCCTTTTCACAGGAAATGACTGCCACAATATCTTTCAAACTCCATGTTATGGGAGGAAATATCGCTTCTTCACCAGGAAAGCCAATATCTTGACTTGCTTTCAACAGTTCACCACCTTCGATCAAGTTTTAAATTAGGTGACGAAGTCCCCAACATCCTTCTGTATCATGACCAGGAGTGATGGAATGATATTAACATATTTTGGAAGGATTAAACTTCCTTGATCGAGGGTCCACTAGGGGTAACAGCTCTGTGACTATTCCCTCATTGATCAGCATCTGGAGAATTTCTTCCATATGCTTATTCAAAGAAGTGAATTTCCTTTTGAACGCAAACTCTCTATGATCTCGGACTCTTTCTTCGCTGGAAACTTTGTTTGCCCAGGTTTTGTGTTTATGGAACCGATAGTGATCCTTCCTTGCAATTGGAAGAATTTTGGGTGTGGGAGGATTTGCTCTCCGCTGGCTGACTTAAGTTATCAACTGTTGAGTTATTTGGTGTTGATATATCGTCAATTCTGTTAGTTAACCAATCTAATCCTTGATAGATTTCATTTATTATTCTATCAGAAACTGATATTCCCAATATCCCCATTTTTTAGAGCTATCCTTGCTTGTTTGGGGAGAATCCTCTACGTATTTGAGGTATTTGGAACCTTCTCCATTCCCTATACTGATCATGTTGACTCCCTCCTTATTATGTTGAGGCAATTGGTTATCTTGAACATGTGGCTGCTCTAGTTTTGTTACCACAATCTCACCACTATCGATCAAGTCTTGGATCTTGTGCTTTAGAGACCAACATTCTTGGGTATCATGGCCTGGAGCCCCAGAATGATAAGCACATTTCTTGCTTGGGTCAAAATTTCTCCCACTTGAATTGGCTGGTGGAAGGAGTTGAAGCAATTTTCTTCTGTACTGTCAGAAGCTTGAGTATATTTTCAAGTGAGTCCCTTAAGGGTGTAAATGTTCTTCGACGTTTAGCCTCTCTAGTTCTTTTGAACATAGGATTTTAAGGTTATAAAGATGTCTAGAAAGGGGAATAATTTTTCCTTTGAATGGGTAGGTTTTAGTTGCCTCTCTGAGCTTGACCTTGGAGTACCAAGGATACATCCTCTTCTTTCTTCTTATGAACTCTCCGAGAATTATTCCCATAATTTTCTGCCCGAATGTGTTCAGCCACGGCTTCTAAAGTAGTAAGATCTTTAATCTGTCCAGACTTCAGCCCCATCTCAGCCACTTCCCCGTGTTTAATCATCTCTAAAAATGGTTTTCCTATGCCTGCCAGAACTCTTTCATAGAATGAAACTTCTTATATGTCGATGAATGTCATTACCATCTCAGTTTCTGTCATTGATGGAATGACTTGAGCAGCTAGATGTCTCCATCTTTGGGCATATTCTCTGAATGATTCTCTGTTCTGCTTTTTAACCTTGATAATCTTATATCTGTCTGGAGCCATTTGTGACTGGAAGCTGTATTGATTTAGGAAGGTGTGAGCTAGCTCTTTTCGGCTATAAATTTTGGAATTGTCTAGTCGAGTATATCAGGCTCTGGCCTCTCCGGTCAGACTTTTCTGAAACAACTGCATTCTCATCTTTTCGTCCTCTGCATAGGATCTAGGTTCTCCAATGAATACTTTCAAATGAGTGTAAGGATCTCCCAATCCGTCATATTTTCATAATTCGGGATCTGGAACATATCTGGATAACGCGCCCCTGGAAAAATGCAGAGGTTTGAGTAGTTGACACTTACGTATGCTCCAGTCCCTTTGATTGACCGGATAGTTTCTTCCATTTGCTGGACTTTCTTTTGGATATCCTTCGTTTCTCGATCTTCTTTGAGATTAATGATTTCAGAGGTTTTGTTGGTTTTTTCATTGTTTTGAGGTTCAGGTATCTGAGTTTCCTTTTTCTAGTAAGTACCCTGACCGCCACCTTGTTAGGAGGACTCTGGTTGGGTGGGTATCTGTTGACCCTGAGTACTTTTTCTCTGTTCTTTCAAGAAAACAGCTAATTCGGCTATCTTATTTTTGAGCCCCTCGAATTCTTCTCGAGACACGAAGCTTGTCCCCTGTTGGGTACTTTCTTCCATGTTAGTGGGTAGGCTTTTTGCCTTCTTAGATTTGGATTTGGTAGTGGGACCAATCTTGCCTACAATAAAAGTAGGTAGTTTACTCTTGATAGACACGAACAGTATGCATGCTATTCAATGTGTCAGGTTTAGTGATTTTTTAATATTTTCCTGCAAAATAAATGTCAGTTATTTTGATGACAGGATATCATGACTAGATTTGATATTTGAAAATAAATTTGGAAAATAATTAATATTTACAACATTTAATATTTGACAGGAATGGACATTTACAACATTTAATACTTGACATGGAATTGAAAGGGAAAGGTATGAAGAGCCTTCCCTTCGAGTTTGGTTTATCAGAGGCTGACCTATCTTAGGTTTACTCTCACGGACTTTTTGGCATGGAGGTTCCCAGATCATCACAATCTACTAGATGGGAAGTTAATCCAATCTTTCAACTAGAGCGGATCTGAGTGGTACCTTTCCTAAGCCTCATTTGGATTTAATCATGGCTAGAGTTCAGTAATCAGTGACCGACGGGTTCGTCTCCTGGTAGAGGAATCACACAACATACATTCATCGCGTCTCACCGTATGCAAAATAATGACATTGTGCGAAGCACTAATATAAAGCGTTGTAAAGAGACATTCACATCCATTCAATGTAAAGACGTCATTCTCACACATGCAAAAGGGAATTTGAAAAGATTGAAATGCGGCTTAAGCCCTCTCCTGTCCCCAGCAGAGTCGCCACCTGTTGAAGTCGGGAGAAAAAAATCCCTCTTCCTAGGTGTTTTGTTCTTACCCTTTATGTTTTCTATGTGGTTTGATCTTGCTTTAAGGGTGAGATTTTTAGGAAAAGACCAACATATAATGTCAATGATTTGAACAGATTTGATTTTATTGATAGGTCCGAATTAGACAGAGCTGCCAGTTGGTATGAGTGAAATGGTTGTACCAACTCAACTGAGTTTTTGAAATATTTTTCAATATGGCCCAATAAGGGACTCCATTTAATTGGTCTTGGAAATTGAGATTCATAGAGTTCGGGGGCTTTCTTAAGCGGAGGGAAGGTATTAGGCACCCCCCGACTTCCGTGAAACACGGTTACCGTATCTTTTCATTCCCTAATTATTGTGTGTGTGTGTGTTGCAGTTAATGGGGCCTACGTGCTTTATTTGAAAGTAGTGTTTGTGCTTCTTTAGACCTATATACGAAGAGTTTGATTTATTGAAAAGTCCATTTTACGCAATAATATAAAAATGATGTTTTAAAAAGAGGTGTAAACACTCGAAATTTCACTTTCTTTGTACTAACCTTGCAGAAGGGTAAAAGCATAATTTTACTTTGAAGACATCCCCGAGGTAGGGCAAAAGAGCCAGGTCACCTCGGAGACAACATCGGGAGTGATGCAAAGGACCAATGACGTCCGAACATATCGCGAACCAAACCAGGATAGCCGATCTGAGACAATGTTCACCCTGAAACCACCTCAAAAAACCTCGAACGATGTGCCATCGAAGATAAGCCAGCTAACTGATATCTAGACCTGGAGGATCTATCTCGGCTACGAGTATCGACTTCTCGAACCCTAATTCAGTTACACTCAATCTTATCCCGCCGCATTTAGTAAAGACTTTTCGAAAGGTCGATCTGCGGAGGCTAACTTCTTCCAAACCGGGACCGAAGGAACACATGTTAAGATTGTGGGGCCCACCTAGCCCAGCCACATGTATGTATGCGGCTGACTCGGACAGATTAAAACACCCACATTAGCTCATTTGTAAAGAGAGAGATATATAATTTTAGAGAGAGAAAGATATTTTAGAGAGAGAAAGGCTCGGGTTTAGCATATAAACACCAACTTAAAGCTTAGTCATCTCATTTAGTATCTATTTGAAGTCCGTGGAGTGTTCCACGTTGGCCACGGGAGTTAAAACGCTTGTTCACGCGTCCCCCAAGGTGAAACAACGCACTTTCTAGCTTCGTTTTTTGTAAACGTTGTTTAAATACTAGATTGATGATATATCTTGTTTAAATCTAGTTAAACTTGTTGTATTTTAAGCATATTGTGTAATAGTTGATAGATATTATGTTTCTATCAGTTATATTGTGCTTATTGTGTTGTAAATCGATCGCGGAGGCTAGATCTACCTAGATCTAAGCCGAATCTAGCCTTTGAGAGGTTATTAGGCATAAAGCTTTAACCCGTGTGCTAGATTGGCTTAGATTCATGGTAGATCTACTGATTTATTTCTTTAAACGGTTTCAGTTACCCCGTATAACCCTAAATCTATATTTAGAGGTGAAAGGGGTCCGAAATGGCTTAAAATGGTGATTTCAACCGATGAAATCACGTAATATCAAAGCCGAGGACATTGTATATATGTATTCCCGCATAAATAATGTGAGCCTAGGAATCCCGGTGTTGAGATCCCCGAATGGATCCGACTTGATTCCCACAATGGACCGGTTTTCGTGTTGTAATGTTTTAATAGCGTAAATATCATTGTATATGTAATATTTGGATCTTGAAGACGAGCTCGAGGGGTTAGTCCTGAGAAGTCGGATTCAAGATCCCGTGATAGTGAAAACTTTAATTGCGGGAGCTCGGTTCATCGAGATGGCTTACATACCCGATGATGATCCGGCCCTTTTTTGACGCTTTTGCATGCATATCATCAAAATGATTTCTAATAAAATCACAAAGAGCTTTCGATCATAATAAAGTGATTCGGGGTAGAACACCTAATGAACGTAAAGAATAAAAGGAAGTATCAAAGTCCTCGATTCCTAGTCGGGCAAAGGATTTGAAAACCTTGCTTTCTAAAACATCATTTCAATTCATAAATCTTGTTAACAATGAACTTTTTGTCAAATCAAATCCTTCGTACCTAGGCACAAAAGAGGTACAACACTACTTTCAAGTCACCCAAAATAAAGACTTAGAATAAAAAAGAATAAAGCTTTCAAAATAAAACACACACACACATATACACTTTATGCAAAGAAAATCAATAAGATGCGGTACCGTATTTTCACGGGAGTGGGGGGTGCCTAACACCTTCCCCCACTTATCCTAGCCCCCGGATTCCACGAATCTCGGGTTTCAAGACCAATCTTTTGGAGTCACGTATTGGACCATTGATAAGTGGTATTTATATCGCGAATCAGGCTCTCAAAAGCTTAAGACGCTGCTTGTTTTATGTTATTTATTGTGCTTTTATATATATTTTGTTGTTATTATGCTTATCCTGTATGATGTAGGGCTGTTTAGGTCATTTCCAGCTTAAAGGGGCAAAATTGTCATTTTCTACACTCTGGCGCCGCAGCGCCAGAGCGCCAGAGCCCCAGAGCCTAGCCTTCTCCTCGAGCCGTAGCGCCGCTTCCTTGTCCATGCTGATGTCATCTGGCGCTGCAGTGGCCCTGGTCCTTCTTAAGCCCACGCCGCAGCGTGAGTGGCGTCGCAGCGCCACCAAACAGTTATAGTCTTCGCGCCATAGCGCCACCTCCGGTGCCTAGCCAGTGGCTTGCTTTTAATGACCTAATGAAAAAAGGAGAAAATATAGCGAGGCAGAGGGATAGAAAAAAGAGTACGGCGGCTAGGATATTGATGACAGACAGTGATAACAGAGTACATCAATTAGATTCTAGAATAGAAAGAAGTTGGTTTTTAGGGGAGAATAGTTAATTGCATCATACACAGCTCAGGAGTTACACGGAGAAGCGAAGACTTGGAGACAGAAAACCTCACAACAAGAGTTTTCTTATTCCAAATCTCTCAGTTATTTGTGTATTACTGAGCAATGTTGAATGTTATAGAAATGTGTATTAGCACCATGGTTATGAACTAATTCCTTTTTAGGATTGCAATGTAACCTAGTGTTTAGCCTAATTAACTTTCTCTCCTATTTATATTAATGAATCATTTTGGGAATGGGTTGTTGTATTTCTTGCTTATTGACTGATTGCTCGACAGAGTTTTTGGTAGTGATATTAATGGATATTGAAAATTGGACATTAATATCTGACTTTTAAAATTCAATAACACTTGTTATGCCCTTGCCTAAGGGAATGTGTGCGTAAACTGCTTAATAGGATAGACATATCTCTATGTGCCTTGTGTAGCCTTGAGACTGAGCTTAATGACCCTAGTCTAGTTATTTTCATCAATAGACATATTGTGATTCGTCTAACTAGGGATGTGCATTTGGCCTTCGACAGAAGCATATGCGTAGTTCTATTCTCGACTGACCATTTCTTGATTTGTTTGTAAAGTGGAGAGTTAGGAGATTAGGCGACACATTAGGGGAATTGTAATCCTACTTGACTCCCTAGTACATCTTTTTCTCTCACCTCCTTTAGTTGTAATCGCATAGTTTAGCATACCATCTCCAATCACTTGTTTAGATAAGACAGTATAGAACTTACATTAGTGTTTGATTTGCATTTAAGACTTCGTCCTTGTGGGTACGACACTCCACTTATCTTATATTACTTGTTGACCGCGTATACTTGCGCGTTAATTGTTGTTACATAAATCGGACAACAACCATCTTGCAAAAAAAACTATTAAACCTCGGATGAGTTGGTACATCCATTTAAACCATACCAACTGGCGACTCTATCTCATTCGGTCCAATCATCAAAATTAAATCAATCTTTTCAAAGTCTTTGACACTTATGTCTGTACCTCTTTCCTAAAAACCTCGCCCTTCAATAAAATCCATAGACATAGCAAATGGAAAAGGGTAGACAAGCAAAAGGAAAGATGAAAATCAAAACCAAAGAAAAAAGGACCTCTTTTAAAACAAAAAGGAGCTAGATTTTTTCCCGGCGTCTACAGGTGGCGACTCTGCTGGGGACCAAAGAGGGCTTAAGTCGCGATCAAACTTTTTGATTTTCGTTCTGTATATGCATCTTATGTGAATGATCTCTATGTGTGTGATAATTGTATCAATCTTTAAACATGTTGTATTAGTGCTTTGCACAATATATTAGTGCTTCGCACAATGTCATCATATTACATAACGATGAGGACGTGAATGTATGTGAATGTAAGTTGTGTGGTACCTCCATTAGGAGGAAATCCCGTCGGTTGTTTATTACTGGACTCCTCTGGGTGTTTCCATTGTGAGGCTCAGGAAAGGCACCACTCAGATCCGCTCCAATTGAAAAATTGATGTTTTCATCAAGTAAATTGCAAAGATCTGGGAACCAATTTCAAATAGCCCGTGAGAGTAACCCTAAGATAGGTCAACCTCTGATAAACCAAACGCGTGGTGTGTCTCTTCATGCCCTATTTACTCTTCTGCGTATATAAATGGACATCATCTTGTACTGTCATTTGTACATCTTTCATATCCTGTCATCAATTCGACTAACCCGTTGTGTTGTAGGAAAAGATTAAAAAAACCATTAAACAGATGCATAGCATATCATGCATCGTTGTCCACCAGTATCCAGTCTAAACTAGATATCGATTTTGTGCAGATTGGTCCTAGAACTCGATTTCAAGCCAAGAAGGCTCGTTTACCACCGTTCAAGATGGCTGAAGGAAGCTCATCTAAACCTATCCCTGTATCTCAAGATGAATTCGAGGAGTTTAAGAAACAGATGGGCGAGATGACGACCCTGTTAAGAGAACAATGCAAAGTATCTCAAGAATCTAAGCATAAGAGTCAGACTGAACCCTCTGTGCAAGGAGACATGAAAATACCCGAAAAGGAAGGTCATACCCAAATGTCCACACCTATCACTCCCCTCGATGTTGAAGTACCCAAGGAGGCCCCGATCCAAAAGATGACACGAGAAATCATTGACCTCCGGGAGGACAAATACACAGGAGACATTAGGAAGAAAGTTAGATAAATGGAGGACGTTATCCGATTTATGGAAAGGATAGGATCCCACGGGAGCGTGAATTATTCGGATCTGTGTATTTTCCCAAAGGCTAGATACCCGAATAATTTTTAAGTCCCCAAGTTTGAGAAATATAACGGACTAGGAGATCCATACACTCACATAAAAGTCTACATAGGTGAACTTGGAACTTACGCCGAGGATGAAAACCTCAGGATGCAACTATTTCAAAAGAGCCTTACCGGTGAAGCTCGAACGTGGTACGCGCGAATAGACAATTCCAAAGTCAAAGGTTGGGAAGATTTGGCCCATGCTTTCCTCAACCAATACAGTTTCCAATCCTAGATGGCACCTGATCGCTACCAGGTTACCAAAGTGAAAAAACTGAGCAATGAATCATTCAGAGAATATGCACAGCGATGGAGGCGAATAGCAGCCCAAGTTAACACACCAATGGATGAAGGTGAGATGGTGACAACCTTCATTGATATACAAGAAGCCCCTTTCTATGGGAGAGTCCTCCCCGGGTTAGGAAAATCCTTCTCCGAAATGATCAAACAAGGGGAAATGGCGGAAATGGGTTTGAAGTCTGGAAAAATTAAGGATCTCACTGCCTTGGAAGCTGTGGCCGAGCATATACAGTCGGGAAATTATGTGAGCGCTCCCAAAAGAGTATCTAAGAGTAAGGAAGAAGATATCTCTTTAATATTGCAAGGACAAGCTGCTAACAAGAGCCCTAACTCGCCCATCCAGAGGCAGAACTCTCATCCAGTGAATTCTCAAAATTCTACAGCAGTGAAAGTTGGGTAAAACAAGCGAAGAAGGATATTCACTCCTTTAGGGGACTCCTTGGAGAATATATTAGCACTACTGATCACCCAGAAGAAGATAGTTGAGCTCGCTCCACCTTCCGATCCAAATGGAAGGCAATTCGATTCCAGTAAGAAATGCTTTTACCATTCCAACTCACCGGGGCATGATACTCAGGAATGTTGGACGTTAAAATATAAAATTTAAAACTTGATTGACAGTGGGGAGATTATAGTCAAAGCACCAAAGCAGCCGAATGTCAACAACAACCCTTTGCCTCAGAATACTGAGGAAGGAGTCAATATGATCAGTGCCGGAAGCAGGGAAAATCGCAAATACTTGAGGAAGATGGAAGAGGCACACTCTATACATGACCCTACAATATGGGGATACCCTGAAGAGAAGTATGGGGTAGAACATGACTTGGCTTCAATCAAGGTGCAAATTGATCAGTTGGCAGAATTGGTTGTATACCAACACCAGTTGACTCGACAGCTAATACACCAGGTCCTACCAAGGCCAATCGACCCCATATCTGTCCAAGATGTTTCAACCTCCAGAAGGGATCAGATTCTCTACCAAGAGTAGAATAAATGGACAGAAAAGATGGCCCGAGAAGCTAGACTGCAGAGCCGACGAGAATTTGCGGCCAAACGGAAATTCGCTCCCTTAAGACAATCCAGGGAGGAAATTCTCTGCACCTTGATCAAGGAGGGGAAGATCACAGAATTTCTGCCACCCCCAGATCCGCGATTGAAGTGTTTTGATCCTTCTAGATCCTGCCTCTACCATTCAAATGCCCCCGGACATGCCACGGAGGAATGTTGGGCCCTACAACATTTAATCCAGAACCTGATCGAATCAGGAAAGCTGGAGTTAATGAATAAAGTTGAGATTATCCTTTGCATAGAAGGAACGTTGGGAAGACCTGTAACCATCAAAGGATTATCTGAGCAGAGACACAAATCCACTCTCGAGATACCAGCGCCGAAACCCCTGATGTTGGCTTCTTGGCCGCAACTCCCAATTCTTAGCCTGAAGAAGGTACCGTGGAATTACAAAGAGGGCATAAAATTGGCACCTAATTGTACGGCAATCATACCTAGGGAGAATCCATTTTACCTCTTGGGGCGTTCGGCAAAACCGGCGACCAAGGTATTGGGGAAGGTATCGACTGGAAAGATTGCAAATTTCCTCCATAAGATGGGGTACGGTGAAGAAGTTGGAAGCGGAACCACATCAAATATCCATTCTGGATTTGGTATTAGATTATGATGACCATCATGAAATTCTAATCCAAGTATTAGAGGAGGCACACCTGCCCAAGTATTATGATGACCATCGTATCATCAGGATATGTGGTAGGTGCCGTGCTAATCGATGGAGGATCATCCTAAAACATCTGCCCGCAGGATACTCTGGAGAAGATGAAGATTAACCCAAATAGGATTCGGGAAAGCCATGTAGTGGTACGAGCTTTCGACGGATCAAGAAGGGATACCGTGGGGGAGATTGAACATCCTGTGGAAATTGGCCCCTTCACCTTCAACATACCTTTCCAAATCCTGAAGATCACTACCGGATATAATCTGTTGTTGGGACAACCATAGATCCATATGGCAGGCGCGGTTCCTTCAACTCTTCATCAATAATTAAAATATATCGTCAACGAAAATCACGGTCAGTGCAGAACCTGATTATCATGTTCATGATCTGGGAGATATGCCCTTGATCGGCGTGAATGAGGGTGTTGAGCCTGCTAGTTTTCAAGCTTTTGAAATAAGCAATTAGCGATACAACTCTGTGGGGGCGCCAGTCTTAATTCCCTGAATATCTCCATAGGTGATGGCAGTTGGCCAAGAGATGCTTTCCCGAGGACATCGACTAGGCCGAGGATTAGGGAGATATGGCCAAGGAATCAGGAACCCAATCTGCATACCCACGCAGTTGGGAAAGGCTAGATTAGGATATTCTGGTGGATCCAAACAACATAATCCTCACAAGCACAAACCAGTTAATCATCTGATTCACCTCAAGCCAAACCTCAGTGAAGTAGGATTTAAAGAGCCATTAAAGAAGATCCTCGTCGTTATCTCAAATCTTCTGATTCCTAAAGTCAATCAGAATGGACATCAGCAAGTTGGGGATGAACATCCTTTTAAGGATACGGCCCAGAAGGCCAAAGACAAAAAGCTTCTGGAGGAGATTCAGTTGCAATTCATGAACAGCTTTTGCCTTTTTGAAGAAGACCTGAAAAAGTCCAATGGGGCAGATCTGTCAAGTGATCAACCTATCCTCCCGGTCATTAATTGGGGAAATGTAAACATCCCAAACAAGGATCCAGGGACCAGTTTCAAACCAGTTATGGCCATCCTAGAAGATGCCGGCAACTCCAGTAGCGCGTCTATCTCAGCGACTCCCCAGGATATCATGACCAATAATTGGACGATCACCCCTCAGATTGTCCAGAAAGGGTAAAAACTAGAAAGTGACCGCTAACAGGGAGCTCTACCTTTATCTATGTTTATGTCTATTTTATTTCATCTGTAACTTGTTATTACTTATTGTCATATTAACTGATGAATCTTTTTGTAATTGACAACCACTTGTATATATTTAGCAATCAAGTTTTTGTCTCAGGTTTCCGAATTTGTGTATTTCTAGCCACGTCCATGACTTGCCAAATTTGAGTAATGATTACGATTTCGATATAGAATTGGACTTTGACTTGATGGGAATCGAGCAAGAGGAAGGAGATGATGATGAGGTGCCCGAGGAAATCAAAGCATGGGTCGAAGATAAACCTAAACCCAACCTTGATGAAACCACCACCATAAATATCAGAACCCCTGACACTCCTAAAGAAATACAGATCGGAACCAACCTTCCCTCTAACCAAGAAAAAGAACTAATCCAACTCTTAACCCAATTCAAGGATGTTTTTGCCTGATCTCATGAAGACATAATAGGTCTATCCACCGATATAGTTGTCCATCGACTACCAATTAAAGAAGGTTTCAAACCAGTCAAGCAAAAATTGAGACAGTTGAAACCAGAATAGAGCCTGAAGGTCAAAGAAGAAATTATCAAAAAGTTCAAAGCGGGAATCATTATGGTGTCAACGTCCCATGAATGGTTGTCCAACGTAGTCCCAGTGCCGAATGATAAGTAGGTTTTTAACCTGCTTAATAGGTATTTCTTGGCTTGATATTTTGTTTATACTTAAGTGTACACGTTACTTTTCATATGTTTTGTGTGCATGTGCATAATTGGAGTGGAGCTAAGCTTTAAGGGACAAAAGAGGGAATTAAAGAAGAGAAAAATTGTAAATCAACAAAACTAATAGTCAGGCGCAGGGCGCGCTGGCTTAACACTGCAAGAGGCACGGGCCGCACCTCAAAGAGATCAAAGTTACTACATACATAGCGCGGGGCGCGCCAGGGTGTATTGAGGACGAGCGCGGGGCGCGCTAGGCAGACGGGAGTTGGCAAAATTAGGGTTTTAATTAGAAGTTAAGATGGAAAAGGATTGTAAACTTGCCTTATTTGATTAGGGTTTGTTTAGGCTATAAATAAGAGTTATTTTCCTAGGTTAAAGACATCTTGGAATCATTCATTCTCTATATGCTCTTGGATTGCTTGGAGGCTACAAACCTTGGATTTGGAGATTCAAGCATGTCAGGCTAAGTTCTTTATTTCAATTATGAAGGGATGTTGAACTTATTTATCAATTAATGATTTAATCAGTTATTCCATTTATTCTTCTATCTTGAGATTTATTCTGATTATCCATATGAACTTTCATACATGTTATCCAATTGACTAATTTGGTTTCTAAAGGATTAAATTAGTAAATTGATATCATCTGCTAGATTAAAATAGATTTTAAGCAAACGAAGTGTGTCTAATATAAGTAGCGATTAACAGTATTTTATTGTGGTCAAGCTTTGAAATATTGATAAGGTTTTCAGAAGACAAGTTAAATAATTTCTGATTGTGTAATTATTGCTTGGAATAATCTAATTCTCATGCTTAATCCTTCTATCATATTAAGTCTAAACTGATAGTTCTAGGTTGTATGTCAGTTAGAATCTCTTGTTGGCAATCGTCGCATTAGATCTACACTTAAGGAGAATTTCGGGTAATTAGCGATTTCGGTTATCTAGGGTTATTAATCTCAATGGAAGATAAATAGTATAATTACTTGGTTAAATCATAATTGTTAAAGAGGGATACTGAACTGAAGAATTGATCTTTTTACTCATTGATATTTTCTTATTAATTCACTTTAGTTAATTAAACTTTTTGAAATAAAAACCTCCCAATTCATTGGATTCATTGGATAATTAAAATACAATTCACTCTCTGTGGGATCGATCCTTGCTTATTGCTATACTGATTCTTGAATTAGTAGGACCTAGGTAAGGTAAATTTTGTAGTGCTAGACGACAGCTACCATATTTTGGCGCCGTTGCTGCGGAGTGTTATTTGATTTTATTTATTCGATTGTTTTCATATTTTTTTTATTTTATGCCTAGATCCTCTCACTCTCTTGATTTGAAATTTGATCCAAAAATAGAGAGAACAGCACGAAGGCTTAGGACAGAAGGTCAGAAAAACCAAAGTTCACTTGCAGATTCTGAAGAAGCTCCATCACCGGGCTTCAACATCGCACTCACACTACTTTCGGACCAATCTTCTTCAAGTGAATCAGAAGAGGAAATGACAGTGCCAAATAACAGGACTTTGAAGGAGTTGTCAACTCCAAATTTTACTCAACAATCTCTTTGTATTGAATATCCTGCTCTAAATGTTTCATTTATACTAAAATCTGGACTAATTCACCTTTTACCTACTTTTCGTGAACTTACAAGACACGATCCATACAAATATTTGCTGGAATTCCATATTGTGTGTTCCACCATGAAGCCACACAATGTCACGGAGGATCAGATTAAGCTGAGAGCTTTCCCATTCTCACTGGGAGACTTAGCAAAAGATTGGTTGTTTTATCTCCCCGCAGGATCAATTCAATCATGGAACGACATGAAGAGGTATTCTTGGAGAAGTGCTTTCCTGCTTTAAGAGTAGCCAACATCAGAAAGGAAATTTGCGGAGTCCAAAAATTCAATAGTGAAACACTACATGAATATTGGGAAAGATTCAAGAAGCTTTGCTCCAGCTGTCCAACCCACTAGATTGACGATCAACACCTAATCATCTACTTTTACGAAGGACTCATACCGATGGATAGGAATATAATCGACGCTGCTAGTGGAGGAGCATTAGTGGATAAAACACCAGAGGCTGCAAAGAATCTGATTGCAAACATGGCCGCTAATGCACAACAGTATGGAACACGGAATAATCATCTGGCGCAAAGGGTAAGTGAGGTAAGCACAACAAATGTAGAACAACAGATTTCTGACTTAACTTCTTTGGTGAAACAACTAGCTACAGGTAATGCCCCAGTTGCACAAGCTTGCCAGATTTGTTTAATGGCGGGGCACCCTACAGATGCATGCCCGACATTACAAGAGGAGGATATCGCACAACAAGCAAATGTAGTGGGAAATTACCAAGCTCAGCTGCAGAGAAAATATGATCCTTTCTCCAACACATACAATATCGAATGGAAGAATCATCCAAACTTCAGTTACGGGGGTGCCAGGCCACAGGCACAAGGATTCTACCCAGTTAGACCTCAGTTTCAGCCAAATCAACCCCAGTACCAACCAAGACCGGCAGCATCGGCCAATCTTGGGACATATATAGAGGATTTGTTCAAGGCATTCATGAACTAAACACAACAGTTCATGAATCAGACACAACTGTTCCAACAAGAAATGAAGTCTTGCATCCACAACTTGGAGAGTCAGATGAGTCAATTAGCCACTACTGTAGGACGATTGGACTCACAAGGTTCAGGAAAGCTTCCATCGCAGACCGTTGTGAGTCCAAAGGAGAATGCCAGTGTTATAACCTTGCGAAGTGGAAAACAGATGGATACACCAAAAGCTACAGTCGAGTATGAGAAAGAGCAAGAAAAGGAAGAACCGGTAATACCTAAGGTACACCTTAACCCTCCTTGTCAGACAAACATTCCTCTACCCTTTCCTCATAGAAATTCTAGAATTTCAAAGAAAAGTGAACAGGATAAAGAGATACTAGAAACATTTAGGAAGGTAGAAGTGAATATACCACTACTTGATGCTATTAAACAAGTGCCACGATATGCAGAAACTAAATTAGTAAATTGATATCATCTGCTAGATTAAGACAGATTTTAAGCAAACGAAGTGTGTCTAATCTAAGTAGCGATTAATAGTATTTTATTGTGGTCAAGCTTTAAAATATTGATAAGGTTTTCAGAAGACAAGTTAAATAATTTCTGATTGTGTAATTATTGCTTGGAATAATCTAATTCTCATTCTTAATGCTTCTATCATATTAAATCTAGACTGATAGTTCTAGGTTATATGTTAGTTAGAATCTCTTGTTGGCGATCGTCGCATTAGATCTACACTTAAGGAGAATTTCAGGTAATTTGCGATCGCGGTTATCTAGGGTTATTATTCTCAGTGGAAGATAAATAGTATAATTACTTGGTTAAATCATAATTGTTAAAGAGGGATACTGAACTAAAGAATTGATCTTTTTACTCATTGATATTTTCTTATTAATTCAATTTAGTTAATTAAACTTTTCAAAATCAAAACCCCCCAATTCATTGGATTTATTGGATAATTAAAATACAATTCACTCTCTGTGGGATCGATCCTTGCTTATTGCTATACTCATTCATGAATTAGTAGGACCTAGGTAAGGTAAATTTTGTAGTGCTAGACGACAGCTACCAAATTTTGGCGCCGTTGCCGGGGAATGTTTTTTGATTTTATTTATTCGATTGTTTTCATATTTTTTTATTTTATGCCTAGATCCTCTCACTCTCTTGATTTGAAATTTGATCCAGAAATAGAGAGAACCGCACGAAGGCTTAGGACGGAAGCTCGAAAAAACCAAGGTTCACTTGTAGATTCCGAAGAAGCTCCATCACCGGGCCTCAACATCGCACTCACACTACTTTCGGACCAATCTTCTTCAAGCGAATCAGAAGGGGAAATGGTGGTGCTAAATAACAGGACTTTGAAGGAGTTGTCAACTCCAAATCTTACTCAACAACCTCTTTGTATTGAATATCCTGCTCTAAATGTTTCATTTGAACTAAAATCTGGACTAATTCACCTTTTACCTACTTTTCGTGGACTTACAGGAGACGATCCATACAAACATTTGCAAGAATTCCATATTGTGTGTTCCACCATGAAGCCACACAATGTCACGGAGGATCAGATTAAGCTGAGAGCTTTCCCATTCTCACTGGGAGACTTAGCAAAAGATTGGTTGTTTTATCTCCCCGCGGGATCAATTCAATCATGGAATGATATGAAGAGGTTATTCTTGGAGAAGTACTTTCCTGCTTCAAGAGTAGCCAACATCAGAAAGGAAATTTGCGAAGTCCAAAATTTTAATAGTGAAACACTGCATGAATACTGGGAAAGATTCAAGAAGCTTTGCTCCAGTTGTCCACCCCACCAGATCGACGATCAACACCTAATCATCTACTTTTATGAAGGACTCATACCGATGGATAGGAATATGATCGACGCTGCTAGTGGAGGAGCATTAGTGGATAAAACACCAGAAGCTACAAAGAATCTGATTGCAAACATGGCCGCTAATGCACAACAGTATGGAACACGGAATGATCATCCGGTACAAAGGGTAAGTGAGGTAAGCACAACTAATGTAGAACAACAGATTTCTAACTTAACTTCTTTGGTGAAACAATTAGCTACAAGTAATGCCCCAGTTGCACAATCTTGCCAAATTTATTTAATAGCGGGGCACCATACAGATGCATGCCCGATATTACAAGAGGATGATACTGCACAACAAGCAAATGCAGTGTGAAATTGCCAAGCTCAGCCGCAGAGAAAATATGATCCTTTCTCCAACACATATAATCCCGGATGGAAGGATCATCCAAACTTCAGCTACAGGGGTGCCAAGCCACAGGCACAAGGATTCTACCCAGTTAGACCTCAGTTTCAGCCAAATCAGCCCCAGTACCAACCAAGACCGGTAGAACCGGCCAATCTTGGGACATCTATAGAGGATATGTTCAAGGCATTCATGAACCAAACACAACAGTTCATGAATCAGACACAACTGTTCCAACAAGAAATGAAGTCTTCCATCCACAGCTTGGAGAGTCAGATGAGTCAATTAGCCACTACCGTAGGAAAATTGGACTCGCAAGGTTCAGGAAAGCTTCCATCGCAGACCGTTGTGAGCCCAAAGGAGAATGTCAGTGTTATAACCCTACGAAGTGGAAAATAGATGGATACACCAAAAGCTACAGTCGAGTATGAGAAAGAGGAAGAAAAGGAAGAACCAGTAATACCTAAGGTACACCTTAACCCTCCTTGTCAGACAAACATTCCTCTACCCTTTCCTCATAGAAATTCTAGAATTTCAAAGAAAAATGAACAGGATAAAGAGATACTAGAAACATTTAGGAAGGTAGAAGTGAATATACCACTACTTGATGCTATTAAACAAGTGCCACGATATGCTAAATTTTTGAAAGAGTTGTACACTAATAAACGTAAACTGGAAAACGATGAAAAAGTTACGATTGGGGAAAATGTATGTGCTGCTTTACAAAGAAAAATGCCACCAAAATGTAAAGGTCCAGGCATGTTTATGATCCCATGTAAAATAGGAAACACTAGATTTGAAAAGGCCATGCTAGACTTAGGTGCTTTGATTAATGTAATGCCACTATCTGTTTATAAGTCTCTGAATCTTGGACCTTTGAAAAATACTGGTGTGATTATTCAATTGGCTGATCGTACTAACACCTACCCCCGAGGGGTGGTTGAAGATGTCTTGGTGCAGGTAAACGAACTATTCTTTCCTGCAGGTTTTTACATTGTAGACATAGAAGATGATACATCCCCAAACCCATCACATATCTTACTAGGAAGCCCTTCCTAAAGACAGTAAGGACCATGATCGATGTTCACAATGGGACCTTGATAATGGAGTTTGATGGCGAGAAGATCCAATTCAATATCTACGATGCCATGAGGTACCCTAGTGATATTTGTCAGGTTTTTGCAATTGATATGTGTGACTCTCTAGTGCAGCAGACTTTTGAGCAAATTCAAAGAGATAGCTTGGAAGTGGCTATTTCCAGCAGTTTGGACATGGATGGGACATATGAACTTGAGCACAGTCAGGAATTAAAGGAAACGGTGGCTGCACTACATTCATTGCCTAAACATACAGATAAGCATGTAGTCTAATTAATTCAATTACCTGTAACTCATCAAAAATTATTACAATCTGTGGAGCAAGCTCCAAATCTTGAATTAAAACAGTTACCGGCACACTTGAAGTATGTATATTTATGGTCTAATGAAACTTTACCTGTGATAATTGCTAGTAATCTAACCAAAGTGCAGGAAGAAAAATTGTTAAGAGTCCTTAGGGATCACATAATGGTTTTTAGCAGACATCAAGGGTATTAGTCCCACAATGTGCATGCATCGGATCTTGTTAGAGGAAGGAGCTAAACCAACTAGAGATGCACAGAGACAGTTGAACCCACCAATGATGGAGGTAGTAAAGAAAGAGGTAATTAAATTGCTTGATGCAAGAATCATCTACCCCATCTCCGATAGTCAATGGGTAAGTCCGGCATTGGTTGTTCCTAAGAAATCCAGTATAACGGTAGTCAAGAAAGACAATAATAAATTAGTGCCCACAAGAATGCAAACAGGTTGGAGAGTGTGTATCGACTATAGGAGGTTGAACACCGTAACTAGAAAAGATCACTTTCCCCTTCCTTTTATTGATCAAATGCTAGAACGTTTAGCTGGGCATTCTTATTATTGCTTTCTAGATGGTTTTTTAGGTTATAACCAGATTGTGATCACCCCCGAAGACCAGGAAAAGACCACATTCACGTGTCCTTTTGGAACCTTTGCCTGCCGGCGAATGTCTTTCGGACTGTGCAATGCCCCAGGTACTTTTCAGCATTGCATGGTGAGTATCTTTTCAGATCTTTTAGAAGAATGCATCGAAGTCTTTATGGATGATTTCACAGTGCATGGTGATTCATTAGATGCATATTTAGATAACCTGACACGTGTGCTGGATAGATGTTTAGAAACAAACCTTGTGCTAAATTGGAAAAAATGTCACTTTATGGTAGAACAAGGAATTGTGCTTGGTCATGTAGTGTTAGTCAATGGTTTAGAAGTCGATAAAGATAAAATTGATATTATATCTGCATTGCCTTACCCCGTCAGCATGCGGGAGATTCGTTCTTTTCTTGGACATGCAGGTTTTTATCGCAGATTTATTAAGGATTTCGCCAAAATAGCATTGCCCTTATGCAAGTTGCTTCAGAAAGATGAGGAGTTCCAGTTTAGTGACGAATGTAAGGTGTCTTTTGATACCATGAAGAAGTTATTGACGTTAGCCCCTATCATTCAAGCACCGAAGTGGGAGCTCCCATTCGAAATAATGTGTAATGCAAGCAACTTTGCTGTCAGGTGCCGTCTTGGGCCAAAAGAGTGAAAAAGTTGTCCATGCCATCTATTATGCCTCTCGAACATTGAACGCGGCTCGGATAAACTATTCAATAACGAAAAAAGAACTTTTATCTGTTGTATTTGCTTTAGAAAAATTCAAATCATATCTACTTGGTACTAAAGTAATAGTCTATTATGACCATGTTGCTCTCAGGTATCTGCTGACCAAAAAGGAGTCCAAACCTCGAATCATACGGTGGATCTTGCTGCTGCAAGAATTTGACTTGGAAATCAAAGTTAAGAAGGGTGCGGACAATTTAGTAGCGGATCACTTGAGAATAATTCTCAAGGAAGAGGAAGCACTACCTTTACATGACATGTTCCCAGACGAACATCTAGTATCCATTGGCAACACAACTCCATGGTATGCCGATATTGTAACTTTTCTGGTGAGTAAGTTTTTACTAAGTGAATTTTTTAGATCTTAGAAAGATAAGCTTAGGAGTGATGCAAAACACTATGTTTGGGATGACCCATATTTCTGGAAATTCTGTGCTGATCAGATAGCTAGACGTTGTGTACCTAATAATGAATTCAACGCTATTCTAACTTTCTGTCATTCCTATACTTGTGGGGGTCATTTTGGACCTAAGCAAACAGCACGTAAGGTGTTAGAGAGTGGTTTCTTTTGGCCCTCTATTTTCAAAGACTCGTATGATTTCTGTAAATCTTGTGAAAATTGTCAAAGAACTGGTAACATATCTCATAAAAATCAAATGCCATAAAATCCTATACTAATTGTAGAAATCTTTGATGTTTGGGGTATTGATTTTGTGGGACCTTTTGCTGTTTCTTTTGGAAATATTTACATTTTGCTGGCAGTTGATTATGTTTTTAAATGGGTGGAAGATAAGGCCACTAGGACTGACGATTCTAAAGTTGTTGTAGATTTTGTCAGAACTAATATTTTTGTCAGGTTTGGAGCACCATGGGCCATCGTCAGTGATCGCGGCACTCATTTCTGTAATAGGGGTGTTAGCTGCCTTGTTGAAAAAGTACAACGTTACTCACAAGGTCTCTACGTCCTATCACCCGCAAAGCAATGGCCAAGCTGAAGTTTCCAACCAAGAGATCAAGTCCATTTTGGAAAAGGTAGTCAACCAGAACAGAAAAGACTGGAGTCTAAGATTAGATGATGCACTATGGGCCTATAGGATGGCATACAAAACTCCAATAGGTATGTCGCCTTATAGGCTAGTGTTCGAAAAAACTATGCCACCTACCTGTAGAGCTCAAACATAAAGCGTTATGGGCGATCAAGCAATGCAATATGCACATGGATCAGGCAGGCATCACTAGGAAATTGCAGTTATAAGAACTTGAGGAATTACGAAACGAAGCATACGAGAGTTCTAAGCTGTACAAATCTCAGATAAAAGCCTTTCATGATAAGCAGATCTTGAGGAAAAATTTTACTGTGGGACAGAAAGTCCTTTTTAATTCACGATTGAAGTTATTTCCAGGAAAATTGCGCTCTCGCTGGGAGGGGCCATTTGTGATTACTAATGTTTTTCCTTATGGTGCAGTTGACATCCAGAATCCGAATACAGGAAATGTGTTCAAGGTGAACGGGCATAGGTTGAAGCCGTTTCTGGACAACAGTCAAGTTAAGGAGATCAAGATCGTGATACTGACGGATCTAACCTCCGGATAATCGAGAGTTCTACAGTCGAGCCAACGACGTTAAAAACGGGCAGCTAATTGGGAGGTAACCCAACTTTTAAAATAAAAAAAAATTAAAAAACCTTAGTAGTAGTTGTATCTTTATATATAGTTTAGTCTTATAAGGTCAGTATAATAAATCCTTTCTGTGTTGATAATTCTATGTGATAGGATAGTATGAGGAGAGAGATCCAAAGAACCAAATCCATCAGACAGGCGCGGGCCGCGCCTATGAACTAAGCCACCTCGCGCTGGGCGCGCTCCCTATGCAGTAGCTCAGCATCTAAAATCTCAGTCAGGTGCAGGGCGCGCTGACCAAGGCATGGGTCGCGCTAACCATCCAGAACCTCAAGCACCGTTCAAGTGCAGGCCGCACAACGGATAGGAAGGATCGGGCGCAGGGCGCGCTGGTCAGAAATTCCAATTTTTAAAACACGAAGTCAGGCTTTATTTTCCCTCTCCTAATCCAAAACAACTTCTATTCTCTCTAAACCCTCCTCCTATACAAGCACCCAAATCCTATTCTAAGTACCGAGCTCCCAATCCAAATCATACTCAACTTCTACTTTCTCTCTCTAAACCTAACCCCACTACAAATAATTCAATCCAATTTAACCCATCCTCACAAACTCGGCCACCATATATCCCCAATTCCTGAATTTGCTCAAATCATATATACCAATCTTCATCAATAGGAGGAAAGAGCAAGTGAAAAGCATAGAAATTGGGAGCACAAAGAGGTAGTTCAAAAATCCACAACCACCCCATTGAAGCACACAAAGTCACAAGGTAAACATAAGTTTTCATTAAAATTGGAATTTTATATCCATACTTTCATTGATTTGCTTTATTAATTGCATTAGGTATCCTTAGGTTACTGAATGACCCTATATTTGGATATTTGAACTAACAAAGTGTACTAAGTTTGGGGGAGAGACTTTGTCGCCCACCAAGTGTTCGATATATTGCTTCAACAGGCTTTTACAGGTTATTAGTCAATTTATTGTGAGTAATTCGACGCACGCCTTTCATTATGACTTCCAAAAGATCTAGGACTTCATCTTCTAGTGCTCTGCCACGTTTCGGCGCCACTCGATTCATGAGCGAAGGAACGGCGACCCGTTACGCCAAGGTCATCGACAAAAAGACCTTGGTCCTAGAAATGGGACTGAAGTCGGATGCCAACCTCGATGGCGACATGGCACTAATGATTGCAGAGTGTGAATGGGGTCGCTTGGTCTAGCAGCCTAAATCGGCAATGATCAATATCGTCAAAGAATTCTACGCCAACGCCATCGAGTATGTTGATCGCGTGGTCACAGGTCGGGGCAAGCCGGTATCATTCCGAGTGACGATGATCAACGATTATTTTGGGGTAGAAACACCTCATATGGACCGCTATGAAGATCGTCTGCCCAATTTAGATGAGATAGTAGCTCGCCTTTGTCGGCCCGGGACTCAGTGGGTGACCAATACAGAAACCAGAGATAAAGTATCCTTCCCACATGCTGCGTTAAACCGATATAGGAAGGCTTGGTACGCCTTTATCTGTGCTCGCCTAATGCCAACACGTCATCAAAAAGACGTAACCAAAGAAAGAGCAAGGCTTCTCTACGGAATAGTCACTCATAAGGCCGATGACAACAATGAGATTGCGATTCTAAATGTAGACATCGACATATGCATTCAACAGTCCATAGACTGAGCACTAAGGGGGAGTACCACCGGCGGCTTGATACATGGTTTTTTGATTACTGAGCTGTGCCGCCAAGCGAGAGTCCAGTGGCATGCTTCAGAGCCTATTCAACAACCTATGGCTATCATAGACCATCACACCATTAAATAATACAAACCTTGGACAGGGGCGATGTCACATCCGCAGGGAGAAGGGTTCATCATGTTTCCACCATCCACACCAACCTCTCCGCCAGCTGATGAGCCATCAGATGATGAGGCCGAACCAGCATCGCCACCAGAGTCGCCTGCTACCTTCCAGCGACAAAGCCAATAAAGGAGCATGAGACTGGCCCAATGTCAAGCTGTGATGCACATTTATAATGTTGGGGCCTTTACCGCCTTGGCTGACGCATTCTCCCGTTTCTCACCAAACTCCGGCCCAATCCAGATGCCAATTCCTCCAGTTCTGCCTCGCTACCCTCCAGCTAACTCCTACGAATCCGATGAGTTTTAACTCATCGCTCAGGGAAGTCCTCGTCTTTATTATTTCTTATGCCAAGTAATGAGGACATTCCTTGATTTAAGTGGGGGGAGTAAAAATTCAAAATTTTTGGTGTTTTAGCATATAGTTTAGGTTGCATTTCGGGTAGATTCTGTTCAGATGCATCTTATAAATCAAAAATATTGCGTTCATGTAGGATTTTATCAGTAGAAGCATGTATATAGGTTCATACATAGAAATTGAGCAGTATTTCAAGGTAACTAACTATATGGTTAATGATTTCAAATTGCGCCAAATCCTGCATAAAATTGAGATTCATGATCTGATTAGTTTAGAACATCGTAACGTTATTGCATGATTATAGTTTTCTCTCAACTATCAAGCATTCTAATTAACTGTCAGTAGTGATTAGGAATTCATATGTATTAGGAACACGAACACTTACTAGATCACAGATGGACAAAAAAGAATTGGCTAAAACATAAGTTTGGGGGAATTAAGGCTCAAAAAAAAATAAAGCAAGGAAAAATTGAAAAAAATAATACTTGAGAAATAAAAACTGATTTAGTTTGACCTCGTGGCCTTTGTTACTCGGACAAGTAAACCCAAGGGGATGTCTTAACACCAGCGCCCTAGAGCCTTCTGGAATCGTTGGCCGAAAGTCCGATACACGGGTAACATTGAAAAGCCTAAAGGGGTTGAACATTGCACAAGTCAGATATATGAAATAATTGGTGGGATGGAGCGTAAAACGCACCCACAAAGCATGAGCTGTAATGAATATTCTGTTATTGCTTAATTAGCCTGATTTCTTTAATACTTATGTGGATGCCATGATTGTGTATTTATCTGTGTAAAAGTAAGTTGTTTGTTGGGAATAATCATGTGAACCTCTTTGAACTCTGATATACAATTGGACACACACGCACGAGAGGGAGTTAGAGTCATATATATGATGTGTTGATGTGAGAATTTATGATGGGTCATGAGTTGAGATGGACTATAAGCTTAAGTGTTAATTCGTACTGATTATTAACATGTGTTTGGTAATTGAGATGTCTGCTCGATTTTGTTAGGTTGCATTCATTCTGTTAAGTAGTTTGCGTTATGTTTGTTTGCTTGAGGACAAGCAAATGTTCAAGTGTGGGGGTATTTGATAAGTAGGTTTTTAACCTGCTTAATAAGTATTTCTTGGCTTGATATTTTGTTTATACTTAAGTGTACACATTACTTTTCATATATTTTGTGTGCATGTACAGGATTGGAGTGGAGCTAAGCTTTAAGGGACAAAAGGGGGAATTAAAGAAGAGAAAAATTGCAAGTCAACAAAACTAACAGTCAAGCGCGGGGCGCGCTAGCTTAACACTGCAAGAGGTGCGGACCGCTCCTCAAAGAGATCAAAGTTACTACATACATAGCACGGGGCGCACCAGGGTGTATTGAGGACGAGAGCGAGGTGAACTAGGCAGACGGGAGCTGGCAAAATTAGGGTTTTAATTACAAGTTGAGATGGAAAATAAGTGTAAACTTGCCTTATTTAATTAGGGTTTGTTTAGGCTATAAATAGGAGTTGTTTTCCTAGGTTAAAGACATCTTGGAATCTCTCATTCTCTATATTCTCTTGGATTTCTTGGAGGCTACAAACCTTGGATTTGGAGATTCAAGCATGTCAGGCTAAGTTCTTTATTTCAATTATGAAGGGATGTTGAACTTATTTATCAATTAATGATTTGATCAGTTATTCTATTTATTCTTCTGTCTTGAGATTTATTCTGATTATCCATATAAACTTTCATACATGTTATCTAATTGACTAATTTGTTTTTTGCAGGATTAAATTAGTAAATTGATATCATCTGCTAGATTAAGACATATTTTAAGCAAACGAAGTGTGTCTAATCTAAGTAGCGATTAACAGTATTTTATTGTGCTCAAGCTTTGAAATATTGATAAGGTTTTCAGAAGACAAGTTAAATAATTCCTGATTGTGTAATTATTGCTTAGAATAATCTAATTCTCATGCCTAATGCTTCTATCATATTAAATCTAGACTGATAGTTCTAGGTTGTATGTTAGTTAGAATCTCTTGTTGGCGATCGTCGCATTAGATCTACACTTAAGGAGAATTTCGTGTAATTTGCGATCGCGGTTATCTAGGGTTATTAATCTCAGTGGAAGATAAATAGTATAATTACTTGGTTAAATCATAATTGTTAAAGAGGGATACTGAACTAAAGAATTAATCTTTTTACTCATTGATATTTTCTTATTAATTCACTTTAGTTAATTAAACTTTTCAAAATCAAAACCCCCCAATTGATTGGATTCATTGGATAATTAAAATACAATTCACTCTCTGTGGGATCGATCCTTGCTTATTGCTATACTGATTCTTGAATTAGTAGGACCTAGGTAAGGTAAATTTTGTAGTGCTAGACGACAGCTACCACCAAAATCTGGGTGAAAGGTGTGAGTATGTGTAGATTATCGAGATCTCAACAAATCCAGCCTTAAATATGACTTCCCAATGCTGTTCATCCATGTATTAATCGACAAAACTGCATAGTTTAAGATGTATTCTTTCGCTGATTGCTTTACCGGATATCACCATATTATGGTTGCTGAAGAAGACAGGGAAAAGACCGCCTTCATTACCCCTTGGCGAACCTTCTGTTACCGAAGACTAGCTTTTGGCCTTACCAATGCTGGTGCTACTTATCAAATGACCATGATGACCTTATTCCACGACATGATACATAAAGAAATAGAAGTGTATGTGGATGATATCATCGTAAAGTCCCGACAGGCTGATGATCATTGCACCCATCTTCAGAAGTTGTTTGAACGACTCCGCAAATTCAATTTGAAGTTAAACCCAGCGAAATGTTCTTTTGGTGTGAAATTCGATAAACTGTTAGGATTTCTCGTCAACAACCGAGGCATTGAATTGGATCCTGCCAAGATCAAAGCCATCACGGAAATGCCTGAGCCGAAGACTGAAAAGGAAATTCGAGGTTTCCTGGGAAGAATAAACTTCATCAGCCGGTTCATATCGTAGTTGACAGCAACCTGTGAACCTATTTTCAAATTGTTAAGGAAAAACTCTTCGGAAAAATGGAATGAAGACTTTCGAAAAGCGTTCCATACCATCCAGAAGAAGTTGATTGAAGCGCCTATCTTGGTACCCTCAAGGGACGAAATTCTGTTGTTCATGTATATCTCAGTCAACTCCAATGCTATGATAGAAAGAACCTGATGTGCATTAGCCTGGGCACCATGAGGTTACAGCATTAGCTACACGGTCATAGCACTTATCTCATCTTGAGGATGGATCCTTTGAAATACATCTTTAGCAAGTCGATTTTGAACTGCCGTTTATCCAAGTGGCAGTTGATCCTTCAACAGTTTGATGTCATCTATGTGACCCAAAAGTCCATTAAAGGGCGAGGGATTGCAGATCACCTGTCGGCCGCACCAGCAGGAGGTTTTGAGCCTCTGAAAATGTATTTCCCGAAGGAGGAAGTGATGACTATTCAACTGATAAATAAGAAGGATCAAGGTCAATTCTGAAAAATATATTTTGATGGTGCATCAAACACTGAAGGCGTAGGAGCCAGGGTAGTTGTGACAACCTGAAAATTTATAAGATCTTAAGCGATTAAATTAAAGGTTAAAGAATAAATCCTAGATTGGAATTAGAGGATTAATTAAAAATTGTAAAGAACCTATATGGTTTAATTTAAAGTTTTAAGTAATGTAAAGAACTTAAATGAGAATGATAGAAATTACAAGAAGGAATGAAAGATTTATGAGACATGTCTCAACATATTAAATTATTTAGTGACATATATAGAATGAATATGTGAAGTAAATGAATATGAATATTATGCGAATATATATAATTGTTTATTATATAATAAGCAAATAAGAGAAAGCTATTGTAACTTAATTTTTATATATTAGGTATAAGAATTAATTAACGTAAGGGTTATAATTATTTAAGATTGATAGTATTTAAATTATATACTAGTAAATTAACTTAAGAGATTTATATATATATATATATATATATATATATATATATATATATCTCAATTGATTATTTATATTAACCTGATTAAAGAAAACCTAATTGGGTTATATAATTAAATCCATGTATGTAGTAAGTATTTAAATTTCAAAATGAGTGGAATAGAAACCCTAATTAAATAATTAGGGCAAGATAAAAATTTATGAGTTGGACCATGCTATTAGTTATAGCCCATAACAAATTAACTAGAGAGCCCAAACCATTAAGGGATTGGCTCAAACTATGACCCAAATGAATTGGGCTCTTCTAAATAATTGATTGAGTAAACAAAATAAAATTAAGATTTTTGGACCATGCTATTAATTTTATATGTCCCACGAAATTAAATTAGGAAGCCCAATCAATAAATCAAATGGCCCAAAGTTGATACCAATTAAAATGGACTTTCTAGGAGATAATTCAAGTAAATAAAGCAAGTAAATTAAATAAGAAAATTGGGCAATTTAAGGGGGACTCACCCGGCCACATGAAGGAGTAATAAGGCACATGGTGAATTCATTTGGAAAGATTTAGTCCAACAACACAAGCCATGTGTCCCTTAGCTACTTGGTCATATTATTTTGCAAGATTTGCAAGCAATCTTACTTCCATTTCTTCACCCAAAAAAAAAAGAAAAAAGAAAGAGAAAGAGAAAATAAAAGAAAAATAAAATAAAGAGAACCCAAGTGGTCTGTTGCCGTGGGGCATAGAGAGAAGGAAGAGAAGTATCTCATACCATGGATGGAAGAAGAAGAAAACAAATAGCATACTACAAAGGTATAAAATCTCTAGAACCATAACCTTAAATTTATGTATTTTATTTTTATGGTTTGATGAAATAAAGGAGTTATGATTTTGAACTCTAAAAATCTTAGATCTACATGTTATATAGTGTATTATGTATGGATCTAACTATTTTTGGTGTTGAGAAAGCTTGATCAAAGAAAGAAAAGCAAAACAGTTTTTAAAACTTAAAAAAATTAGTGGACTACTGCCCTAAACAGGAAATTCAGGATTAGCTAGAGTACTCTTAAAATTTTGGGCTTTTGGTATGTTGTAGTAAATTGAATAAGCTTTCCATAGACTCCAGAACGGACTAAATTCGACTTAGGAGGAAAGAGTTATGCCATTTTAAAGTAGCCGAGTCAAAACTGGAAAACTAACTCAGGACAGTTCCCTTTCACGAAATTTTTGGAATTTTGTGCTTAGAATTTGAAGATGGTCCAAGAACAAAATATTGTAGTCCCAGAAGTTCGCTTCGCGTGGGCACAAGAATCGCTCAAAAACGTTTTAAAACGAAAAAGTTATTATCATTTTAGTACAAGAGGGTCAAGCTGGAAAACTAAAACTGAACATCCTGTTCTCGGATTTTACTGATTACGTTTCATATGTCGGATTCATGATCCGTCAACTCTGGGTGTTAGAACTATAAGATATGAATATTCTTCAAGTTGAACGACTAAAAACCGATTTAAGATGAGCAAGCTATGAATTTATTAGCAAAACACCTCGAACTAGCTAAACAAACATGGACAGTCTGACTAATAGCGATTTTTTAGGTCTGTCACTATTCTGGAAAAATTATTTGATAATTTTATAATATATTTTAGGGAGTCACGGTTCCAACGAGACCACGTGGGCTCAAATCGGAGTTGTAGATCTCCGTTTATAAATATTTCCGTAAAAGACCTCAAAATAGAAAATATTTTCAAAACCTTGTATGGACAGTCGGTAGTGGCCTGTTGTACCAGGCCTATACTTGTCCAAATTGGCTGTTTCTTAAGCCAAAAGTGTAGTTCGGAAAGTCAGCCTTCCAACGATACCGAGTGGGCCCACATCGAACTTGCAAATTTTCGTCTACGAGCGTTTCCGTGAAGGCCTTAACTTTGAAATGTATAATGAAAAGTTAAGAAAATTAACTAAAGTTTTCACTAATTAATTATTATTGAACATATAATAATTAAAGAATGCTTAATTAAGGTTAAGTATTAAAATATAATTATTTAATTATATTAGCATTATAAAATAATTATTTATTATTTAATTAAAATTAAATAATAAATTTGTATAAATGACCACTAATTGACTATTCTTTAAAGAAAAATAAAAGGTTCATAATAAGTGATTAATTTATTATTATTTAACTAATTTTAAATAATAATTAAAGGCATATAATGATGTGATTAATTGGTATTTAATGAAATATTAAATACTAAAGTATATTTAATTAGTTATTAATTATGTTAAATAATAACTAAAGGTAATTAATTAATTACTATTTAATTAATATTAAATAGTAATCAAATGAAGGTATAGATTAATATTATGATAATAAATTTATTTAATAATTGTATTAAATAAATTATGTAAAAATAGTTTTAATATTTTAAAAATAATTTAAACGTTATAAAAAATGTTTTAAGTTATAAAACATAACTTTTAATATTTTGTCATGAATTACATTAATATTTTAATATTAATGACAGTTATTTAATAATGATTTTAAATGTTTTAAATTCATTTAAAGGTGATATTAAGGTATTAAAAATACTTTAAAATATTATAAATAACTTATAATATTATGTCATGTATTTCATTAATATTTGAAATTAAATAAATATTAATGATAATAGAATTATTTGGTATTTAAATCATTTAAAAATAATATTAATGATTGAAAAATCATTATAACTGATAATAAGTATTTAAAATTATTATGAGCTATTGAAAAATGCTTTGCTTAAATAATAAAATATTTAAGATAATACTAAAGCGTTTAAGTAGAGTTTAATTGAAAATAAACTCGATAATTATCCGATAAGGCAATCGGGACGTCGAAATAGTACCGAACTCAACTCAGACTGAAATAGTTTGATTTGATATCGAGTCTTATGTGTTTTATTAATTATTAGGAATATATGATACTGCGTTTAGGTTATTTTATAACTGTAATTAACAAAAGTTAATGTGATATTATTCTAATTGAGAGATCAATATTATCAATAATAGGTCATTTAACTAAAGCTAAATTAGATTACGTAGCAGTAATCAACGATACAGGCAAGTTCCTAAACTATACTTTTATTGAGCAAGTTTTCTAACTCGAACTCGAGTTGTTATTGTAAAGCATGTCCGTGATTAATCATTGTTGATTATATCACATCTATGATTTATTGATTCTCACGTTGTGCATGTTGTATATGTTCATCAGGTATGAAAGGCTGATCACCTTCATTACCATATTGTTCAGTTGAATTTATTCATGTTCATTGTTGGCTATTTAGCATTATTAATTCATGTTCTTTCACAATTATTAAATTGTTGAAAGTTTGTCAGCTTATTATTCCTTTTCAATCATGATATATCTTCATTGTATTTAAAACTTGCTGGTCAAACTTGTTGCTCACCCTTGCTATATCATGATAAACATTTCAAATTAAGACAAAACTTCGAACACAGAGAAAGGCAAAGACAAGTTCCAGAATTGGATTTTTATGCAGTTAAAATTGTATTAGTATTGGAGGCATATGACATTGTATGTCGTGTAGGATATTTAATGCAGGTATCAAGTTAAGGTTACAGACCTTGGGAATTATGTTGTAAAAGTTATTGTATAAACAATTTATGTTTATATCTTCCGCAATAGTTATAGAAATAATGTATCGTAACGTACCAGGTCCGAGGTTCTGGGGACCCGAATTTGGGGGCGTCACAGTAGTCCTGGTATCTATTACGGGAGATCAATACCCCGTAGCAACCAAGTTACACTTCAACAACTCCAACAATATCGCAGAATATGTAGGATGCATTGTGGGGTTAAAGATTGCTCAGTCCATGGGACTAAAACGATTAGCAGTGTTTGGAGATTCAGAGCTAGTCATCAGACAGTCTATCGGGGCATACACCACCAAGGAATTGCATCTATTGCCTTACCATCAGCATATTCTCAAATTGGCAAGGGAATTTGAAGACATTGCCTTCATGCATATCCCCCGGAACTGAAAAGATTTTGCTGATGCATTGGCCACATTAGCTTCATTAGTGAACCTGTCAGCGAGAAGGGGAATGTCTGTCATCACTTTCACTGTACAGAATACACAGTCATATGAAAATAATGTAGGGGAGATATCAGATGAGATAGCACCTGCTGGACCACCTTGGTACCACCATATTAAAGAATACTTGCAAGATCAGTCAACCCCTGAAGGAATGAGTCAAGCCGCGAAGAAGCGAATACAGAAATGGCCATGAATTTCTACCTAAGTGGAGATGCTATCTATAAGAGAGACCCAGGTGTAGGCCTTCTGAGATGTCTAGACCGGGATCAAGCCCAGCTACTTATGAATGAAGTACATGGTGGGGTATGCGGGGCACATATGAGTGGACCTCTGCTTTCCAAGAAAATTCTGAGGACAGGACATTACTGGATATCCCTCAAAGCGGATTGCGATGATCATGTCAAGCGTTGCTATCAATGCTAGATCCACGCCAACATTATTCATGCGCCTCCGAATCAACTGCATTACATGACATCACCATGGCCTTTTTCATATGGGGAATGGATGTAATAGGACCAGTTGAGCCAAAAGCCAGTAACGGTCATCGATTCATCTTCACTATGATTGATTACTTTACCAAGTGGGTGGAAGCAGGTTCTTTCCCCAAGGTCACCAAGGAGGTCATCATTGGTTTCATTAGAAATAACGTCATCTGTCGGTATGGACAACTTGAGGTTATCATATCAGATAACGCGAAGAATCTGAATAATAAGATGATGAGGGAACTGTGCAATAAGTTCAATATCAAACACCTCAATTCGGTTATTTATCGTCCAAAAATGAACGACGTGGCGGAAACGGCTAATAAGAACATTAAGAAGATAATGATAAAGATGTTGGCAAATCACCGGGGATGGCCTGATCTGTTGCCGTTAACCCTACTTGCATACTGAACGTCGACTCGAACCTCGACTGGGGCAACACCCTACTCACTGGTATATGGGATGGAGGCTGTACTTCCTGTCGAATTGGAGATGGAATCACTAAGAGTGATGCTAGATGCCCAGATAGAGGAGAGCCAATGGATACAAGATCAATACGATCAGTTATCCCTGATAGATGAAAGGAGGGTCGCGGCTATCTTCCACGGTCAACTCTATCAGCAGCGAATGTCACAATCTTATAACAAGAAGGTGCGACCTCGAGAATTCAAAGAGAATGATTTGGTGCTGAAGAAGATCCTTCCGGGCCAGGATGCAGCTAAACAAAAATTTACCCCAAATTGGGAGAGACCCTTTATTGTCAAACCAATCCTAACAGGCGGAGCTTTGAAATTGGAAGAGATGGACGGTGAGGAATTTCCGCAATTGATCAATTTCGATTCGGTGAAACAGTATTATGTCTAAGACCCCTTTCATTTTCAAACTGGAATACTTTGTCTTGAAAAAGAAAAGAAAAAAAGAAAAAAAGAAAAAAAATATCAAGTCTAGTTTTTCAGGTCTGAACCTGAACTACGAAAGACCTGATCTCCTATCTGTGGGAGTACGTAGGCAGCCATTTATGGTGCGATCTAACCCTTGAAAAATCAAATCAGAAACTATCAAATCAAACTAAAAACATCAAATTCCCATCAAACCAAACTCACACCCAAGTCCCTTTTTAAACTTTTCAGGTCTGAGCTTGAACTGCGGAAGACCTGATCTCTTATCTGTGGGAGTACATAGGCAGCCATTCATGGTGTGGTCTAACCATCGAAAAAATCCAAACACTTTCATCTTATTCAAAATCCTAACCTATACAAAAATCAAAATCTTATCCATAAAGCCCACCCAATCGACGACTCATGCGGAGAAAACCTAGCGACATCTCAGCATCACCCCGGCCGAATCTGATGCCACATGACGAGACTAGTGCTATGTCGACATAATAAATTATGAAGCGAGAATGGTAACAGTGGACAAGCCTAGACATGCTCAAACAAGGGAAGTGAACTGAACTTGTTTCTTTTTATATATATAACTGTTTAGAATACAAAAATTGATTCTAACCTATGACAAGCGATAATAACAAAGTCTATATATGGAAATAAAGTAGAGCTATAAATCGACAGTGAGACGAGCCAACATAGCCAAATATCTAGCGGTCTCTGCAGTCGGAGGAGCATCTCTGAGCTTGTGCTCCAGTATCTCAACCCGTCTCAGCATCTCTGATGCCATACGATAAACCTCTTCCTAACTCTGCACTACACCCTGTACGTGACTGATGAGTCCATCTAAGAAAGTCTGGGCCGCATCTCTGTCAACAAGGGCCTGGTCTTTGGAAGCAAGGGCTGCATCTCTCTCAGCGATAGCAGCATCCCGACCAGCTACGGTGGTATACATAAGAGCTTGAGCCTGATCCCTCTCAAAGGTCACCAGGTGAAGCTGTCTGTCCATCGCCTCCATGGAAACTGAGGCTAAACGTGGGACAGTGCTAACTAGGGAAGCTGTCAACTCTGCAAATAAAGCATCTTCAATCGGAGATATAGGATCCTCCATGGGCTCCTCAGCGTCTGTGGATCCACCATCATCCCTGGATAAAGACCATGTCTCAATCTGGTCTACTGTGTCTGGTGCCAAATCCTCCTCTAGCCAAGCTGGGTACTCTATAGATTGACGGGGATGGCAGTCTCTAAACTCCGCTGTCTGTCGATGAGACCAGAATCCATAAACCCGAGCTAGATCAGCCTCGATAACTAAGCAAATGGGGAAGCAATAATCCTCAATCCCCTCAAATGTATGGCCCTCCTGGTCATAATCAAACTGACCCATCACCGCTAGAGGATGATAGGTCGTCACACGCCTCAAACCAGCCAACGGAAGGGAATCCAGGTCAGCTACATGGGTGGTGAAACTCAAAAAAGAGCAATAACCAGAATAAATAACTATCACAAAAGGCTCCTCTATGGCACCCAAAAATAAAGTGCAGGACGCCACATCGACGTAAATAGTCGGGCAGGTATGAATAAACTTGGGACAAGCCATGTCTAAAATAGAATTTATGACGACGAAGCCGACCGATCGGTCTGAGGTGCGTTTTAAACCAGATGTATAGGAGCACGGGGCTACCTCTGAACTCCTGATCCCCAACGGTCCGATAGATAGAAGCTGCTATCAATGTCTCTGCCAGGATAAGGGGAAGTGTGGTGAAGTCATCTCTGAGAGCCCTGACAGCCATCGACATCACCACGTCTAGATGGTTAGCATAGAATGGCATATATAGATATGCTACGAGGCACATGACCAGGACGTTCCACTCGGGCAGTATACCATCTCTCCTCTGAAATGGTGAAGTCTCCATGATAGACGGCAAAGCTGTCGGCAGATCCAAAGTGACCTATCATGAAGTCCATGGAAATGATGTGGCTACTACCCACCTCGGCCAATACAACTGCCCTCCTAAGTCCAATCATCGTCATGAACTGGCGGCGCATATGGCCCAATGCCATTCGAGCACATGGCCCCTCCATCGACAATCTAGATATGCGACCATACCCCTTCAGAGTAGGAGTCAACTCATCCGAGCCAAATTAAAAAATGTGGCGCTCAGGAATCCAATACCTAAATATCCCGCCAATAAACCCCTCAAGAACTTGAAAAGACAACAGAGATAGGGAATAGCCTAGCATGCGACTAACAGCGATACGGTCAGCATATTGCAACAGGTTATACCAAACCCTCAAATAGGTAGCTATATGACTAGACAGAAGGTGATCCAAGCGAACCACAGCAGAGGACGCCATTTGTAAAAACTATGTCAATAAGACCATACAGGGGTCAATCTCTATCCAATCATTTAAGTATATATGAAGCATGCATCATAACAAATGATAAAATAGCATGTGAGATGAATAAATAGAAAATGTCATACATAGATATCTGCCAAATACATTAGTTTTATATACATCACTATCATACCTATGATACATGTGAAAACTAAAATAAAAAGTACAGGATACTGGGGCACAAATGCCCAATGACTAACAGAGGACCTATGGACTCGTCACAATGTCAAAATCATTCAAGAAAGTGATGGTATCATCAAACTGGTCAACCTGGGGAAATCTACCTGGGGTGGGAACATTCTGCTGATCCGGGCAATAAGGTGTCTCCTACATATCCTGGTGACAAGAAAACAGATCATCACCATCCTGAGAGCCACCAGTACCTGAGGGTCCAGTCCCATAAGAGCCACCATCGCCTGACGGTCCAGCCTCATGACCCTGAGTAGTAAAAGTACTAGCACCAAACCCATGTGACGACAATACGTCGATAGCTGCTCTAACTGAAGTCTCAAATTAGCGATCTGAGTCTGATGAGAGGGCTCTTGAAAACATGATATCCAGTCCTTCATCATAAGTGATCCTGGAACCATATCTGCAAAGAACTAGGTAGCCCAGGTCTGAGCTCCTATCGTGCATGGGCCCCACCAAGAGATAAAGTCCTCAGAAGTGATCGGACCGTCGGACAAGTGAAAACCATCATACCCTTCAGTGGGAATCGATGCAGCTGATTAAGATAAAGGCCAGAAGCGCTGAGATAGAGGAAGAAAAGGAAAGCGAATCTCCCCAGTGATACATTGAAAAGTGCACTCCTCGAGGTAGAACTCCCAACCTCCATAAAAAAGGAATGGAATCCGGTGAGTAGATAAATAAAAGTCTGGCCCTGTCAGTAAACCATCCTCAAATCCCTCGGACAGGTGCTCTCCGAAATATAGAACCCACAGTATGTCCTCAGCCATCAATGTCTCCAACTAAAGACGGGCATGGGTAAAGCCCTCCACGATCGGGACCTCTGACAAAGTAGACTGATGCCATATACGTCCCCATGGATAAGTGTCCAAGCCTAAGACAGAGATGGGGCAAAGACAGGGAAGCCTCTCATAAGCCCAGAACTGTCAATTCAAAAGAACCCTACATTAGTTATGGGAATAGATAAACCAACCAAAAGTTAAACGAATGAAGTTCAGTCAAAATGACTCACCAGGAGAAACGAGTAGAATCTGACCCAGGCGTCGGTAACTCCCTCGATCGCAATCGCATCCTGTGCAAGAAGAGAGCGAATGTAAAAGATCCCCAATCATAGTCCCCAATGCGGTCTAGGTCTCGAACTGCCCCTACCAAGCTGAAGGGAACAGTGGAGGAGTTGTTCACAATGAAACAACCCCTCAGGATGGTCAGGAATAGACGTCGTAAGATGCGATCCCTCTCCATCAAATCGACAGGCAACTGCTGCTGCAGGGTGCCTCAAACAGCATCGACGCTCAGGCTCCCCGACCGGATACTGCGAGCCTTGAAGGCCCGCTCCTAAAAAGAAAACCCTAGGAGGGTACGCACCATGGTCAAAGTGATACCCGTCTCCAAGGGCACTCTGTCCCCAGTAAACTCTAAGCTTGTGATGTACCTCCAATCCATGGGAGTCATCACAACCTCGCAGTCCAGTAGATGGAGAGACTGACTCTAATGAAACCATCGCTCGAACAAAGCTCGCAAATAGCCCCAAGAGCAGCAACGGAGAGCAATGGTGAAGAAAGCCTCAAATTCCCAAGAATCCATGACCGCCTGGTACTTTGGATGTAGAGAATGATACAGAGAGTATATGTTGAACCAGTTACCCCTGGGCTGGGTAAACTCCAGAACCTGCATGATCTCAAGGTTAAGAAAACCCGTCGATGACAGAAAGGAGAAATTAAGATAAATTAATCATGTACCTCATTCGCCTACAAGTGAATAGAGGGATGGCAGCTCAGATCCTGTACCCAGCAAATCAAGGAAAGCTACCTCAATGCCGGGAAAAAATTTAGGCGCAGCGGTGGGCTGAGGCAGAACCTCAGGCTCAGGGATATCCTCCTCGTCCATGGGAGGATGGTCCTCCTCAACAGACCGCTGAGCTGGCTCCGTCAATCGCTGTACCCATCTGCTAATCCGAGGAACAGGAAAGTCAGAGGGAGCTCTCTGTCGGTGAACTCCAGCTGAAATCTACTGGGATGAAGAACGACTAGGTCCCGCAGAATCCATATCTGAACAATGTGTTCGTAGGAATCAAAGCCAAGTCAGGTATATTCCTGTCCGTTTTAAACTTTAAATTAAATTCATGAAAGATAATTTAGGTCATCACATCATGCATGTCCTACATGTGCCATTATATGGGTACATCATTTTAATCGCGTCCTAGCATATATATAAATATATCTAGGACACTGACGTTTAACTCATGGAAAAATTTTGCCTGAGTCTCCCCTATAAAATGGACTATCCACATGCCCAAAGCATGCATTAAATCACCCTATGAGGGTATACCATCACAGCCAAATATGTAAATATCAAGTCAAGTTGTTATTCTAACACATAGATACAATGTATGTCTAGATTAACCGATAAATGGTAATATACTGCATTCATACGGTCTATAAGATGATCTATAAGCATGCATTGCATTATAAACATGTTTATCTAGCTATCTATGCATACATGTTAGATATAATGCGATTAAGGAAGGAAATACGGGTTTTCACCAATGAAAACACGAAAAAATAGAGTCTAGACGTTACCCGTAGTACGTAGAAGTGATGTACGATGACGAATCACTCCGAATCAAGCCGAAATCTCGTAGATATGAAGAAGTGTTCGGATTTTGTAGAGAGAAAATGAAGAAACTCAAGTTAAATGGGTGAAAATGAGGTCTCCCGAGGGTATAAACCCGATTACAGGCAGCCTCAACCATACATATTATAGCCGCATGTATGGTTGCGGCCGCGACTTCCCGATTGATAAAATAATGTTCGAAACGTGTTATTTTGGGTTCAGAATGGTCACATTATTTAAAATGATACCTTTTCGGGATAGTTTTAAACCCCAAAAACCCTAAAAAAGCTCCAAAATAGTAGAAATTCGATAAAGATCAAAAATCCTGAAGTTGAACGTTGAAAGACCAAAAAATCCAGTTAAAATCCATACTACATCTCAAAGTCCACCGGCAACGAACCAGTGAAGGCGTCGGCTCGACCCCCGATGATGTAATCCACCGGTAACTAACCAGTGAAGGCGTTAACTTGACCCCCGATGATGTAATCCACCGGTAACGAACCAGTGAAGGCGTCGGCTCGACCCCCGATGATGTAATCCACCGGCAACGAACCAGTGAAGGCGTCGGCTCGACCCCGATGATGTAATCTGTTGGCAACAACCCAACGCAGATCAGCAAATCCTCGATGATGCAATCCGTTGGCAAAAACCCAATGCAGGTAGGCAAATCCCCGATGATGTAATCCATTGGCAACAACCCAACGCAGGTCGGCAAATCCCCGATGATGTAATCCGTTGGCAACAACCCCAACGCAACTTGGCAAATCCCTAATGATGTATTTCGTTGACTATAACCCAATGCCGGTCGGCTCAGCCACGATAAAATAATCCATTGGTTACAACCCAATGAAGGCATTGGCATAACCTCGATGGTGCAATCCGTTGACTACAATCCAGCGCAGGTCGACTTAATCCTGACAACGTAATCTTTAACTTCCCCAGCAGGGGGGAGTAACCCTTTTCTAATCTCACATATCATTACATCTGTTATACATGACATTGCATCATCAGATATACCTTGTCATGCATTCTCTGTGTCTAGTAATCTTTATCGTGTTCATTCCATTACATTGCATAAACATGACAAAGAGGGGCATCTGTAGACACTCAAAATTTTGCTTTCTTTGTACTAACCTTGTAGAAGGACAAAAGCATAATTTTACTTTGGAGACAACCTCGAGGTAGGGCAAAAGAGCCAAGTCACATCGAAGATAACCCCGGGAGTGATGCAAAGGACCAATGACGTCCAAACATATCATGAACCGAACCAAGATCGCTGAGCTGAGATAGTGTTCACCGAAAACCACCTCAGCAAACCTCGAACGGCGTGCCATCAAAGATAAGCCAGCTAACTGATATCTGGACCTGAAGGATATATCTCAGCTACGAGTATCGACTTCCCGAACCCTAATTCAGTCAGACTCGATCTTATCCCGTCGCATTCAGTAAAGACTTTCCGAAAGGTCGATCTACGGAGGCTAACTTCTTTCGAACCGGGACCGAAGGAACACATGTTGAGATTTTGGGAACCACCTAGCCCAGCCTCATCCATATATGCGGCTAGCCGCATGTATGTATGCAGCTGGCTTGGACAGATTAAAACACCCACATTAGCTCATTTGTAAAGAGAGATATATAATTTTAGAGAGAGAAAGACATTTTAGAGAGAGAAAGGCTCGGGTTTAGCACATAAACACTAACTTGAAGCTTAATCATCTCATTTAAAATCTATTTGAAGTCCCGGGAGTGTTCCACATTGGCCACAAGAGTTAAAACGCTTGTTCACGCGTCCCCCAAAGTGAAACAACGCACTTTCTAGCTTTGTTCTTTGTAAACGTTGTTTAAATACTAGATTGATGATATATCTTGTTTAAATCTAGTTAAACATGTTGTATTTTAAGCATATTGTATAATAGTTGATAGATATTACATTTTTATCAGTTATATTGTGCTTATTGTGTTATAAATCGATCGCGGAGGCTAGATCTAAGCTGAATCTAGCCTTTGAAAGGTTATTAAGCATCACTACAAGGAAAAGCCTTAGTTCCCACGGACTTATTTTCGACGGATTTATTCGCTTGGAATTAGGGTACTTTCGACAAATTATTCTGTCGGAGATAATTCCCTCCAAACTAATATTGGTTCGATGGAAGTCTGTCGAAGATAGGAGCCAGCCCTTGGCGCGAACCTTCCCGCCATTGCCAATAATAAATTCGACGAAAACGCATTTAAGGTCGACGAAATATCCGTCGAAAATAGGTTAAGTTCGAGGGATTTATGGTCGACGAAACTTCCGTCGAAAATAACTTATAAAACCTAAAATGAATGGGCGCCTCTATAGACCTCTCCTTTTCCTCCCTCTTCTCTCATTTTCCCCCCTCTACTCTTATTTTCCCCTCTGCAGCTAACTATCTCTTTAATTTCTCTCTCTCACGTACACCACCTCCCCGCCTTCTTCTCTCTCCTGCTCACACGCCGGCCACCGCTCCAGACACCGCCACCATTCCAGACGCCGTCGCCGGTCACAGGCAGCCTCCGGCCTCTTTCTCCTCCTTTAGCTGGATTGAAAACTAAGTCTGAGCAGGTTTGGGTTTATTTGTATATTTAGTATTAATTTTTTCCCTAAAAATATGTTTAATTTCTTGCCCTATATATTGTGCATATTGTTGAAATGTGTTTGAAATTACTTCTACTATATAACTATTGTTGGTGAAATTGGTGAAATCGGAACTTACTTTGAACTGTTGATGAAACTGAGACTTGGGTTAAAGACTGTTGATGAATTTGGCATTATTTATGTTCTGCCAATTTGGGATTAATATTATTATTATTATTATTGGGTTAATATTTCATAGAATGTATACTGAATGAGATGAAGTATTGTTGTGCAATTTTTGGCTTATTCATGTTACTGATATTTCATAGGGTTAAGTATTGTTGTATATTGATATTGCTGAAATTTGAATAATTTTTGGCTTATTCATGTTACTAAAATTGTTGCAAATTGAGATTAAGTATTGTTGTGCAATTTGGGATTACAATTATTGTATTGATAATTATTGAGTACAGTATTTCTGCAATTACAGTACATCATTTGCATAACAGGCATAACAGTGTATTGAGAGAATGTGATATTTGATATTTTCGACAGAATTTCCCACAGAGATTCTGTCAAAATTCTTTAGTTGTTAAATTTGTGGGCCCTGTAATTATATTTATGTATTATTTAATTAGTTTCCCATTATTAAAATATAAACTAAGTAGCATTTACTTAATTTTTTACTACTAAAATGAAATAATAAATAATAATAAATAAAATATAATAAATAATAAATAATTAATTAAAAGAGATAAATAATAAATAATAATTAATTAAAAGAGATAAATAATTAATAATTAATCAAAAGAGATAAATAATAAATAATAAAATACAATACAATACAATACAATACAATACAATGAAATAAAATAAATTAAACTAAATTAAATAATATTAAATATAATACAGTACAATACAATGATACAATGAAATAAAATAAACTAAGTAACACTTACTTAATTTTTCATTGGCAAAATAAACTAAGTAGCATTTGCTTAGTTTGCCGCAATATTCAATAAATTCAATAAGTATTATATGTATATATATATATATATGTACTATACTTTGAAACTTAGAAACTCGTTTGACGCATAGGAGTGAATGTCGAATAGTAGTCCCCATATATATTCCAAATAACAGTTCTCATAAACTAAGTAGCACTTACTTAGTTTTTCATTCGCAAAATAAACTAATGTAGCACTTACTTAGTTTTTCATTGGCAAAATAAACTAAGTGGCATTTACTTAGTTTGCCGCAATATTCAATAAATTCAATAAGTACTATATGTATATATATACATATATATACTATATTTTAAAACTTAGAAACTCGTTTGACGCATAGGAGTGAATGTCGAATAGTAGTCCCCATATATATTCCAAATAACAGTTCTCATAAACTAAGTAGCACTTAGTTTTTCATTAGCAAAATAAACTAAGTAGCATTTTCTTAGTTTATCGCAATATTTAATAAACTTAATATGACTCTCTCTTCGATCTTCAATACACTCAGTTACAACTATACATTTTATAGTACAAATATCATTCCATTAACCATCAAATATGTAGACCGTCTTAATTGAACTGGCTTGGGGTATGTTGATGACAATAGTTGCAAGGTGTAGAACAACATAGGATGGCATCAGCATGGTATCATGCAACATTAACACTCAAAGTCAATGTGAATAAATCATTGCGTTGTGTTGGCTTTCGTCACAATCCGTCCCCGCAACCATATTTTGGGACATTTATAAGTTTTCCTTCCCCACTTAAGATTCCTACTTAATAGTATTACATCTCTTTTCCTTTTAAAACAGAAAATGCATAAATTGCAATGAACTATATATGAATGAACAAAGCAGAGCAACTAATTAACCTGTCAGTTGTACAATTTGCGATTAGTATTCTTGGAAGTTTTTGAGGTCTTTAGTGGACAACCAATACCGCAACGAATGCAGCGAAAGTAAGGTGGAAAATACTCTAACCCGTCGCCACATTTTATGGGTTGCATGCATCTCTTTATGTGACGCGACGGCTTTAGAGTATTCTCCACCTTCCATTTGTTGCCCCCGTTGCGGTATTAGTTGTCCCCTAAAGACCTTTGGAACTTCTAACTATCCTAATCTCATGTTCTAGAATTGATCGTTTAGTTAGTTGCTCAACTTTGCTCATTCGTATATAGTTCATTGTAATTTATGCATTTTCTATTTTAAAAGGAGAACAGTTGTAATACGTTTAAGTCGGAAAATTAAGTGGATAAAGAGAAGTTATAAATGTCCCAACAAGCGGTTGCGGAGACGAATTGTGAAGAAAGCCAACACAGCGCAATGATTTATTCACATTGACTTTGAGTGTTAATGTTTCATGGTACCATGCAGATGCCAACTTAAGTTGTTTATGCACTTTACAACTATTTGTCTAACTTAAGTCTTTGCCAGCTCAAATAAGGCGGTTAACATGTTTAATGGTTAATGGAAGGATTATTTATGAACTATACTTTGGAACTTAGAAACCCGTTTGACATTCACTCACTCAGTAAAAGTGAATGTCGAATAGTCTCCAGTTTGGGATTGTTACTGGATGTTATGACTTTCACTTAGGCCGATGCCAATACGAAACAACACGTCTTTGTTGTTTTAAGGATTTTTCGACTGTTATCTCTACATGTTCTTCGAGTACATACTTAGATTAAGTTATTTTAATCTATTTCGTGTACTTGGAGACCATGGGGAGGTGCTGTTAAAATTTTCTTAAAATAGTAGAAACATGCAAAACGTGTTGGCACTAGTGAAGAGACTTATCCAGGAACGGGATAAAAGCCTGAATTACCCCTTTCCTATAGAGCTGTCATAATAGGAAAATACTCTAATGCATGCATGGACCACATGCATGAACATCCCTGTACTGAAATTCGTTTGACATACGCATGGACCACATACATGAACATCCCTGTACTGAATGCGTGGTCTGTACAGTTAAAGATGTCAGCCGACCGGAGTTGGATGTACCGTATGATACGCAGTGATGGGAGGGGATTAGTCTCAGCTTATCGTGATGGGGAGTCAGATTTCTTAAACAAAGTAATAGAGCATGTTGATGATCTGAACAGAAAGATGAGATGCCCGTGTGTCAAGTGTAAAAACCTGATCTGGAAGAAAGTCGACTAGATTAAATTCGACTTATTTTCCCGTGGATTTGTGGATGGGTACTTCGTATGGACTCATCACGGGGAATCAGCTGAGCAGAGAGAAGTGATCGACAGTACTATAGAGGATGATATTCTACAGGATTCATATGCCGAAAACTATGATCTAGTGGAGATGTTGGTCGATGCTTATGGCCCTACTAATATTGACTGGGCTGAAAATGAGCCTTCTTCAAGCAGTGCTAAGCAAGTGCCAAATGATATAGTTGCTGCCTTTTACAAGTTGCTATCTGAATCTGGGGTCTCATTGTATCCGGGAAATGATACGGACACCAAGCTTTCTGCAGTGACGATGCTCTAACACTTCAAGAATGAGCACGACTGTATTGAGAGAGGTTTCAACGATTTGCTTACTATAGTTGGAAAGTTCTTACCCAAGGATCATACTCTTCCTGCTAATTATTACGAAGTGAAGAAGATGGTCAAGGGGTTAAATATGGGGTATCAGAAAATCGATGCTTGTGAGCAGGATTGCATGTTACAGTATAGGGAGGACAGAGATAAGGGACAATGTGATATATGCAACTCGCCACGCTACAAGGTGACAAAATGTGGGGGGAAGGAGAAACATGTTCCCAAGAAGATCTTATGGTACTTTCCTCTTGCGCCGAAGCTTCAGCGGCTATTCATATCATCTCATACGGCTCAACATATGAGTTCGCATCGAACAAGGGATGTCATGCCTGGTCTGCTGACTCACCCAGCGGATGGAGATGAATGGAAGAGATTTAATGCAAATTATCCTGAGTTTGCGAAAAAGTCAGGAATGTTAGGCTTAGCATGGCTACTGATGGCTTTACCCTTTCAATAATTTTAGCCAGCCGTACTCAGTTTGGCCAGTCATTATGGTCACTTATAATCTTCCACCGTTGATGTGCATGAGGGATCCGTATTTATTTTTGACTTTACTCATACTGGGGGATAAAAGTCCTACAAAAGACATTAACGTGTACCTTCGACCGTTAGTAAATGAACTAAAGATGTTGTGGGAGACAGGGTCCAGACATATGATAAATCGATATGCGAGAATTTTGTGATGAAGGCAGCCCTGTTATGGACTATCATTGACTTTCCGGCTCTTGGGATGGTTAGTGGTTGGTCAACTCACGGGAAGCTGTCCTGTCCAGTGTGTATGGAGGATGTGCAAGGCAATCAGTTGCAGCATGGGCAGAAATGTACCTTCTTTGGAACTGCTCGTAGATTCTTGCCTCTTGATCACAATTACATAAAGATGTTTGCACAGTTCAACAGAAAGACAGAGAATAAGGGGGTTGTTGGTCGACTGTCGGGCAGTGAGGTCTTGGGATGGTTGAACCAGCTTGATTTTCCTTTTCTTGGGAAGGTGCAAAGTAAATTGAGAGCAGCCGGGTAAGGGAAGACTCATAATTGGACACACTCGCCCATAAGGTTTGAGTTGCCATATTGGGGCACACTTTAGTTCGTCATTGTATAGATGTCATGCATACTGAAAAGAATGTTTTTGAGAACTTGTTTTACACCGTGTTAGATGCAAGTGGTAAAACCAAAGACAATGACAACGCTTGAAAATATTTGGGGGCATTGAACATTAGGTCAGAATTGTGGCTTTGCCCTAACAATACGAAACTAAAGCTCTATATTGTCTTACTAAGCAACAAGTTGAAGACGAGTGTAAGTGGGTTAGTGGGTTAAAGCTCCTAGATGGATATGTGTAGAACATAACACGTTGTTGTAAGGTCGAGCAATTGAAAATTTCTGGATTCAAGAGTCACGATTGTCATGTATTCATGCAGAAGTTGATCCCAATTGCATTTCGTGAGATGTTACCCAAAAAAGTTGTGGATGCATTGACCGAACTTTCAAATTTCTTTCGAGATCTTTGCTCAACTGTAATTAAGTACACTGATGTGGAGCAGATGGAGAACAATAATGTGCTTATCATTTGCAAGCTCGGAATGATCTTCCCTCCAGGATTCTTTGACTCGATGGAACATCTGCCTATTCATCTACCGTATGAACTCAAACTTGGAGGACCGGTGCAATATCGGTGGATGTATCCTTTTGAGAGGTAATATAAACTACTAATTACTTTATGTTGCTCATATTAATAATATTCATATATATTTTTCAGAATATTTATCTTAGGTATATGCATTGATTAAAACTAAAGGTGAAGAACAAAGCTCGTGTAAAGGGTTCTATTGCTGAACGCTATACGAAGGAGGTGCTTGTCAACTTCTGTTCATTGTATTTTGACGATGTTGTCTTAACGAAGCACAATCGTTTAAGTAGGAATGAGGTTGTTGGTCCATTGTCTCATGCTGATGATGGGTTAGCTGTATTCACATATCCGGCTACGCCATTTGGCCATGAGACGCAGACTTACTTAAGCGACAAAGAGTTGAAGATTGTATCTACATACGTGCTTCTAAATATGCCTGAAGTATCATCATACATCAGGTATGAATAATTATTTATGATATTTAGTGCAATTTATAAGTGTAGTCATCTATATGTTAAAGATATTTTACTATTTTCGCAGTTCATTCGAAGAGGAAGCGTATGCTTCTAACCCAGCTTTCACTGCAGCAGAGTTGGAAACATTCACTAATGCTAATTTCCAACAGTGGTTTAAGAAAAGGGTTGAAGAAGAGAACATTTTTGAGCTTTTTATAGATGTCATCCGAGGACCTTACAAAGTTGTTAGTTCTTTTCCCGGATGCATCGCGAATGGGTACAGATTAAGGGTCGATGACTTGAATGAACTCACATCAGTCAATTCTGTTGTTGTGGTGTTAGGAAGCTGCTACCAAGATTCTGAGTCCAATTACTATGGCCGTTTGCAAGATGTGGTTGTGCTCAATTATCACGGGGGTAAAAAGGTAGTTACATTTAAGTGTAGCTAGTTTGATACTGAAAAGGGGGTTAAAGTTAATCGTAATAGAATCACAACCGTAGATATCAAGTCGGTGTTAAAGTCTGATGACGTGTTCGTGTTAGCAAGTCAAGCGACTCAAGTGTATTACGCTCCTAATGTCGTAAATACTCGAAGCCCCTAGTACACAATAGTCACAACTAAAACACGTTTATTTAATGCTGAGAACATGTTTGGTATAGATGAGGCATTGCAAGAAGATTTTTGCAACCCTTTGGATGTAGTGTTCAATGCTGAAGATGTGATGGGTACTGATGTCATTGACGTACCTGACGATGAGGATGTCGAGGAAAACGTCATCGTGAATGATTATGTAGTCGTCGAGGATGATAACGATGACAAAACTGATCTCGAAACTGAGGATGAGGAAGATACTGAATCTGAGACTGATATACATGTTGATTCTGATGGGTTTGATGACGTACGTAATTGAAAATTAGCATTCATATTAGTAAATACCACATTGTTAAACCTTATATATTCATAATTTACCAATTTGGTTATTGCAGTAGGATATTCATGGCTAGACATAGCGGTGGAGGTCACCGAGGTGGTGGGCGATCCGGTACGGGAGACGGTAGCCACGATGGAGGCTCGTCTTTAGGAGCTATTAAGTTGTCTTAACTAGGATTTAAATATATATCTCAAACTGAATTAGTTTATGTTTATTGACTCAGTTAAATATAATTATTACAGATGCACCTCGTCGACGACATCGAGGAACGAACCTCGGTATGTTCGGTCGTCTGCCGACAGTTCCACTTACAGTACCGGTGGATGTCGCTTCTGGACAGTAAGTGTTAATATATTGTTAATATTTCTGTCAGTTATTGCAAAACACAATTCACATAACATATATTGTTATATTTTTTCTATAGTATACTAGACCCGGTGGCTAAGCTGGAAGACCCCAAATTTTATGAATAAAGATTTAAATTTCTTTATATATTATTTTGAAATAGTAAGGTATTGATTTGATAAATGTGATGAGTTATGGGTGAAATGTACAAATATTTCAAAATAAGCAAGTGGTTAAAAAATATTCATTGTTGTCAAGGAATATTCGTTTGGTCATAGAATATTCTTGTTGTAGGAGAATATTCGTACGATGGCGCAACCATTTGTGGGCCCCACAATGAAATAACTGTCGAATATAGAAAGCGACAGAAATAACCTTTATATAAAATAACGGTAAAACTGCTACCGTTAAACTGTTGAAATACCCGGTGATAAAAATACAGTAATACGCGTTGTTGAACAGTAGCACACGGTATTGCACAGTATTTTGAATTATTGATTCTTACGTAAGAAGTCACTTACTCAATAATTTTTATAGTAATTACTGTTTAATATTTTATAATATTGACTCAATAATTGCTACATTGATAACTGCATAATTATTACGTTGATATTTCATATTATTGATTCAATAATTGTCATTGCATAGTATTTCAAATTATCAAATCAATAATTCATATTATTTGAATAATATTATTAGATAGCATTATTGGCAATGTCTAAGGAAGTTCTGTCTAGGAAAGGGGTTAGGTAATTACGCGCCAGTAAGGAGAAATCTTTATCGGAAGGCCCCCTCTTTCCTGGGAACAACCTGGTTGTCAATATTGTAGTTCTATAATATTATTTGGGAATAATTAATTATTGACAAAAATGATAAGGAAATATTTATTTAATGTGGATATAAATGAAGGAATTAGTGCTGATGGTTGTTTTTATCAGTATATGTATTTTGTCGGAATGGAGGTGTGAAAAAATCATCCGTATGCAAATTTGGGTAAATTTTTAGTTTGAAATTTGAAAAAAAATTCTTCTACAAAGTTGTAGAGAATTAAATTTCATATGGAATGGACATAAGGTTCGTATTTTTCTGATAAAAGGGCTATTTATTATGAATTATTGAAGTTTCAAAAATAAATATTTTAATATATATATATATATATATATATTATATAAACATGTGGGACAAATTGGTGGAGGCTTTGTTGAAATCATCCTTAGTGTGCTAAGCTTTGTCAAAAGTTGGGGGCTTGAAAATCATCCGTGGGATTTTTTTCCAATCTTAGTGTGCCACACAATTCCTATAAATAGGGTGGTTAGTTAGAAATAAAAATTATACCAGAATCAGAAAATTTTCTCTCTATAATATCAAGCGTATTTCTTGTGAGTATTTAGATACTTTGAGTATTGATAACAGTGCAAGTTTTCGTCAGGATAATATCCGATATTTCAGTCAAAACTACTCTCCTGTTAAGGTAAAGGACGTTATTTTTCTCGTAAATGATGTTATTTCCTTTCAATATTCATAATGAATATTATTTTCTTTCATATTCCATATTATGGAAGTAATAATATTTCATTTCATATTCCTAAATCTGAACTTACTACGGTAAATATTGCTTCTATAATTCCTGAAATGATCAGAAATTTCTTGAGTTTTGCGCTTCATCTAGTATCATTTCACCGGAATAATTTTCTGAACTTTTTATGAAAATTTTCAACTTTTCATAACGAGTTACTATTCATAAGTTACTATTCACAACAAAAAAAAATTCCTTTGATTGGATCCAAGTTTTGATCTTCATTCTTGAATTTTGCTCCACAATTGATTATTACGGAGTATTATTAAACTTGGATAAACTAAATTACGAATACTTAATCTTTGTCATTTATCTCACTTGATTCGTTATTTATATTATTTTTCATCATCCTCAGTCCTAAATGGTGATTTAACTGAATATCTTTGGCCTGTAGTGCAAAGATGAATGATTACTTGATGAATATCTTTGGCCTGTAGTGCAAAGATGAATGATTACCTGATGAATATATTTGGCCCGTAGTGCAAAGATGGACAGATGTTGAGATGAACATGACCAACTGGTGATACAAATGAATATCTTTGGCCCTTAGTGCAAAGATAAATATTTGATTCGAGATATATATTGATTGATGTTACAGGGATAAAATATTGATTATGGACTTTTAAATCATAGAAGATAGTAGATATTATTCTCTACTTAACTGTTCTAATGGATTATTATTTTCGCTGCAGTTGTTGATCTAAAACTTGTTGTCCATAATATTTTATCTGATTTATTGAAGACTAACGATAATTTATTTTCCATTATCTTAGTCATAATATTATTTACTAGGCTAGTTGAGCTCACTCTTTTCTTCCATTGTTCTCTTCAGGAAATGAGAATATCGCGGGGACTAATCGGGGAACAGTGTGATGATCAGAGTTAGATCTGTAGAAGTTCTCACTATTCTATAAAATAGTGGGACAATAATTGTAATGAATAAGGAATGAATTTGAGTGTTTATATTTCATATCATATACGATTTGTAATGAAACTCACAGTTTATGTGGTCGTATTTTGTACGACCGTATGTTATAAAAGATTGTATTTGAATTCTGTACCATGTATTTGGCGACTCAGAATGGGTTGGTATTGAACCTATTTTGGGGACGTCACAAAAGCACACCCTACACGCGATCTGTTTGACGCACCTCCCGAGAGGGTGTATGCGGTTTAGCCAGTATGCGCGGTACGATGCCACCTTTATGCAGACTGTCGCGGGAGTTTCACGTAAGTTAAGCATATTATATTAATTACTACATAGTTGCATTAGGATAACGAAATCAATTGTTCCTAATTTTTAAACTTTTGTTATAGGTTTATTATAGATTTGACCCGAGTATCTCCCAGACAGCTGGCGACGATGTGATTATATCACATGTCACTAAGAATTACTCTGGCTGGCTGTATGAGATGCGACAGAGGGCAGCCCGGGCAGTTAAGGACCAGCCCGGGACCACCATCAGATCTCACCAGCCCCGCATAGTCTCTGATTTAGCCTAGGAGGCTATGTGTGCGCACTGGGATGCGGATGACTTCAAGAAAAAGTCTGAGCAGGAGAAGAAGAACCGTGGTCAGCTCCGCATAGTACACACCACTGGTTCTTAGTCGTTCGAGGAGGCAAAGACGGTAAGTGCGCTGTATTTAGTTGTTTAGTTATCAAGTTCTCACACAAATACTTAATACATGTTTTATGAATATTTTTTTATTAGGCCTTGAGGAGGGCCTTGGGCCGAGATCCCACTATTGTAGAGTTTTGGGATAAAGCCCACACGCCTAAGGACGAGCGTGCTTTGTCTCAGGCAACTGTAGCTATATGGGTAAAACTCATCTTACTATTTAGCTTTTAGTAATATTCAATCATAAATAAAATGATATAATTAACACATTTATACAAATTAAATTATAGGACCGATTTCAGAGGCTTCGGGACACTCGTATAGCTGAGTTAGATAGGAGGGGTTCTGAGCCGTCAGACTCTGCCACTCCCCTTCCCGATATTGTATTAGATCGGGATAAGGAGCTGAGACTATGGGTCACGTATCAGGATCCCCCTACTAGCAGTACCGGCAGATATCGAGTGTTGGGTCTGCCGAGGATACCCGCATATACACTCCCTGGAGGTAATAATATTTTTTATGTTTCACAAAATTATCAGAAATCATCACATTATATAAATTATTATTAGTAATGGAATTTGTCTCTTTTTGTAGGCTCCAGCCAGTGCTAGCGTCCGAGAGCATATGTCGGACCATCTCATACGGGCGCTGACTTGGATGACGATATCTTCCAGAGGCTGATAGGGGCCGTGTCGGATAGGTTCCGTACCGATCTGGTCTTTTGCCATCAGCAGTTGCCTAGCAGTTCTCGTCTTCACCAGGTTGCTCAGGAGGTTATAGCAGGGGCCTCCGCAGAGAGTATGGGATTACCGCGAGAGCAGTTCGACACTTTCAGCGGCGAGATGCTCCGGATGGTGATCACCTTCTTGGAGGAGGCTTTTCGTCCTCAGGTATTCTTATTGTTTATGTTATTTTCATTTAAAGCTAGCTTTTTAATTCTCACATATATACAGACTAATAATTTTTATTTATAATTCTTTCGACAAGGTGGCGATGACGAGCGGCCTGACGATGACTGACAAGGAGGACGACGGAGATTTTTAGACACCAGACGGGCGTCGTCCACCTCCGCCCGATGATGATACTACTAGATTATAGTTCATTAGTATTTATATTATTCATTCTAGTTCATTAGTACGTATTTATGTTATTCATTTGTAGAACAATTGCACATATTGTAGTTTATATAGTTGCGTCTGTATAATGAGATTACGTTGTATTCATTCATTTGTAGAACATTTGTATATATTCAGTTGGGCCTCTGATGATACATTAGCTTATATTTGTTATTGTTAGCTTGTGATATTGATGATGATCAGTTAGTCGATTACGTTGTTGCGAAGTGGTACAGGTTTTTAGCATTACATTGAATATATGAATTTGAAATATATTATTGTTTGTCTGTATTGGGATAAAACAGGTTATAGGTACATAAATGTATTTAAATACCTAGAAATTGCATTTTTTTTAAAATGTATTAAAAAAAATTGCCTTAGTTTCGACGGAATAGGCTAGTTTCGACGGATAATCCGTCGGATTTAAAAACCAAAACTTTTTTAAAATTTTTAATGTTTTTTATTTTTCCGTCAGAACTACCTTAATTCCGAGGGAATATTCCGTCGAGTTTGAGTTTTCAAATTTTCTATATAATTTAATTTTCCGTCGAAGTTAACGTATCTCCGAGAAAATATTCCGTCGGACATAACTGGTCTTATACGCGACTGAAATATTTCGTTGTAACTATTCAGTCGAAGATAGGATATGTTCAACAAAAATTCAGTCGGTAATATATCAGTCGAAGATAACAAAGCTCGATGAAATTTGCGACGGACTATACCTCTGACGCGATTATATACAAGAGAACTTTCGACGGAATATTCCCTTGGAAATAAGCTATGACCGACGGAATAGCAGTATTTTCGAGGGAATATTCCGTCGGAATTAAAGCTTTTTCTTGTAGTGTATGAAGCTTTAACCCGTGTGCTAGATTGGCTTAGATTCATGGTAGGTCTACGGATTTATTGCTTTAAACTATCCCAGTTACCCCGTAAAACCCTAAATCTATATTTAGAGGTGAAAGGGGTCCGAAATGGCTTAAAACGGTAATTTCAACCGATGAAATCACCTAATATCAAAGCCGAGAACATTGTATATATGTATTCTCGCATAAATAATGTGAGCCTAGAGATCCCGGTGTTGAGATCCCCGAATGGATCCGACTTGATTCCCACGATGGACTGATTTTTGTGTTGTAATATTTTAATAGCGTAAATATCATTGTATATGTAATATTTGGATCTTGAAGACGAGCTCGAGGGGTGAGTCCCGAGAAGTCGGATTCAAGATCTCATGATAGTGAAAACTTTAATTGCGGGAGCTCGGTTCATCGAGATGGCTTACAAGCCCGATGATGATCTAACCCTTTTTTGACACTTTTGTATGCATATCATCTCTAATAAAATCACAAAGAGCTTTCGATCATAATAAAGCGATTCGGGGTAGATCACCTAATGAACGTAAAGAATAAAAGGAAGTATCGAAGTCCTCGATTCCTAATCGGGCAAAGGATTTGAAAACCTTGCTTTCTAAAACATCATTTCAATTCATAAATATTGTTAAAAATGAACTTTTTGTCAAATCAAATCCTTCGTACCTAGGCGCAAAAAAGGTACAGCATTACTTTCAAGTCACCCAAAATAAAGACTTAGAATAAAAACGAATAAAGCTTTCAAAATAAAACACACACACACACACATACATACACACTTTATGCACAGAAAATCAATAAGATGTGGTACCGTGTTTTCACGGGAGTCGAGGGGTGCCTAACACCTTCCCCCCCCCCCCCCCCCCCGCTTAACCTAGCCCCCGGATTCCACGAATCTTGGGTTTCAAGACCAATCTTTTGGAGTCACGTATTGGACCATCTTGCGAAAAAACTATTAAATCTCGGATGAGTTGGCACATCCATTTAAACCATACCAACTGACGACTCTGTCTCATTCGGTCCAATCATCAAAATTAAATCAATCTTTTCAAAGTCGTCGACACTTATGTCGGTACCTCTTTCCTAAAAACCTCGCCCTTCAATAAAATCCATAGACATAGCAAATGAAAAAGGGTAGATAAGCAAAAGGAAAGACGAAAATCAAAACCAAAGAAAAAAAGACCTCTTTTAAAACAAAAAGGAGCTAGATTTTTTTCCGGCGTCAACAAGAGGTTTTCAAACCCTTCCGCTGTTTAGGAATTGAAGCTCTTTGATACTTTCATTTTATTCTATATTTGGTTCGTTTCGATTTTATTCTCGAGATGCGAAACATATTCGACAAAATAATATATATATATATATATATATATATATGTGTGTGTGTGTGTGTGTGTGTGTGTGTGTGTGTGTGTGTGTGTGTGTGTGTGTGTGCAAGGCTCCTTACGAGCATGAAAGCCATCAAAGTATGCCCGAGCACCACAGATATGATTTTCATTATTTCGGGACCTTTAATCTGGATAATCATTTTAAGGTCCTGGATTTACAAGTACAAAATGTGCAAGCTGACTGTACAACTGAAAAGGGTCCATCACGAGAACCGGATCTAGATCCATTAGTTGAATAGTAGATCCTGTAACTCTTAGGCTCACATGATATCAAATAAATAGTCTACATAATGAATATACGGCAATAAAACATATATCTTTTTTGCTAAATTTGTTTGTATAATAAAAAGGCAAAAACTTTAGATATTACAATGAAGATTAAATCATAGTCTTCTTCTCCCGAGAAAACTAAAACACCTAGATAATCCTAGGAAACAAAATTACATAACCTAAATACATTTTTCTCACAACCCGAAGTTAGGTAATTTGAAAAACAAACAATTATTAAATTTGCAAGCACGTGGCCCAACATGAAGGGATAAAGCCCACATGAGGCCCTAACCAAATCCGTGGCCCTAGCAAGAACCCAGGTCAGTAACACTCTGCCCAATCAGAACAATCACCTGCCTAAGTGATCATGATGTTATGGTCTTGAGGGACCCACACACTGAACACCAGTAGACAAGCCCACGTGATGCTTTGAACCACCCATTACCGATAAACTGCTAGCCTAGGAACTGGCTATGAATGCCGGCGTAGATGGAGAGCAGAGGTTTAAAGTGGGTCCAAGTGTCGGCCAAAAGCAGAGAATTTCGACCACAACGCCGGCAAAAGCCCCCTGCAAACAGCCAAACATCCCACACAATCACAGATCACCATGGATGCCGGAAAGAAAAACCAAATAACTGCAGCAACAACATCCATATGACTGCAGCACATGAGCATCCTAAATCACGACCAACCGATTCAAGCATGTCAACACAATCAAATCCAGTTAAGGAATAAAAAGGAAAGAACGAGCTTAGATTTAAAGGAAACAAAAATGACAGTGATCGGTACCATCAAGAATCGGTACCATCAAACTAAAACAAAACAAACCCAATCTGAATTTGCAAAAGATAAAATAGTAAGCACAACAAAAACCCAGATCAGGAGGGAACATGGATAACCCGGAGCAAGCCAAAAGACCAGTACCCCCAAATCCATAGCCACTGGAATCATAGGACTCGGTTCAAGAATAGAGATGAAGATCTATCCTCTACAAGGACAAATCGAGATCTGAATCGAGAAGGAAACAGATCCATGCAGACCCTCTTTCCAAAAGCCCCAACACCAACAACAATCACCAAGATCCGAAAACCCCCCAACCATTAGCCCCAAACATATATCTATACTAGACATCACTAAACGAAGAATTCATCAGTCAAATCAATCAAATCTTCGTACGCGAGTATCTCATAGCTTCCAACTTCCTCTAGAAAGAAATATTTTGCCTAGAACCAATGGTATAAATCAAGTGGTGAAGTGCAAGAGGCCAGAGTTTCAATACCTGTTTCCAGATACAAGAGCAGACGTGAGGGACAGGTATTTGCCAGATAAATTTGTCTTTCAGTATTGTAGCTTTGATCCAAGAAGCCCAAAGAGACTGAGGGTTAAACTGGACAACATATAGCAGGTGTAGGAAGATAAGAGATTTGTTCCAGTCCAACAGGCATTTAATTCCCAGTCCTCCTTCATTGGTAGGAAGACTTATAGCAGACCATGCAGTGTTGACGCTAGGAGAAAAAAATCTCTCTTCCTAGGTATTTGGTTCTTACCTTTTATGTTTTTTTTATGTGGTTTGATCTTGCTTTAAGGGTAAGAATTTTAAAAAAAGACCGACATATAATGTCGAAGATTTAAAAAGATTTGATTTTATTGATAGGTCCGAATTAGACATAGCCGCCAGTTGATATGAATGAAATGGTTGTACCAACTCAACCGAGTTTTAAAATATTTTGCAATATAACCCAATATGAGACTCTATTTAATTGGTCTTGAAAATCGATATTCATAGAGTTCGGGGGCTTGCTTAAGCGGAGGAAAGGTGTTAGGCACCCCCTAACTTCTGTAAAACACGGTTACCGCGTCTTTTCATTCCTTAATTATTATGTATGTGTTTGTGTTGCAGTTAATTGGGCCTAAGTGTTTTATTTAAAAGTAGTGATGTGCTTCTTTGGACCTATATACAAAGGGTTTGATTTATTGAAAAGTCTATTTTAAGCAATAATATAAAAATGATGTTTTAAAAAGAGGTTTTCAAACTCTTTCGTTCGCATAAGAATTGAAGCTCTTGATACTTCAATTTTATTCCATATTCAGCTCGTTTCGATTTTACTCTCGAGATGTGAAGCATCTTCAACAAAATAATATATATATATATATATATATATATATAAGTGTCGGGCTGTTTATGGGCATGAAAGACATCAAAGTATGTCCGATCATCACAGATATGATTTTTATTATTTCGGGACCTTAAACCCGAATAACCGTTTTAAGGTCCTGAATTTACAAGTACAAAATGTGCAAACTGACTGTACAACTGAAAAGGGTCCATCAAGGGAATCAGATCTAGATCCATTGGTTGAATCGTAAATCATGTGTGACAACCCGAAAATTTATAAGATCTTAAATGATTAAAATAAAGGTTAAAAGAATAAAACCTATATGAGAATTTGAGGATTAATTACAAATTTGAAGAAAAACCTATATGGTTTACTATTTGAATGAGAATAAAGAAAAATATGAGTTACAAAATTTTAAAATCCTAGAAATGAATCTATATATACTTGAAAGAATATTAAGGATAATGTAATACGATACCTATAAAGTTTGGTGACCTAATATATAAATTAGGTATTTGAATTAAGTAACCTCAAGGGTTATCTTTATTTAATTGTCCTAGTATTTTAACTATATACTAGTGACCTAATCTAAGAGATTTATGAAATATGTCTCAAGCTGTTAGATTATCTTGTATGATTATTGGTCATAACTTATTAAGTCAATTAGGACTAATAAGTTAATACACTAGTGCAATATATTTTGACTTATGTGTATTATGTATGTGATTAAATAAATATACATTATATAATGTGTATACAATTATAAGAAAATTGAGAATTTAGTTATGTAACCTAATACATATATTAGGTATGATAATTAAATAACCTAATGAATTAATTTTCAAGCCCAAGATAAATTAGTTAAAGCCCAATCATTTAGCCCAATGAAAGAGGTGATATTTTGGGCCTTTAGTAAGCTAATTAAGGCATTGGACCGTGTTAGTTTATATAGCCCAAACAATTAGTTAGGAAACCCAAAAAAATTAAAAGCCTGAATCTAGGCCCAATTTTAGGCCCAAAAAGGGAGGAGATAAGGGAGCATATGATTAAATCTTTTTGTGTAGATTTACAAGCAACATAAGAAATAGAAAAGAGAAAGAGAAGATTATGAAAGATTTTGTAAAGATATTAGAGAGATTTGGTGAGATTGGCTAAAGATTATGTGTATGTACATTATGTGATTAATGTTAAGTACTGATTAGATGGAATGCAATTATGTAAACCTAATTAGGAATTCCTAATGTTTAATTAGAAAATCCTAATGTGCAGTTAGAATCCCTAATGTTCATTTAGAAATCATAATTTAAGATTTGAAAACCCAAACCCTAATTTGCAAACTCTTATGCTAATTAGCAAACCTTAAGGGATAAAATTTAAGGAAAAATCTGAAATGACTAAACTACCATTAAAATTATTTATGAAATGACCAAAATACCCTCAAATTCATGTGAACTTAAATCGACCAATCAGAGAAGAGATGATGCAAGCATGATGCAAGCATGACATCATTTTTAAAAAAACACAGATGATGCAAACATGATATAAACATGACATCAGCATTAAAAAAATACAAAGATGATGTCATCATGATGATGTCATCATGATGTCACCGAGGACCTAAGATGTAATTAATGATGTACTAAAGTATAATTAACCTAAGTACCAAACTATAATAAGTCGGGGGCAAACTGTAAAAAATCGAGCCCCTAACGTGCAATTATTGAAACTATGTTTTTCTATAAATAATAAGTCATTTCTCTTCATTTTTTAAAACAAAAAATAGAGTTAGAGAGAGAGAGAGAGGAGAATTTTGTTTGCTATAGAGAGAGAAATTTTTTTGGTGAATTTCAAAATTACAAAAGGATTAGTTAAAGCTTGCAACTTCAAGAGGTATTTTCTCTAGTGGGTATTATTTTTATTTTCCTTTATATATTTAATAAAAATATACTTTTTCAAGCAGTTATAATGCCCAAATTATTTTAAGTATATAGTACAAAAGTCCTATGTACAAGCAGTTATAATGTCCGATTTATTTCTCTTATAAAGTAAAAAATATACTTTTTATAATCAGTTGTTATGCTCGATTTTCTTCAAGTATTTAGTAAGAATATTCATATTATAAAGCAGTTATAATGCTCGATTTATTTCAAACATAGTAAACGAATATTCATTTTACAAGCAGTTATAATGCTGAATTTATTTTAAATATAGTTGATGAATATTTATTTTGTAACAATTATAATGCTGAAATTCTTTCATGTATAGTACACGGAGTTTTATTTATAATTGGTTATATGGTTTATTAGTTGTAAATAAAAACTTATAAAAGAATAAGTGTTAAACCTAAAGTAGTACAGTCGTACTCTTTAATGGTTGATGCATAGTATCTAGGCTAAACGATTCTTTCAGTGAGCGGAGGTATATACGAACTAGCTACTAATCTAACTCACTGTGACAAGCAGTGTAGACGAGACGAAAAACTAGTTTGTTGGTTGTTTGTGAAAAATCACTCAGCATACTGTACTGAATACTGTTAGAGACTCAATGTGTGCTAGGTTTAGAAATTGTGATTACGTATGATGTTAAAGTATTATCTAATATTTGACTAGGTGGTTAAATGTTAGATAGTTTACTTATAAAATAATAGTATTATGAGATAAAGTATGTTATAGTAATTAAAAGATCAATTTTATAACAGATAGGTCTTTTCAATAAAGCGATTAAATTAGATTGCGTAGTAGTAGTCGACGGTACAGGCAAGTTCCCTAACTCAAACTCGAGTTATTATTTTTCAAGCATGGTAGTGAATAATTATTGTTGATTATTCCACCTCTAAGATTATTATTGCATATTCGCATTTATTGCAAATTTTTCTTAACTCAAACTTGAGTTATTATTTCAAATCATGTTAGTGAATAATTATTGTTGATTATTCACATCTATACTGATTATTGATTCGCACTTAGTGCATGTTGCATATGTTCATCAGGTATGAAAGACTGATCACCTTTATTACCATAAGGTTCAGTTAAAAGTTGTTCATGGTCCTTGTTGACATTAAACATTATTGATTCAGTCATTCAATTATTGACATTTTGATTCATGTTCTTTCACAATTATTATATTGTTAAAAATTTGAAAGCTTATTCTTTCTTTCAATCATGATATATCCTTGTTGTATTTAAATTTGTTGGGCAAAGTTGTTGCTCACCCTTGCTATATCATGATAACAAATTTCAGATTAAGATGAAGGTTCGAAGAAAGACAGAGATAAAGGCAAATTCCAAATAATAGATTATTACGCAGTTATAACTATTTAGTTATCATATGCAAGTAATGTTGTAAACCTTTTTAATTACTTAAGGTATGTATTCAATTAAGGTTAACAGACCTTGGGAAATGTTATAGAATCATTTGAAATAAACAATATATGTTTATATATTCCGCATTAGATGATAGAATATGTATGATAATGAAGTACCGTAACGTAGCAGGTCCGAGATAAAAGGTACCCGGATTTGGGGCGTTACATTTGGTATCAGAGCTGTAGGTTATAAACCTTAGGTAGGGTTACCTTAGGCTATAACCGCTGAGATGAGGGTAAGGAATAAACTTAAATAGAGTTTAAGTGCTAAGAGATGAATTTTAAAAAATTCATTATTAAGTATAAGAGAAGTTAAATAAGATTCAAAGAAGAATCTCGAAAAGTTATAAAGATAAGAATCCAGAGTCACCTAACTCTAGTAATAAAAATAAAAATCTTAAATAAAATCATAATGTATGATTAAAGTGAAAAATAAGATCGTAAAATAAAACGATCATATGATAGGAAAGAATCGTAATATATCACGATTATAAGAAAAGATCACAATGTGATCTGATGATGTCATAGGAGGACAGATGATCAATCGTTTGATTTAAAACTTTATAGCAGAATTGCTGTACGATTATTGTATTATGAAATTGTACTATAAAAACTCAAGAAAAAGTTGTAGATGATGGGATACGGATTAAATAGAATTCATATTGAGTAAAGCGAATTTAGAATTATGTGAGATTTCAATTGAGGACTCATGTGATAGCTGAGTTGTACAAACCTTTGTATGGGCGAGAGTTTTGTGCTTGGTCTAACGACTACTTAGTTTATCACATTGATATTCATTAAAATGTTGGTGTCGCGTTATTCGCTATATGTATGTTGAGAAGGTAATTCTTTTCTCATGTGTATAACGGATAAGTAGAGAATATAAGATTAGGTGCGAGTTCTTAAAACTCATACTTATGGCAACTTTGTGACTCATAATCGTATGGTATATTTTTGAACCCCTAAGCATATGAACAGTTCCTGATTGATTCTTGAATTACGTATTGCTAGGATAAGTTCCTAAACTCATATTATTGTGGAAAATTTCTGAACTCATAACGTGTGGTATGTTTGATGAACTATATTGGGGTATAGTTAAAATTATGGATGGAGAATCAACGATTTTTAGTATAGTAAGTTTTAATGGTGATAGAATAGATAGAATTATTAAGCAATTGATCATTAGAGGAATTGAAGTTGATGGTGGAAGCATAGGTATTCCAAATCTTCTAGCTTGTGCTAGACTTCGAAATTTTTGAAATCAAGTTAAATTTGCACTGATGTGCCTTTAAAAATATAAATGAATTTTTGTTATCAGCAACACATAATTACAATTGTTTAGAAGTGAACTTCGAACCACTAACACATCGTTACCTGTTACGGCATGATAACACCAAAAATAATTTTTAAATGATTTTGCACTTTTTAAATAAGAGTCTACGCTAATTATTTCGGCTAGACAAAAATTATTTGAAATATCAAAATATATTTTATATATCATCAATGCATCATGAAATCTGGTGCAAAGATGATAAAAAACGATGGAGTCATCAATGTAGTATTGCCTAATGTCGGATGTGATCTAAGGATCGTCAGCCCACTATGGTATGATGTAATATGACAAAGTCACAAAAATAACGAAATTCTCAAACGGACTGTAAATACAGTGCGGTATCATGAAGTCATAAAATAATTTTCAGAATTTTAAAGAAATGTCAATTGCTAATTGAATTAGGCCAGATACATGTTTCGATTAATATTCGAATTATTGGTATATGTCTAAGCTATTTGATTCAGCTAGACAAAAGTTTATGAAAATTTAAGTATCTCTTTGAGAATTTATCCCAAATCATATTGTTTTGATTCGGACTCAAGGCTGAGTATGAACATCCCTAAATTGGGAAATATTTATGCGCCAAAGGCGGTTATGATGAACGCGAATGTCTTTCCAGCATGTAGCATTTGATCAATGTAGGGTATAACTGGCTGATCACCCACCGTGCCCATAAGTATGACGGTTTACAGATGAATTTCTGTTCAAACCTTTTCAAAATTGAAAAATAAAAGTTCATGGCCTATATGGCCACTCAGCATTATATGAAAAGTTTTTTTTAATTCCTTAGAGAAGTCTGGGTAGAATGTGATGATAGAATAGTTCCTCATAGAAGAAACCGTATGTACTCATTAAATGAGAATGAAATCAGATAAAGGTTAAGTTGAAAACCTAGCTTTGATGAATAAAAGGAGTAGGGATTAGTAGGCTGTAATTTTAATAACGAAATTCTTAGAAAAAGGGGTGAATGTGACAACCCAAAAATTTATAAGATCTTAAATGATTAAAATAAAGGTTAAAAGAATAAAACCTAGATGAGAATTTGAGGATTAATTAAAAATTTGAAGAAAAACCTATATGGTCTACTATTTGAATGAGAATAAAGAAAAATATGGGTTACAAAATTTTAAAATCCTAGAAATGAATCTATATGTTCTTGAAAGAATATTAAGGATAATGTACTACGATACCTATAAAGTTTGGTGACCTAATATATAAATTAGGTATTTGAATTAAGTAACCTCAAGGGATATCTTTATTTTATTGTCCTAGTATTTTAACTATATACTGGTGACCTAATCTAAGAGATTTATGAAATATGTCTCAAGCTATTAGATTATCTTGTATGATTATTGGTCATAACTTATTAAGCCAATTAAGCCTATTAAGTTAAATACACTAGTGCAATATTTTTTGACTTATGTGTATTATGTATGTGATTAAATAAATATACATTATATAATGTGTATACATTTATAAGAAAATTGAGAATTTAGTTATGTAACCTAATACATATATTAGATACGATAATTAAATAACCTAATGGATTAATTTGCAAACCCAAGATAAATTAGTTAAAGCCCAATCCTTTAGCCCAATAGGAGAGGGGACATTTTGGGCCTTTAGTAAACTAATTAAGGCATTGGGTCATGTTAGTTTACATAGCCCAAACAATTAGTTAGGAAGCCCAAAAAGAATTAAAGGCCAATTTTCGGCCCAACATGGGAGGAGATAAGGGAGCATGTGATTAAATTTTTTTGTGTAGATTTATAAGCAACATAAGAGATAGAAAAGATAAAGAGAAGATTATGGAAGATTTTGTAAAGATATTAGAGAGATTTGGTGAGATTATGTGTATGTACATTATGTGATTAATGTTAAGTACTGATTAGATAAAATACAATTATGTAAACCTAATTAAGAAATCCTAATATTTAATTAGGAAACCCTAATGTGCAATTAGAATCCCTAATGTTCATTTAGAAATCATAATTTGAGATTTGAAAATCCAAACCCTAATTTGCAAACTTTTATGCGAATTAGCAAACTTTAAGGCGATGTTTGTTTACTAGGATAACCCTTGGGATTGGACTAATAATCCTTAATTTCTTGTTTGTTTTTTAAATTAGACTCCGGACTATTAATCCCGGGATAATAAAATGACTTAGAATGAGGGATTATTTAATACCATGTCTAACATGGTATTATAATCTCATGAGGAGAGATTAAAAATTTAACGACAAAATTAACCTTTGTCTTTTCTAATATGACTAACGTATCCTTATATTAGATTGAACGTCTTAGTTGTGATTGATTATCACCAAAGAAAATTAAAAAAATAATATTTATTAATTATATATACACCTCCACCCTACCCCCACCCCCTACCCCCTACCCCCTACCCCCACCCCCACCCCCACCCACACCCACCCACTCACTCACCCATTCACCCTACCCCACCCCACAAAAATTAAAAAAATAATATTTATTGATTATATATACACCCCCACGCTACCCCACCCCATCCACCCACCCACCCATGCACCCCACCCCACCCCACCCCCACCCACCCACCCACCCGCCCACCCCACCCCACCTCACAGAAATTAAAAAAATAATATTTATTGATTATATATTCACCCCCACGCTACTCCACGCCACCCCACCCCACCCACCCCACCCACCCCACAAAAATTAAAAAAATAATATTTATTGATTATATATACACCCCCACCCTACCCCACCAATCCCATTCCACCCACCCACCCCCACCCACCCCCACCCTACCCCGCACCCCTCCCACCCACCCCACCCCACCCCACCCACCTACCCCACCCACCCCATCCCACCACACCCACCCCCCACCCCACCCCATAAAAATTAAAAAATTAATATTTACTAATTATATATACACCCCACACTACACCACGCTATCCCACCCCACCCACCCACGCACCCCCACCCTACCCCATCCTACCCCACCCCACTCCACCCCACAAAATTTTTAAAAATAATATTTATTAATTATATATACACCCCCACCCTAACCCACACTACCCCGCCCCACCCCACTCCACCCCATCCCACCCCCACACCACAAAAATTAAAAAAAATAATATTTACTGATTATATATACACCCACACTACACCACGTTATCCCACCCCACCCACCTACGCCCCCCCACCCACCCCACCCCACCCCACCCCACCCCATAAAAATTTAAAAAATAATATTTATTGATTATATATACACCCCCACCCTAACCCACGCTACCCCACCCCACCCATCCACCCCCACCCCCACCCCCACTACCCCCTCTCAAAAAATAATATTTACTGAATGATATAATTACTTATTTAAAAGTTTTTATTTAATTTTTATTATTTTTTGATGTATAAATAAGTTTAAATTATAGTTTAAAATATGTTATTATTGGTAAGGGTATAATAATTCAAACGATATTTTTTAATCAAATTCTTTAATTAATCCTGGAAAAAACAAACATAACATGGGATTATTTTAAGTTATCCCCTGAATAATCTCGTAAAAAACAAACATGTGACTAGGATTATTTAATCCTAGGATTAATAGTCCTGGATTATAATCCTTGCAAACAAACATGGCCTAAGGGTTTAAATTTAAGGAAAAAGTGTGAAATGACTAAACTACACTTAAAATTATTTATGAAATGACCAAAATATCCTCAAATCCATGTGAACTTAAATCGACCAATCAAAGAAGAGATGATACAAACATGATAAAATCATGACATCATTCTTAAAGAAACACAGATGATGCAAGCATGATGTAAGCATAACATCAGCATTAAAGAAACACAAAGATGATGTCATCATGATGATATCATCATGATGTCACCGAGGGACTAAGGTGCAATTAATGAGATACTAAAGTGTAATTAACCTAGGTACCAAATTATAATAAGCCGGAGGCAAACTGTAAAAAGTCGAGCCCCTAACGTGCAATTATCGAAACTATGCTTTTCTATAAATAGCAAGCCATTTCTCTTCAGTTTTCAAAACAAAAAATAGAGTTAGAGAGAGAGAGCGGAGAATTTTGGTTGCTATATAGAGAGAGAAAGAGAGAAAAGTTTTTGGTGAGTTTCAAGATTGCAAAGGATTAGTTAACGTGGTTGCTATATAGAGAGAGAAAGAGAGAAAAGTTTTTGGTGAGTTTCAAGATTGCAAAGGATTAGTTAACGCTTGCAACTTCAAGAGGTATTTTCTCTAGTGGGTATTATTTTCATTCTTCTTTATATATTTAGTAAAAATATACTTTTAGAAGCAGTTATAATGCTCAAATTATTTTAAATATATAGTACAAAAGTCCTATTTACAAGCAGTTATAATGTCCAATTTATTTCTCTTATAAAGTATAAAATATACTTTTATAAGCAGTTGTTATGTCTGATTTTTTTCAAGTATTTAGTAAGAATATTCATGTTATAAAGCAATTATAATACTCGATTTATTTCAAACATAGTAAACGAATATTAATTTTACAAGCAGTTATAATGCTTAATTTATTTTAAATATAGTTGATGAATATTTATTTTATAAATAATTATAATGCTGAAATTATTTCATGTATAGTACAAGGAATTTTATTTATAATTGGTTATATTGTTTACTAGTTATAAAAAAGAACTTATAAAAGAATTAGTGTTAAATCTAAAGTATTACAGTTGTACTCTTTAATAGTTGATGCATAGTATCTGGGCTAAACGATTCCTTCAGGGAGCGGAGGTATATACGAACTAGCTACTAATCTAACTCACTGTGACAAGCAGTGTAGACGAGACGGGAAAATAGTTTGTTGGTTGTTTGTGGAAAACCACTCAGCATACTGTACTGAATACTGTTAGAGACTCGATGTGTGCTAGGTTTAGAATTGTGATTACGTATGATGTTAAGGTATTATCTAATATTTGACTATGTGGTTAAATGTTAGATAGTTTACTTATAAAGTAATAGTATTGTGAGATAAAGTATGTTATACTAATTGAAAGATCAATCTTATAACTGATAGGTCTTTTCAATAAAGCGATTAAATTACTTTGTGTAGCAGTAGTCGACGGTACAGGCAAGTTTCCTAACTCAAACTCGAGTTATTATTTTTCAAGCATGGTAGTGGATAATTATTGTTGATTATTTCACCTCTAAGATTATTATTGAATATTCACATTTATTGCAAGTTTTTTTAACTCAAACTTGAGTTATTATTTCAAAGCGTGGTAGTGAATAATTATTGTTGATTATTCACATCTATACTGATTATTGATTCGCACTTAGTGCATGTTGCATATGTTCATCATGTATGAAAGGCTGATCACCTTCATTACCATAAGGTTTAGTTAAAGTTGTTCATGGTCCTTGTTGACATTAAATATTATTGATTCAGTTATTCAATTATTGACATTTTGATTCATGCTCTTTCACAATTATTATATTGTTGAAAATTCGAAAGTTTATTCTTTCTTTCAATCATGATATATCCTTGTTGTATTTAAACTTGCTGGGCAAAGTAGTTGTTCACCTTTGCTATATCATGATAACAAATTTCAGATTAAGACGAAGGCTCGAAGAAAGACAGAGACAGGCAAATTTCAAATAATATATTATTACGCAGTCATAACTATTTAGTTATATATGCAAGTAATGTTGTAAACTTTTTTAAATTACTTAAGGTATGTATTCAGTTAAGGTTAACAGACCTTGGAAATGTTATAGAATCATTTGAAATAAACAATATATGTTTATATATTCCGCATTAGATGATAGAATATGTATGATAATGAAGTACCGTAACGTACCAGGTCCGAGGTAAAAGGTACCTGGATTTGGGGGCGCTACATTTGGTATTAGAGCTGTAGGTTATAAACCTTAGATAGGGTTACCTTAGGCTATAACCGCAGAGATGAGGGTAAGGAATAAACTCAAATAGAGTTTAAGTGCTAAGAGATGAATTTTGGGAAATTCATTATTAAGTATAGGAGAAGATAAATAAGATTCAAAGAAGAATATCGAAAAGTTATAAAGATAAGAATCCAGAGTCACCTAACTCTAGTAATAAAAATGAAAATCTTAAATAAAATCATAATGTATGATTAAAGTGAAAAATAAGAAGATCGTAAAATAAAATAATCATAATATAAGAAAGAATCGTAATATATCACGATTATAAGAAAAGATCACAACGTGATCTGATGATGTCATAAGAGGACAGATGATTAATCGTTTGATTTAAAACTTTATAGCAGAATTGCTGTACGACTATTGTACTATGAAATTGTACTATAAAAACTCAAGAAAACGTTGTAGATGATGGGATACGGATTAAATGAAATTCGTATCGAGTAAAACGAGTTTAGGATTATGTGGGATTTCAATTGAGGACTTATGTGATAGCTGAGTTGTACAAACCTTTGTATGGGCGGGGGTTTTGTGCTTAGTCTAAAGACTACTTAGTTTATCACATTGATAATCATTGAAATGTTGGTGTCGCGCTATCCGCAATATGTATGTTGAGAAGGTGATTCTTTTCTAATGTGTATGACGGACAGGTAGAGAATATAAGATTAGGTACGAGTTCTTAAAACTCATACTTATGGTAACTTTGTGACTCATAATCGTATGGTATGTTTTTGAACCCCTAAGCATATGAACAGTTCCTGATTGGTTCTTGAATTACGTATTGTTAGGATAAGTTCCTAAACTCATATTATTGTGGAAAGTTTCTGAACTCATAACGTGTGGTATGCTTGATGAACTATACTGGGGTGTTGTTAAAATTATGGATGGAGAATCGAGGATTTTTAGTATAGTAAGTTTTAAAGGTGATAGAATAGATAGAATTATTAAGCAATTGATCATTAGAGGAATTGATGTTGATGGTGGATGCATAGGTATTCCAAATCTTCAAGCTGTGCTAGACTTCGAAATTTTTGAAATCAAGATAAATTTGCACTGAGGTGCCTTTAAAAATATAAATGAATTTTTGTTATCAGCAATACATAATTACAATTGTGTAGAAGTGGACTTCGAACCACTAACACATCGTTACTTGTTGCGGCATGATAACACCAAAATAGATTTTTCAATGGTTTTGCACTTTTTAAAGAAGTGTCTACGCTAATTGTTTCGGCTAGACAAAAATTATTTGAAATATCAAAATGTATTTTATATATCTTCAATGCATCATGAAACCTTGTGCAAAGATGATAAAAAAACGATGGAGTCATCAATGCAATATTGCCTAGTGTCGGATGTGATCTAAGGATCGTCAGCCCACTATGGTATGATATAATATGGCAAAGTCACAAAAATGACAGAATTCTCAAACGGACTGTAAATACAGTGAGGTATCATGACGTCATAAAATGATTTTCATCATTTTAAAGAAAAGTCAAGTGCCAATTGAATTAAGCTAGATACATGTTTCGATTAATATTTGAATTATTGGTATATGTCTAAGCTATTTGATTCAGCTAGACAAAATTTTATGAAAATTCAAGTATCTCTTTGAGAATTTATCTCGAACCATATTATTTTGATTCGAACTCCAGGCTGAGTATGAACATCCCTAAATTGGAAAATATTTATGAGCCAAAGGCGGTTATGATGAACGCGAATGTCTTTCCAACATGTAGCATTTGATCAATGCAGGGTATAACTGGCTGATCACCCACCGTGCCCATAAGTATGACAGTTTACAGATAAATTTCTGTTCAAACCTTTTCAAAATTGAAAAATAAAAGTTCATGGCCTATATGGCCACTCAGCATTATATGAAAAGTTTTTTTTAATTCCTTAGAGAAGTCTGGGTAGAATGTGATGATAGAATAGTTCCTCATAGAAGAAATCGTATGTACTCATTAAATGAGAATGAAATCAGATAAAGGTTAAGTTGAAAACCTAGCTTTGATGAATAAAAGGAGTAGGGATTAGTAGGTTGTAATTTCAATAACGAAATTCTTAGAAAAAGGGGTGAATGTGACAACTCAAAAATTTATAAGATCTTAAATGATTAAAATAAAGGTTAAAAGAATAAAACCTAGATGAGAATTTGAGGATTAATTAAAAATTTGAAGAAAAACCTATATGGTCTACTATTTGAATGAGAATAAAGAAAAATATGGGTTACAAAATTTTAAAATCCTAGAAATGAATCTATATGTTCTTGAAAGAATATTAAGGATAATGTACTACGATACCTATAAAGTTTGGTGACCTAATATATAAATTAGGTATTTGAATTAAGTAACCTCAAGGGTTATCTTTATTTAATTGTCCTAGTATTTTAACTATATATTAGGGACCTAATCTAAGAAATTTATGAAATATGTCTCAAGCTATTAGATTATCTTGTACGATTATTGGTCATAACTTATTAAGCCAATTAAGGCTATGAAGTTAATACACTAGTGGAATATATTTTGATTTATGTGTATTATGTATGTGATTAAATAAATATACATTATATAATGTGTATACATTTATAAAAAAATTGAGAATTTAGTTATGTAATCTAATATATATATTAGGTATGGTAATTAAATAACCTAATGGATTAATTTGCAAGCCCAAGATAAATTAGTTAAAGCCAATCCTTTATCGCAATGGGAGAGGGGACATTTTGGGCTTTTAGTAAGCTAATTAAGGCATTGTGCCATGTTAGTTTACATAGCTCAAACAATTAGTTAGGAAGCCCAAAAAGAATTAAAGGCCAATTTTCGGGCCAACAAGGGAGGAGATAAGGGATCATGTGATTAAATATTTTTGTGCAGATTTATAAGCAACATAAGAGATAGAAAAGAGAAAGAGAAGATTATGGAAGATTTTGTAAAGATATTAGAGAGATTTGGTGAGATTAGCTAAAGATTATATGTGTGTACATTATGTGATTAATGTTAAGTACTGATTAGATGGATGCAATTATGTAAACCTAATTAGGAAACTCTAATATTTAATTAGGAAACCCTAATGTGCAGTTAGAATCCCTAATGTGCAGTTAGAAACCCTAATTTAAGATTTAAAAACCCAAACCCTAATTTGCAAACTCTTATGCTAATTAGCAAACCTTAAGGGTTAAAATTTAAGGAAAAAAATGTGAAATGACTAAACTACCCTTAAAATTATTTATGAAATGACCAAAATACCCTCCCATCCATGTGAATTTAAATCGACCAATCAGAGAAGAGATGATGCAAGCATGACATCATCCTTAGAGAAACACAGATAATGCAAACATGATGTTAGCATGACATCATCATTAAAGAAACACAAAAATGATGTCATCATGAGGATGTCATCATGATGTCACCGAGGGACTAAGGTGCAATTAATGAGATACTAAAATGTAATTAACCTAGGTACCAAATTGTAATAAGCCGGAGGCAAACTGTAAAAAACAGAGCCCCTAATGTGCAATTATCAAAACTATATTTTTCTATAAATAACAAGCCATTTCTCTTCATTTTTAAAACAAAAAATAGTGTTAGAGAGAGAGAGGAGAATTTTGGTTGCTATATAGAGAGAAAGAGAGAGGAAAGTTTTTGGTGAGTTTCAAGATTGCAAATGATTAGTTAAGCTGGCAACTTCAAGAGGTATTTCCTCTAGTGGGTATTATTTTCATTCTTCTTTATATATTTAATAAAAATATACTTTTACAAACAGTTATAATGCTCAAATTATTTTAAGTATATAGTACAAAAGTCTTATTTACAAGTAGTTATAATGTCCGATTTATTTCTCTTATAAAGTAAAAAATATACTTTTATAAGCAGTTGTTATGTCCGATTTTTTTCAAGTATTTAGTAAGAATATTCATGTTATAAAGCAGTTATAATGCTCAATTTATTTTAAATATAGTAAACGAATATTCATTTTACAAGCATCTATAATGCTCAATTTATTTTAAATATAGTTGATGAATATTTATTTTGTAAACAATTATAATGCTGAAATTATTTCATGCTATTACAAGGAGTTTTATTTATAATTTGTTATATGGTTTACTAGTTATAAATAAGAACTTATAAAAGAATAAGTGTTAAATCTAAAGTAGTACAGTCGTACTCTTTAATGGTTGATGCATAGTATCTGGGCTAAACAATTCTTTCAGGGAGCGGAGGTATATACGAACTAGCTACTAATCTAACTCATTGTGACAAGCAGTGTAGACGAGACGAAAAACTAGTTTGTTGGTTATTTGTGAGAAACCACTCAGCATACTGTACTGAATACTGTTAGAGACTCGATGTGTGCTAGGTTTAGAATTGTGATTACGTATGATGTTAAGGTATTATCTAATATTTGACTAGGTGGTTAAATGTTAGATAGTTTATTTATAAAGTAATAGTATTGTGAAATAAAGTATGTTATACTAATTGAAAGATCAATCTTATAACTGATAGGTCTTTTCAATAAAGCGATTAAATTAGATTAGGTAGCAGTAGTCGACGATACAGGCAAGTTCCCTAACTCAAACGCGAGTTATTATTTTTTAAGCATGGTAGTGGATTATTATTGTTGATTATTTTACCTCTACGATTATTATTGAATATTCGCATTTATTGCAAGTTTTCCTTAACTCAAACTTGAGTTATTATTTCAAAGCATGTTAGTAAATAATTATTGTTGATTATTCACATCTATACTGATTATTGATTCGCACTTAGTGCATGTTGTATATGTTCATCAGGTATGAAAGGCTGATCACCTTCATTACCATAAAGTTTAGTTAAAGTTGTTCATGGTCTTTGTGACATTAAACATTATTGATTCAGTCATTCAATTATTGACATTTTGATTCATTCTCTTTCAATTATTTTATTGTTGAAAATTCGAAAGCTTATTCTTTCTTTCAATCATGATATATCATTGTTGTATTTAAACTTCCTGGGCAAAATAGTTATTCACCTTTGCTATATCATGATAACAAATTTCAGATTAAGTCAAAGGCTCGAAGAAAGACAGAGACAAAGGCAAATTCCAAAGAATAGATTATTACGCAGTCATAACTATTTAGTTATATATGCAAGTAATGTTGTAAACATTTTTAATTACTTAAGGTATGTATTCAGTTAAGGTTAACAGACCTTGGAAAATGTTATAGAATCATGTGAAATAAACAATATATATTTATATATTTCGCATTAGATGAATGAATATGTATGATAATGAAGTACCGTAACATACCAGGTTCGAGGTAAAAGGTACCCAGATTTGGGGGCGCTACATTTGGTATCAGAGCTGTAGGTTATAAACCTTAGGTAGGGTTACCTTAGGCTATAACCGCAGAGATGAGGGTAAGGAATAAAGTCAAATAGAGTTTAAGTGCTAAGAGATGAATTTTGGAAAATTCATTATTAAGTATAGGAGAAGATAAATAAGATTCAAAGAAGAATATCGAAAAGTTATAAAGATAAGAATCCAGAGTCACCTAACTCTAGTAATAAAAATGAAAATCTTAAATAAAATCATAATGTATGATTAAAGTGAAAAATAAGAAGATCGTAAAATAAAATGATCATAAGATAGGAAAGAATCGTAATATATCACGATTATAAGAAAAGATCACAACGTGATCTGATGATGTCATAGGAGGACAGATGATCAATCGTTTGATTTAAAACTTTATAGAAGAATTGCTGTACGACTATTGTACTATGAAAACTCAGGAAAAAGTTGTAGATGATGGGATACAGATTAAATGGAATTCGTATTGAGTAAAGAGAATTTAGGATTATGTGGGATTTCAATTGAGGACTCATGTGATAGCTGAGTTGTACAAACCTTTGTATGGGCGGGGGTTTTGTGCTTAGTCTAAAGACTACTTAGTTTATCACATTGATAATCATTGAAATGTTGGTGTCGCGCTATTCGCTATATGTATGTTGAGAATGTGATTCTTTTCTCATGTGTATGACGGATAGGTAGAGAATATAAGATTAGGTACGAGTTCTTAAAACTCATACTTATGGTAACTTTGTGACTCATAATCGTATAGTATATTTTTGAACCTCTAAGCATATGGACAGTTCTTGATTGGTTCTTGAATTACGTATTGCTAGGATAAGTTCTTAAACTCATATTATTGTGGAAAGTTCCTGAACTCATAACGTTTGGTATGTTTGATGAACTATACTGGGGTATAGTTAAAATTATAGATGGAGAATCGACTATTTTTAGTATAGTAAGTTTTAATGGTGTTAGAATAGATAGAATTATTAATCAATTGATCATTAGATGAATTGAAGTTGATGGTGAAAGCATAGGTATTCTAAATCTTCTAGATGTGCTAGACTTCAAAATTTTTGAAATCAAGCTAAATTTGCCCTGATGTGCCTTTAAAAATATAAATGAATTTTTGTTATCAGCAACACATGGTTACAATTATGTATAAGTGGACTTCAAACCACTAACACATCGTTACCTATTGCGGCATGATAACACCAAAAATGATTTTTCAATGGTTTTGCACTTTTTTAAAGAAGAGTCTACGCTAATTGTTTCGGCTAGACAAAAATTATTTAAAATATCAAAATGTATTTTATATATCATCAGTGCATCATAAAACCTAGTGCAAAGATGATAAAAAAATGAGGGAGTCATCAATGCAGTATTGCCAAGTGTCGGATGTGATCTAAGGATCGTCAGCCCACTATGGTATGATGTAATATGGCAAAGTCACAAAAATAACAGAATTCTCAAACGGACTGTAAATACAGTGCGGTATCATGACGTCATAAAATGATTTTCAGAATTTTAAAGAAAAGTCCAGTGCCAATTGAATTAGGCCAGATACATGTTTCGATTAATATTCGAATTATTGGTATATGTATAAGCTATTTGATTCAGCTAGACAAAAGTTTATGAAAATTCAAGTATCTCTTTGAGAATTTATCCCGAACCATATTGTTTTGATTCGGACTCCAGGCTGAGTATGAACATCTCTAAATTGGGAAATATTTATGCGCCAAAGGCGGTTATGATGAACGCGAATGTCTTTTCAGCATGTAGCATTTGAACAATGCAGAGTATAATGGGCTGATCACCCACTGTGTCCATAAGTATGACTGTTTACAGATGAATTTCTGTTCAAACTTTTTTAAAATCGAAAAATGAAAGTTCATGATACATATGGCCACTCAGCATTATATGAAAAGTTTTTTTAAATTCATTAGAGAAGTCTGGGTAGAATGTGATAATAGAATAGTTCCTCATAGAAGGAAACCGTATGTACTCATTAAATGAGAATGAAATCAGATAAATGTTAAGTTGAAAACCTAGCTTTGATGAATAAAAGGAGTAGGGATTAGTAAGCTGTAATTTCGAGGATGAAATTCTTAGAAAAAGGGTGAATGTGACAACCCGAAAATTTATAAGATCTTAAATGATTAAAATAAAGGTTAAAAGAATAAAACCTATATGGGAATTTGAGAATTAATTAAAAATTTTAAAAAAACCTATATGGTTTACTATTTGAATGAGAATAAAGAAAAATATGGGTTACAAAATTTCAAAACCCTAGAACTGAATCTATATGTACTTGAAAGAATATTAAGGATTATGTACTACGATACCTATAAAGTTTGGTGACCTAATATATAAATTAGGTATTTGAATTAAGTAACCTCAAGGGTTATCTTTATTTAATTGTCCTAGTATTTTAACTATATACTAGTGACCTAATCTAAAAGATTTATGAAATATGTCTCAAGCTATTAGATTATCTTGTATGATTATTGGTCATAACTTATTAAACCAATTAAGGCTATTAAGTTAATACACTAGTGTAATATATTTTGACTTATGTGTATTATGTATGTGATTAAATAAATATACATTATATAATGTGTATACATTTATAAGAAAATTGAGAATTTAGTTATATAACCTAATACATATATTAGGTATGGTAATTAAATAACCTAATAGATTAATTTGCATGCTCAAGATAAATTAGTTAAAGCCCAATCTTTTAGCCCAATGGGAGAGGGGACATTTTGGGCCATTAGAAAGCTAATTAAGGCATTGGGCCATGTTAGTTTACATAGCCTAAACAATTAGTTAGGAAGCCCAAAAAGAATTAAAGGCCAATTTTCGGCCCAACAAGGGAGGAGATAAGGGAGCATGTGATTAAAGCTTTTTGTGTAGATTTACAAGCAACATAAGGGATAAAAAAAAGAAAGAGAAGATTATGGAAGATTTTGTAAAGATATTAGAGAGATTTGGTGAGATTAGCTAAAGATTATGTGTATGTACATTATGTGATTAATGTTAAGTACTAATTAGATGAAATGCAATTATGTAAACCTAATTAGAAAACCCTAATGTTTAATTAGGAAACCCTAATGTGCAGTTAGAATCCCTAATGTTCATTTAGAAACCCTAATTTAAGATTTGAAAACCCAAACCCTAATTTGCAAACTCTTATGCTAATTAGCAAACCTTAAGGGTTTAAATTTAAGGAAAAAATGTGAAATGACTAAACTACACTTAAAATTATTTATGAAATGACCAAAATACCCTCTAATCCATGTGAACTTCAATCGACCAATCAGAAAAGTGATGATGCAAGCATAACATCATCCTTAAAGAAATACAGATGATGCAAGCATGATGTAAGCATGACATCAGCATTAAAGAAACACAAAGATGATGTCACAATGATGATGTCATCATGATATCACCGAGGGACTAAGGTGCAATTAATGAGGTACTAAAGTATAATTAACCTAGGTACCAAACTGTAATAAGTAGGGGACAAACTGTAAAAAGCCGAGCCCCTAACGTGCAATTATAGAAACTATGTTTTCCTATAAATAGCAAGCCATTTCTCTTCATTTTTCAAAACAAAAAATAGAGTTAGAGAGAGGAGAGAGGAGAATTTTGGTTGCTATAGAGAGAGAAAGAGAGGAAAGTTTTTGGTGAGTTTCAAGATTGCAAAGGATTAGGTAAAGCTTGCAACTTCAAGAGGTATTTCTTCTAGTGGGTATTATTTTCATTCTTCTTTATATATTTAGTAAAAATATACTTTTACAAGCAGTTATAATGCCCAAATTATTTTAAGTATATAGTACAAAAGTCCTATTTACAAGCAGTTATAATGTCCGATTTATTTCTCTTATAAAGTAGAAAATATACTTTTATAATTAGTTGCTATGTCCGATTTTATTCAAGTATTTAGTAAGAATATTCATGTTATAAAGCATTTATAATGCTCGTTTTATTTCAAACATAGTAAACGAATATTCATTTTACAAGCAGTTATAATGCTCAATTTATTTTAAATATAGTTGATGAATATTTATTTTGTAAACAATTATAATGCTGAAATTATTTCATATATAGTACAAGGAGTTTTATTTATAATTGGTTATATGGTTTACTAGTTATAAATAAGAACTTATAAAAGAATAAGTGTTAAATCTAAAGTAGTACAGTCGTACTCTTTAATGGTTGATGCATAGTATCTGGGCTAAACGATTTCTTCAGAGAGCGGAGGTATATACGAACTAGCTACTGATCTAACTCACTGTGACAAGCAGTGTAGACGAGACGAGAAATTAGTTTGTCAGTTGTTTGTGGGAAACCACTCAGCATACTGTACTGAATACTGTTAGAGACTTGATGTGTTCTAGGTTTAGAAATTGTGATTACATATGATGTTAAGGTATTATCTAGTATTTGACTAGGTGGTTAAATGTTAGATAGTTTACTTATAAAGTAATAATATTGTGAGATAAAGTATGTTATACTAATTACAAGATCAATCTTATAGCTGATATGTATTTTCAATAAAGCGATTAAATTAGATTGTGTGGCAGTAGTCGACGGTACAGGCAAGTTCTCTAGCTCAAACTCGAGTTATTATTTTTCAAGCATGGTAGTGGATAATTATTGTTGATTATTCCACCTCTAAGATTATTATTGAATATTCGCATTTATTGCAAGTTTTCCTTAACTCAAATTTGAGTTATTATTTCAAAGCATGTTAGTGAATAATTATTGTTTATTATTCACATCTATACTGATTATTGATTAGCACTTAGTGCATGTTGCATATGTTTATCAGGTATAAAAGGCTGATCACCTTCATTACCATAAGGTTCAGTTAACGTTGTTCATGGTCCTTGTTGACATTAAACATTATTGATTTAGTCATTCAATTATTGACATTTTGATTCATGCTCTTTCACAATTATTATATTGTTGAAAATTTGAAAGCTTATTCTTTCGTTCAATCATGATATATCCTTGTTGTATTTAAACTTGCTGGGAAAAGTACTTGCTCACCCTTGCTATATCATGATAACAAATTTCAGATTAAGACAAAGGCTCGAAGAAAGACAGAGATAAAGGCAAATTCCAAAGAATAGATTATTACGCAGTCATAACTATTTAGTTATCATATGGAAGTAATGTTGTAAACCTTTTTAATTACTTAAGGTATGTATTCAGTTAAGGTTAACAGACCTTGGGAAATGTTATAGAATCATTTGAAATAAACAATATATGTTTATATAGTCCGCATTAGATGATAGAATATGTATGATAATGAAGTACCGTAACGTACCAGGTCCGAGGTAAAAGGTACCTGGATTTGGGGGTGCTACATCCTGTAGCTTCTAGGCTTACAAAATATCAAATAAACAGCCTGCATAATGAATATACGGCAATAAAACATATATATCTATAATAAACATCGCTAAACGAAGGATTCATCAGTCAAATCTTCATACGCGAGTAGCTCATAGCTTCCAGTTTTCTCTAAATATAGATCTATGGTCACATGGTCACTAAATACTTGCAAAAAAACTAGAAAGAAAACTAGATCTGTGCAGATCTTAGCCATTCTAACTTCCAAGTTCTAATTTTACAACTTTTGAATCGATTAAAAGCTAGATCTGTTTATATCTAGTACAGATCTAGTCAATACAGCTCAAATATTGACTATTTACAAAAAATGAATGGTTAAAACTTTAGATCCAACTAATATAAGCTAATAAATATATGTATATAACAATTATATGCGTATTAGAGTAAGCGAAGAAGACAAATCTGGTGAAATCTTACAGTATTTCGCGAGAACAGCTCTCGAACAGCTTTTCGCACCTCGATACTCGTTTTCCACCGGTTAAAATTTGATATGTTGTAGTATATATGTATATGAACATTTACAAAGAAGTTTTATACAAATCGGAGTAAGATAGAATCTCCGTTTGACTCTCCTAGCATCTATTTCTCTCGCCGCGGCCCTTTCCTTTTCTCTCTCTTCTTCTATAAGCTAAAGGGGGAGGGGTATATATAGTCACGATCAGCCGCGGGTCTACCTGCGGTTGGGCCTGGTGGGCCCCGCTATCTCGAAGTACGCTCACTCTGACCAACGCGCTGTTCGCTTGAACCTTCATAACTTGCAATCTGGAAATCCGACAGAGGCGTGCTATACCTTTCCGAAAAGCCCTTTCTGAGAGCTACACAATGACAATATGCTTGACCTTTTTCGAATCCGGGAAGATGGGTCCATGACCATATCTTCGAGTTTTCGCAGTCTGTCCGTTGAGCTATCGTCTAGCGCAGTTTTCACTCGGGATTGCTGTGATGGTTCTGTGTGACCTTCTTCACAGTAATTTGATCTAATTTTATGTTTAGTTGGCAAAAATACTCTTTTGCCCTTCCAGGTTGGTTCCGGGCTTGATGTGGCTGTAGCTGTCTTTCTTGGGGTTATCTTCGGGGTTTGATTGCTGCTGACTTTTATCTGTCTCCAGGACTGTCTCTGAAGTTGATTCGATGATTCTCGGGGCTGTCTCCGGGGAGATTGATTTGATGATTTCTCGGGGCTGTCTAAGGGGGTCTAGTTTGATGATTTCCCGGGGCTGTCTCCGGGGGGTTTGGTTTGATGATTTAGACTTCCAGGGTTGTCTCTAAAAAGTAAAAGACGGTCTTGCCCTCCTGCATGGTTAGTAACAAGAATGCAAAATTTTGAGTGTCTACAAAGAGATGAACCCTTCCATAGGAATCTACACAAAATTGACTGAATTGCTCTGAGCACTACTTTTGGAAGCAAGAAATGACTGCTCCAATAAGACTGAATGGAGAAAAGGATTGATTTGATCAACTGGAGTCTACCTAAATAAGAGAGCACTTTTGTTGTCCAAGAGGAGACTCTATGTGTGATTCTGTGAAGTAAGGGAATGCAATCAATGAAAGAGAGCATTGATGAAATAAGTGGAACTCCTAAAAATTTTGTGGGAAAATATCCAGATTGGAATTCAAGAGAAGCTAAGATGATCTGGGAGGAGGAGAGGTCAGTGTTTGCAAGATAGCATTGGCTTTTGTGTACATTTGGTATCAGTCCAGAGAATAGAGAAAAGGAATGTATGCATGACTTTATGATAGTGATTGATGGTATGATAGCTTGGCAGAAGATAAGTACATCATCTGAAAATAGAAGATGAGTCAATTTGCAATCAGATGTTCTCCAATGATATTTAAACTCAGGTACTGTGGTACACAAATTCAATTTTAATGAAAGCATCCCCATGACTAGATCAATTCGGCAGGGGGGTACTGATGTGATTTGGGACAAGTTGGCGTGGCATAAATTTATGACCCCAAGGTATTCGTTCACTCTTTGGTTGGCTTTCCACAGAGGGTTACGTACCATGGATAGATTGCTCAGTTTTGGCCTAAATGTAAACCCTTTTTGTGTGTTGTGCTCCTCTTATTTGGAGACTTTTGATCACTTATTCTTCCAATGCAATTACTCCTTCAGGGTTCTCATTCCTGTCCTCCGATATTGTGGTTGGAGAGGGCTTAGTAGAAGCTGGAACTCTATTACTAACTACCTTATCCACTACACTCGACCAAATTTTCATCATAGCCTGATTCATTTTGGGTTTGGGGCTGTGGTATATAGAGTCTGGAATGAACGAAATGCGAGGATTTTAAAAAATAAATCTTGCCATGTTGGGGCTATTGTTCAAGATATAATTCATTTGCTCAATTGCGGTCTTTACAAAAATCTCTGATTTCAGAAAATCAAAGATAAACCCTGTTACCGAAAATTTGTTCTGTAATGTATCACGTACCTGTTGTTATGGGTTTATGCTCTATCTATCTTAGATAGTAAACTGGGGACAGTGATGTTGGTGTTCAGGGGTTTTGTCTTCTTGGGGAATAAATCTTTGGTTGGGATTAAATCAGTGGCTGCTACTGGGGGGAGTGAGAAAGGGGCTGTCAGTGTTTGGCTATAGGCTATGCTAGTGCAGTCTACTGTTGTTCTTTTGTAGTTGCTGTGTGGTTTTGTACTTCTGCTCTGCTGGCTTCGGCATATAGCTACTGCTTGTTTTCTGTAGTCATTTGATGCTGCAGATGCAGGATTTGTGGGGTTGCTGCTTCTTTATCTTGCATGATTGGGTTTTTAGGCCTGTGCATGGTATAGCAGGCTGTTGGGTTGGCTGTCTCGGTGCTGTTTTGGACACACCCTCGCTTATATTTAAGAAAGTATGATCTTGTTTGAGATTGACTTTAATTTTTGAATCTTAAAGCTGCTGGAATTGTTTTGGTCTAATTTGCATTGTGTGTGGCTGGGGGTGCTGGATCTTGTTTGGTCGGGTTTTGTCTGTTTAAGTGCAGGTGTAGTTGCTTGCTGGGCTTCTACTTTCTGCTACTGCTAGACCTTGGGCTGGGAAAAATTTGGTTGCACTGCCAGTGGGCTTGGTTTTTTTCACACTGCTGGGTTGTTATTTGGGTCGGCTAGCAGGTTTGGAGGACTTCTTGTTGCAGCTGGTTTGGAACTCGATTTGGGCTTCTCAAGCCTGCTGTCTGTCTGCAGATAGTTTGGGTTATCTGTACTGCTGCTGCTGATCTTATCCAAGATATTATCCATGTGCTTAAGTGTGGTCTCCATACTAATGCTAGTTTTCAAAAAATTAAATCCAGGATATGTTATCAACATCTTACAATGTAATTAATTTACATCTATTCATGTATTTTTTTAGACTATGCTGTCAATTGCTTTTGCACAGTTTGGGGTATTGCTGGTTGCTTCTGCAGGTGTCATTGTGCTGCTTTTGCAACTGTCTGTTGGCTCTATTTTCTGTTGCGGCTTGTTTTGAGCTGATTGGTATGAGATTGGGGCGTCTGCAGTTTGGGCTGCTGCAGTTTTGTTGCATGTTTTGTATTCTGTAAAGCATGTTTCTCCTGGATTTTATCTTATGGTTTGGATAATTTGTTTTGGATTTGGGTTTGTTGTCTGGGATTGAGTAATCTTGCTTTTGCTGTGGGGTTGCTGGGTGACCTGCTGGGCCTTGGGCTCGTTTGATTCTTCCTTCTATAGGTGCTGTAGTATGATCTGCAAATTGTTATGTTAGATTTATTGCAGCAGTCTGGGGGGCTGCTGCTGCTGGGGACTGATTGCTTTGGTATGCGGTGATGCAGTATAGTATGCTGAAGCTGCTGGACTGAGAAATAAGTTGTTGAATTGCAACTGGTTGCTAGCCACTGCTGAAACTGTTGCTCGGCAGGTGCTGATTCTTCTTGTTGTTACATTTATTTGACCTTCTTCCTATGGCCTCTTGAACTTTTCTTTGCTGCTAGGTTCCTTTCTTAGTGCTAGTGTTATGTTTAGCCCTGTAATGTTTTCTTGTAACAGCTTGTTGGGCTTTGGCCTTGTAATCTTTTATAGTCATGACATCATAGGGTCTGTCCTATGTTGTCTATGCTATATTCTGATTGGGGATCCCATGCGGTTTTGTAATTTCATTTTATTTAATACAATCTAAATTTATCAAAAAAAAAGAGATAGGGGGACAAGGGGTCACCTTGCCTTAACCCTCTTGAGCTAGGAAAAAATCAAGCAAGAGTTCCATTGAGCTTAATGGAGAATATGGTTGTGGTAACAAAAGTTTTGATCCATTCAATGAAGTATTGGGGAAACTGGTAAACATGAAGGATATCAAACAAGAATTCCCATCAAACAGTGTCAAAGGCTTTTCTCAGATCAATTTTCACCTATTTTTGGCAAAGTCCGGTGGTCCCTAGGTTTGGTCTCTTCTTTTCATATGTGAGTATGGGAGTCCTTTGGCTGTGGTTTGTAGGGTCTCAGTGGTTTTGGATCTGGTTTGGAGTTTTCCGGCGTTGGCATCCAGCCCACCTGCTCTCCACTCCCTTTCCTCCTTACGGCCCACCATCTCTTCTCTGTTGGTAATGAAGATATGATCTGTTAGGATGGTTGTTTGGGTTGGGGCTGTTCAGATCTTGTTGCCTGCTGGTGTTAGGGTGTTTTGGATGTTGGTATCTGTTCGGATCTTGATCGAACTAGTTTGACGGCTTCCATTTCAGTTCGACTGGGGATTTAATGTTATTCTCCTTTTGTTCGACTGATTTGGTGTATTTTTACACGGATGGCTTGATTATCTGTGTGTTTCCAATCTAGTTTTTATGATTACTGTTTATCTAATTAAATGTTAAGATTAGGATGTTTTTTGATCTGTTTGTTTGATTACTGGAGTTTATGATGGTCGAAACGGGTTTAAAGCTTAACCTTGCTTGAATCCATGGAGTTTTGGTTCTGACGCGACGTAAACTGTCCTTTTTGGTTTTTCGCGGCTGAAGTGTTAGGTTGTCTGTTGGTCTTTTATCTTTTTAATCTGATTTTGTTGGGGGGGGGGGGGGTGGCTTGGGCTGGATCCTTGTAACCGTTTTTCCGGAGATGAATGTATTAGCTGTATGCAGTCGCATGATTTGGGGCTGAGATGACTACTGACTCTTGGACTTAGCATATGGGGACGGTTTAATTGTAGATTCAAATTTCAAATTAGCAAAGTTGTTGTTCCCTTCGGGTCCTGTTGGGCCATGTTTGTGGGCTCAACGTTGCTGATCTTTCAAGTTGGGCCGCTTGATTAGTTTTTTTGTTTATTTCAATTACTTGGCCTCGGGTTGTGAGGATAATTTTTTAGGATATGCAATATGTTTCCTAGGATTACCTAGGTGTTTTAGTCCTCTCGGGAGAAGTGGACTATGATTTGATCTATATTGTAATATCCAAAGTTTTTTTGCAATTAATATACAAACAAATTTAGCAAAAAAAAAATGAGAGCACAACTAGGGGGCCCAGATTTCCTATGGTAATTCCTAAACAATTCTTGGGCTAGCAGGATATTATCACTGATGTTTCTACCTTTCACAAAAGTAGATAGAGCTTTGTCAATAATGGTAGGTAGAACCTCCTTAAGCCTGTTAGCTAGGATTTTTGTAATACATTTATAAATTGTATTACAACAGCCAATTGGTCGAAAATCAATCATAGAGGTAGGATTAGAACACTTAGGTACTAAAGCAATAGCAGTTGAATTTATACCCTTGGTAAGTCTACTAGAGGAGAAGAAGTACTGAACTGCCTTTGTGAAATCCTCCCCAACTATATTCCAGCAGTTGGTGAAAATTTTTACATTAAATCCATTAGGTCCAGGACTTTTATTTCTTTTCATGGAGTTAAGAACCTTGAAGATTTCCATATCAGAAACAGAGGCTGATAGCATAAGGGATTGAGCAGGACTCACCAATTTCAAGGGAGTGATGTTATAGTCAAAGAACCTAGAGAAGGCAGGGACATTGGGAGAGTTAAACATAGACTTGAAAAAATCTACTGCCACATTTTCAACTGCTTCCTGGCTATGAACCAAGTCACCACTTGTTGGGTTTGTACAAAATCGTGGGCGCAATCAAATTGTAAAATTAGCGAAAGCATGGTATATCAGAATTTTAAAATTTCTACAAAACCATTACCCGGATCATCCTTTATGCAAATTATTAATTTAAAACGATAAATAAGAAGTTATGGAATCATACCCTTGTAGAACGAAGCTTCCACATGTACGAGTTCAACTTCTTGTTTTTCGTGATCTCCTTGAATTTTCGGGTTTGATTCATTCCTTTGATCAACGTTAGCCATCCAAGTGTTTGGTCTCTAGAGGTGATCCACCAAGGAATATGAATTATTTAAGAAGGAGGGTGGTTGGCTAAACTCTAATTTTTTATCCTCTATAGAAAAAAGAGTACTCTCCAATAATTAGAATTGTATCAACAGATATCTATTATAAGACTCCTCTTATATAGATATTGGTCAACCCTTCTAATCCTATTAATTAAACTCCTTTAATTAATTAGGTTTTCCAACATATTGAGATTTAATTAATTAAACTCCTTTAATTAATTTGTCTCCTAATCTTATTAGGAATATATGAGAGTACTAATATTAAATTAATTCCTAAACTCCTTTAGAAATTAAAATAATAATAATTGTAATAATATTAATAAGACTCCTCTTATTAATTTATATTTAATATTTCCAAAATATTAAATAATAAACGTTAAGCAATTTAATTTATTCTATCACCATAGATTAAATTAATTACACTTAATGCATTATTACGATTATGACATTACCTTCTTAAATAATTATTCTTTCTTTTATGGTGTGATCCTTTAGGTCTCCATATTAAATCGGTTGTGAATAAATCAATTAGAATAATTCTAATCTTATTTAAATAAATAAATTAAACTAATAATCTATTTAAATAAATAACATTTATTCTACAATAAGAATAAGTCTCCCTAGCGATCAATGACTTTCCAGATAATATAGATTTCAATATTAATCATAAAAGAACCTGTGAGTAAATAGTTACCATACAATTCAATCCTTCCACCATATAGTGTCCTAATTAAATATAAGATATGGAATTACTGTCAAGTCTTATTTTATTTAATTATATGTATTTCGATTAGAAAATGCACAACTCCAAATAATGCAAATTAGAAACTTCTTTCTAATTTCATTCTGCCTTGGCCAAGGACTACTGGGTTGTCATTTAACGAATCACATAGGACATATCTCTTCTTTTACTAGAAGTGGTAGATTCTTTATTGACCATTCATTATCTCCATATGTAACTTATTACACCCAAGCATACCCTTTGATATACCCTAAGGGTCTTAAGGAATAAGTCAAAGTATAATTCATTACAGACAAGATACTATGATGGTCTCAAGTCCAAGGATCACTTGTACTACTATCACATTAGGAATTCCTATTGACAGACAAGTAAAACTCCATTAGGTATTCCATAGCGAGTCACGTTCAGTGAACTTATTCTCCAATAAGAACCTACATACTTTGTCAGGAATATGCATGCGAATGCTATTCCTATTTATAGAAGATTTGATTATGATCTTAATGAATGAATATGCAAATATGTCTGCATTGATAAAAGTTGTAAAGTTCTTTAATAGATGATAGAAATATGTACAAGGACTTAGACTGAAATGATCAAATATGTTAGATTGATCCTACATGAACAAACAACTTTGTAAAGTCTTTCAAAAGATTATGATGTACAAGGACTAAATATAGAAAGATCAAGCTTGTTAGGTTGATCTTACGTAATGTAATAGATAGGCATTGTAATTCCGTAAAAAGCACACCTAGAGGGGGGTGAATAGGTGTAATTACTCAATAGTGATATACAATAGTCAGTTTTTAAAAATTATGTATGCAGATTAATAAACGGACACCCTAACACCATCCATATTAGTATATTTTCTTCACTGCTATAAACGGACGGTTAAAGACTGTCCGTATTAGTTGTAATTTCAGAAAAGCAAAAATATAAAATCTGCAGAACAAACTGTAAAGACAGAAAGTAAAGAACACTAAGATTTTTTATATGGTTCGGCCCCTATCCTCTAGTCTAGTAGCATAATCCATGTCCAATACCAAATGGTATTGGAGACTCACTTTATTAATATAATATTCAACAATTACACAATAAAATAAAAACTCCCTGCTATGGCACGAATCGTCCGGACACCTCTGCCCCTCCTTGCACCTCTGCAACAGCTCTCACCTCTGAGACTTCGATTCTTGGCCACACAGATTGAATATTATACTAATAAACCCCCTAAGCCAACCTAGACTTAAACCCAAGTATAATATGTATTAATGAAAGATTACAAGACTGAAGGTAGTATTCTGAGATAAAAAGAGGATTGGACTGCTTGAAATATTCAGAGTGCTTTCTCTTTATAATTCGTGTAGTCTTGTGTGCTTCTGAGTACGTAAGCCGAGGACTGCAAAAAATATTTATATATAGTATACTAGGCAACAACTACACAATTTCAAAATGATAACAGATGTGTTATCTCAACAGATATGTCCTTATCTAATATTACTGTTATATGATGAGAATAAAATATGTTATATTTTATTCCTTTAATACTTAATCTTTTATATTTATTTTGTACCTAAATACATTTATTGTTCTTATATTTTTATTTTAGGTACAATTGAGCCAAGGAAGCAAAATGGATGCAAAAAGGAATAAATTTGTGGGCTTTTAGAAACCCAATTCGATAACTGCATGTGGGATTTAATTCAAGTGGGCCACGGTTTGGGAAATGGATCAGCAGCTTGTAAGGAATTACCAAGTGAAGACCAAGCATCTGAAGTTAAAGACCATCTCACTCAATTCCAATCAGCTCACGAGTGTGGCCCACGTTGGTTGAAATAAGCATGCAAAGGAGAGTATAAGCAAATAATCCATGTAAATCTTTAACAGCATAATGGGCTACGAATTTAATGCAGCATCATGAGCCACGTTGGCAGCTTGGAGAGAGAAGCCACCAAATTAGCCAGCCTCTAATGCAATGATGGTCCATCAGCTTGCTTAGGAAGGCACATGTGCCACGCACATGCACGGAACAAGCAGCTCACGAAATAAGAAGGAAAAGGGGAGGCGGCCAGCAGCAGCTTGTCCTTTCGCGAACAGGACTCGGAGAACATAATGAGGGTTTAGGTTATAATAGTTATAAATAGGGGCTGAAGTAACATGTATAGGGGTACTCTTTTAATAAAATAATTCTCTCTATATTCCTTTGGTGATTTTCATAGCTATGTGTAGCTAAACTCTTGTTCTTGGATTAAGAAGACAGAAGCCTTGGAATAAATACACTGTGAGATCTATTTAATTTTAATTGTTCAATTATTATTTTGAGTATTATTTATTTTTCTGTGCTTGAATTATATGATTGATTTGTTTAATTGCTAGGTGCACACTAGTTTATTATTCATTGAAATCTACTGCTAAATTAGATATCGAATCCGTAATTGTTTGGTCACTCTAATTTGCGAAGCAACTAAGATTAATAATTAATTGCAGATCATGAGATTATTATATCTTGGGAAGAATATTCAACTAAATTAAATGCAACCGCTTGTGCTTGTGTTGTTTAGCTTCATCGGTTTTTCTAATTCTTAAAGCTTCTACTAGATTAAACTTTTAGCGCTTGTCTGAAGTTGTTTAGTAGTTAGGGTTATTTAGATCGCTTGTTTCTATCTAACTAAAATTAAGGAAAGACATGGAAGTGATTCTAACGATGAATATACAAAATATTAATTGTGTATGCTTGAGTCAATGATCAGTGTATGTTTCTAAGGTGGAAGTTGACTTAACCCAAGGTTTGTTCTCTTGATTTAATTCGTTACCTTATTTTACGCATTAGTTTATTTTAATTAACAACACTCAAAAAATCCCCTCTTTTAGAATACAAAGTATATAAAAATAGATTAATCAGTCTCTGTGGGATCGACTCTTACTTGCACTACTACATTATTATCGTTCGCAGTAAGGTTTATTTTTGGTTGTCTACGACAGCACACCAAATTTTGGCGCCGTTGCCGGGGACTGATTTTAGTTTATTTTTATTTTTATTTTTTTTGTAATTCTTATTTTAATTTTAATTTCTTTTTATAGGTAATTTGAATTTCCTTGATTGTTTATGCCTAAAATTCGATCTACTAATCAAGGTGATTTAAAGTTTGATCCAGAGATAGAGAGAACTTGTCGCAGATTAAGAAAGGAAGCTCGGGAAATTCGTGAAGAAAAGGGAGTCATGGCAGCAAATCGAACCTTGAAAGAGCTTTCAGCTCCTGATTTGAACCAACAACCCTTATGCATAACTTTTCCTAATCTTGATACTAATACTCACTTTGAATTGAAATCTGGATTAATACATCTTCTACCTTCTTTTCATGGTTTGGCAGGTGAAGATCCCCACAAACACTTGAAGGAATTCCATGTGGTATGCACGAGTATGAAACCCACCGGAGTAACCGAAGAACAGATCAAGCTAAGAGCCTTCCCATTTTCTCTGAAAGATTCAGCTAAGGATTGGCTTTACTATCTACCCTCCGGAAGTATCACCACATGGGAGGAGATCAAAAGACTCTTCTTAGAGAAATATTTTCCAGCTTCAAGGGCGGCCAACATTAGGAAGTCAATTTGTGGTGTAAGGCAGAACAGCGGAGAATCCCTACATGAGTATTGGGAACATTTCAAGAGATTATGTGCTAGTTGCCCTCATCACCAAATCAGTGATCAGCTTCTCATCCAGTATTTTTATGAAGGTCTCAATTGTACCGAGAGAAGCATGATTGACGCTGCTAGTGGCGGAGCGTTGGTGGATAAGACTCCCGAGGCTGCAAGAAATCTAATTGCAAATATGGCAGCCAACTCTCAACAATTTGGCACTAGACTTGATTCTGCATCTAGGAATGCTAATGAGGTACAAATTTCTGCTATTGAACAACAACTTGCGAGTTTAACTTCTCTTGTTCGTCAAATGGGTGCAGGTAACATACATCAGGTACAAGCTTGCGGGATTTGTGCGGTAGTAGGACACTCGACAGATGCATGCCCAACTCTTCAAGAAGAATCCGTTGAGCAGGCAAATGCAGCAGGAGGATTTCCTGGGCAACCACAAAGGAAATATGATCCATTTTCAAATACATATAATCCTGGATGGAGGGATCATCCTAACTTTAGCTACGGGAACCCACAAGCAAGTCAACCAGCACCTCAAAATTTTCCAAATCATCAGCAGTACAAACCATCGTATCCCAACAGACAACAACAGGGCCAAACTTCTAACCCTAGTATGTCTTTAGAAGATATTGTTAAAACACTTGCCACTAATACTTTAAATTTTCAACAGGAAACAAGGGCAAGTATTCAAAATTTGGGTACGCAAGTGGGACAAATGGCGACTGCGATTAGTCGATTGGAGGCACAAAGTTCAGGAAAATTACCTTCCCAAACAGTGGTGAACCCAAAAGAAAATGCAAGTGCAATCACTTTGAGAAATGGTAAGGAGATAGAAGTTCCAGAAAAGACAATGCCTACACCACAAGATCAAAACAAGGCAGGTAAGAAAAAAGACGAAGCAGATAGCAGTGTTCTGAATGACAAGGATGAACCTAAGCGTAAATTTCCTCTTCTCTCTGAATATAAACCGGTACCTCCTTTCCCTCTTGCTTTAACAGAAAGTAGAAAATACGAGAAAAATTCAGATTTGTATAAAACTTTCCGTAAATGCGAGGTAAATATTCCATTGTTAGATGCTATCAAACAAGTACCTCGTTATGCTAAATTTTTGAAAGAATTGTGTACACACAAGAGGAAACAGGAAATGAAAAAATATGAAAAGGTGAAGGTAGGAGAAAATGTTTCCGCAGTCATTCAAAGAAAGCTACCTACTAAGTGCCCAGATCCGGGTATGTTCACTATTCCGTGCACGATAGGTAGCGCTAAAATTGAAAAAGCCATGTTAGACTTAGGAGCCTCGATAAATGTTATGCCATATTCTATATATACTAATCTAGCACTTGAACCTTTGAATAAAACTGGTATTGTAATACAGCTAGCTGATAGATCTAATGTTTATCCCAAAGGTGTAATTGAGGATGTTCTTGTGCGAGTCAATAATTTGATCTTTCCTACTGATTTTTATGTGCTTGATATGGAAAACGGTGACCAAAATGCTCCTATTTTGCTAGGAAGACCATTTTTAAAGACATCAAAGACTAAAATAGATGTTCATAGTGGTACACTTTCAATGGAATTTGATGGCAAAATTGTTAAGTTCAATATTTATGATGCCATGCGTTATCCCACTGATGATAATTCTGTTTATTCGGTTGATGTGATTGACTCTTTAGCACAGGAAATCTTTGAACTCAATGGGAAGGATGAATTGGAAATTGCACTTAGTAAAGACATTGATGAAGGAAGTGCGACTTTGACCTTGAGCACCGAGTTGCAATCAACTATAACAGCTTTGGATCACATTCCAAAATCAGGTAGCATCTGTTACGTTGAATTGCCGATCTCTAATGAAAGATCTTTACCCTCTGTTGTGCAGGCACCTGTTCCTGATTTGAAAGATCTTCCTAGTCATCTCAAATATGTATTCCTTGGAGAAGGAAAAACATTACCAGTGATTATATCCAATACACTTGGTGCATCACAAGAAGAGAAACTCATGCATGTTCTAAAGGAGCATAAGAAGGCCATTGGATGGACAATAGTTGATATTAAAGGAATAAGCCCTTCCACATGCATGCATCGGATCTTGCTGGAGGATGAAGTGAAACCTTCCCGTCAACCACAAAGGAGATTGAACCCTCCCATGATGGATGTCGTGAAGAAAGAAATTCTCAAACTTCTTGATGTCGGAGTAATCTACCCTATTTCAGATAGCAGTTGGGTTAGCCCAGTTCAAGTGGTTCCTAAGAAGACTGGAATAACTGTGGTGAAAAATCAAAATGACGAGTTGGTTCCCACCCGAGTTCAAAATGGGTGGCGGGTTTGTATAGATTATAGAAAATTGAATGCTGTAACCCGCAAGGACCATTTTCCATTACCTTTTATTGATCAAATGCTTGAACGATTAGCTGGTCATTCTTATTATTGTTTTCTTGATGGTTATTCAGGTTACTTCCAAATTGCAATTGCCCCAGAGGACCAAGAGAAGACTACTTTCATATGCCCGTTTGGTACCTTCGCATATCGCCGCATGGCCTTCGGACTTTGCAACGCACCGGCCACTTTTCAGAGGTGTATGGTTAGCATATTTTCAGATTACATTGAGCATATCATGGAAGTTTTTATGGATGATTTTACAGTCTATGGAGACTCATTTGATAAATGTTTGCAAAACCTTACTCTTATTCTTCAAAGATGCATAGAAACTAATCTTGTCTTAAACTCTGAAAAATGTCATTTTATGGTTGAACAAGGTATAGTTTTGGGTCATGTTGTTTCATCTAAAGGAATTGAAGTAGATAAAGCTAAAGTTGACATTATAAAATCTCTTTCATATCCCACTAGTGTTCGGGAAATTCGTTCTTTTCTTGGACATGCAGGTTTTTATAGGAGATTTATCAAGGACTTTTCCCAAATAGCATCACCCCTATGCAATCTACTACAAAAGGATGCCGAGTTTGAATTTGATGAGAAATGTCGCAAGGCATTTGATAAATTAAAGGAATCACTGACATCCACTCCAGTTATTCAACAACCTGATTGGACCATGCCTTTTGAGATAATGTGCGATGCAAGTGACTACGCCGTAGGCGCTGTTTTGGGCCAAAGAATCGGAAGAGCATCGCATGCCATTTATTATGCGTCGAGAACTTTGAATAATGCCCAACGAAACTACTCTACTACAGAAAAAGAGCTTTTAGCTGTTGTTTTTGCTTTAGAAAAATTTAGATCTTATTTGCTTGGTACTAAAGTCATTGAATATTCTGATCATGCAGCTCTTCGTTACTTAATGACAAAGAAAGAGGCAAAACCAAGATTGATAAGATGGATACTTCTCTTGAGTGAATTTGACTTGGAAATTAAGGACAAAAAGGGAGCGGAAAATAGTGTTGCGGATCACTTGAGTCGCTTAGTGAATGTGCATGATGAACTTCAACTGAAAGAAGAGTTTCCCGATGCACAATTATTTTCTGCAAGCACAACCATGCCATGGTATGCAAATATTGTGAATTATTTGGCTACTAACATCTTACCTTCTAGTTTGTCTAAATCTCAAAAAGATAAAATCAAAAGTGATGCCAAGCACTATGTATGGGATGATCCTTACTTATGGAAGCACTGTGCCGACCAAGTGATACGAAGATGCATCCCTGAAGGTGAAATTGCGTCGATTCTTACTTTTTGTCATACTTATGCTTGTGGAGGTCACTTTGGAACCAAGAGAACAGCAAGGAAAGTATTAGAATGTGGTTTCTTTTGGCCATCGCTTTTCAAAGATTCATATCTGTTTTGTAAGTCATGCTATAATTGTCAAAAGACAGGTAATATTTCCCAACGAAATGAGATGTCGCAAACCCCCATATTATATTGTGAAATTTTTGATGTTTGGGGAATTGATTTCATGGGACCGTTTCCTGTCTCTTTCGGTTGTACTTATATCTTACTCGCTGTTGATTATGTTTCGAAATGGGTGGAAGCCAAAGCCACCAGGACTGACGATTCTAAAGTGGTTGCAGATTTTATTCAGTCTAACATTTTTTCTAGGTTTGGCTTTCCAAGAGCTCTAATCAGTGATCGAGGAACTCACTTTTGCAATCGAACAGTGGGAGCATTGTTGAGGAAGTACCATGTGGCTCATAAGGTGTCAACTGCTTATCACCCGCAGACCAATGGACAAGCAGAGGTGTCAAACAGAGAAATCAAGGCAATCATTGAAAAGACGGTTAACCCAAATAGGAAAGATTGGAGTCTGCGCTTAGATGATGCTTTATGGGCTTACCGAACTGCATTCAAGACACCCATTGGTATGTCACCTTATAGATTAGTGTTTGGGAAGCCATGTCACCTACCCGTTGAGTTGGAACATAAGGCTTATTGGGCTATTAAGAACTTCAATATGAATATGGATGAAAGTGGAGAACACCGGAAGTTGCAACTACAAGAGTTAGAGGAAATTCGTAATGACGCGTATGAAAGTGCACGGATTTACAAGGAAAAAACGAAAGCTTTTCATGACAAAAGGATATCTAGGAAAGAATTTCAAATTGGTCAAAAAGTTCTTCTCTACCAATCACGGCTTCGTTTATTTCCAGGTAAGCTACGTTCTCGTTGGAATGGACCTTTTGTTATTACTAATGTTTTCCCGCATGGAGCAGTTGAAATCAAAAGTTTAGCAACTTCTAAAGTGTTCAAGGTGAATGGTCATCGACTCAAATATTTTCATGAGGGTTTCCAAGAAGATAAGGTGGAGAATATGGATCTTGAGGATCCGGTTTATACAGATTAACTCAAAGGCAATATCGAGTCGAGCCAACGACCATAAACAAAGGCGCTGCATGGGAGGCAACCCATAGGGGAGTATCTCTCTACTTTTCTTTGCATTTTACTTTACATTGGGGACAATGTAAGTTTTAAGTGTGGGGGGAAGCATTTAGATATTTTTCAGATATTTTCCAAATTTTTTATTTTTTTTATTATATTTATTTTGAATTTTGTGGGGATATTCACTGCAAACCCTCACGAGACAAAACTCGTCCACTTAGGGTAACTTTGGGGTTTAAAGGCTTGTTGCACATGCTAAGTGCAATCGTGTTTCCTACGAAAATGGAGTAGTTTTAGGATATGTCACTTGAGTAATAAGTTAATTTGGACTTTGATTTTTGACCAATGATAGAATTTTGATTTCTTTGTGATAACTTCTAGGAGGACTGATAAACAGTGGGTAATCTAAATTCAGGTTTTCTTTATTGATCACTACTTTATTTGAGACCCTTCACTATTAAGCACATATCCATTTGTTCGACCTAGTTTTGACTTGGAAGAAATTTATCAGATTGAACGTCTAGGGAAGAAATTTTGAACTCTCTCAATTGTTTGATCACCACTTGAAATTGATATGAGGTATTAATTGAGAAAAGGGAAATGATTTAGGCAAAAGTTTGCAAGATTGATAGAAAGGAAAAATTTTTTAAAAAGTAATCAAGGAATGATTCATGTGGTGGGATAAGATGGAGCGTAAAACGCACTCACTCATAAACACGTGACATGCGAGATGGAGCGTAAAACGCACTCGCTGGTAAGATGGAGCATAAAATGCACTTACCAAATAAAAAAGGAAAGGAAAAAATAAGACAGAAAGAAAAGCCTTTTGATCCGTTGATATTACTTGTTGGTTTTAACTGAGATTTGTGAGAAAAACAAGTGGTTGAGTTTATCTTTTTCCTTTAAGGCTTCAATTTCATAAGTTTTTCTGTAATTTGACTAGTTTGATACGGGTGGATACATACACACACACACACACAAGGGATTGAGAATAAAGTAAGGTTGATAGGTAAATTTGGGTTTCAGATGATACATGGTTTTGAAGTTTCCCAAGAGTTATTAATTTGAATCTTTGAGGTCGATGTGGAAGTTCATGTTAACTCGTGGCTCAAGTTCGACGTATTTGTTTAGTTGATTGTTTTTGTGTTATAGTTTATTTTTGTTTTGCCCGAGGACGACCAGAAGATAAGTGTGGGGGAATTTGATGAGAATAAAATATGTTATATTTTATTCCTTTAATACTTAATCTTTTATATTTATTTTGTACCTAAATACATTTATTGTTCTTATATTTTTATTTTAGGTACAATTGAGCCAAGGAAGCAAAATGGATGCAAAAAGGAATAAATTTGTGGGCTTTTAGAAACCCAATTCGATAACTGCATGTGGGATTTAATTCAAGTGGGCCACGGTTTGGGAAATGGATCAGCAGCTTGTAAGGAATTACCAAGTGAAGACCAAGCATCTGAAGTTAAAGACCATCTCACTCAATTCCAATCAGCTCACGAGTGTGGCCCACGTTGGTTGAAATAAGCATGCAAAGGAGAGTATAAGCAAATAATCCATGTAAATCTTTAATAGCATAATGGGCTACGAATTTAATGCAGCATCATGAGCCACGTTGGCAGCTTGGAGAGAGAAGCCACCAAATTAGCCAGCCTCTAATGCAATGATGGTCCATCAGCTTGCTTAGGAAGGCACATGTGCCACGCACATGCACGGAACAAGCAGCTCACGAAATAAGAAGGAAAAGGGGAGGCGGCCAGCAGCAGCTTGTCCTTTCGCGAACAGGACTCGGAGAACATAATGAGGGTTTAGGTTATAATAGTTATAAATAGGGGCTGAAGTAACATGTATAGGGGTACTCTTTTAATAAAATAATTCTCTCTATATTCCTTTGGTGATTTTCATAGCTATGTGTAGCTAAACTCTTGTTCTTGGATTAAGAAGACAGAAGCCTTGGAATAAATACACTGTGAGATCTATTTAATTTTAATTGTTCAATTATTATTTTGAGTATTATTTATTTTTCTGTGCTTGAATTATATGATTGATTTGTTTAATTGCTAGGTGCACACTAGTTTATTATTCATTGAAATCTACTGCTAAATTAGATATCGAATCCGTAATTGTTTGGTCACTCTAATTTGCGAAGCAACTAAGATTAATAATTGATTGCAGATCATGAGATTATTATATCTTGGGAAGAATATTCAACTAAATTAAATGCAACCGCTTGTGCTTGTGTTGTTTAGCTTCATCGGTTTTTCTAATTCTTAAAGCTTCTACTAGATTAAACTTTTAGCGCTTGTCTGAAGTTGTTTAGTAGTTAGGGTTATTTAGATCGCTTGTTTCTATCTAACTAAAATTAAGGAAAGACATGGAAGTGATTCTAACGATGAATATACAAAATATTAATTGTGTATGCTTGAGTCAATGATCAGTGTATGTTTCTAAGGTGGAAGTTGACTTAACCCAAGGTTTGTTCTCTTGATTTAATTCGTTACCTTATTTTACGCATTAGTTTATTTTAATTAACAACACTCAAAAAATCCCCTCTTTTAGAATACAAAGTATATAAAAATAGATTAATCAGTCTCTGTGGGATCGACTCTTACTTGCACTACTACATTATTATCGTTCGCAGTAAGGTTTATTTTTGGTTGTCTACGACAGCACACCATTATACTCCTAAAAAAAAAATATGCAAATCCACTTTGACTTGGTATATATATAAAAACAGAAGTCATGTAGTATATGTATATATATAACAGGTTTAATAAATGGAAACATAGAAAATAAAAAGATAACACTAATCCTTTTACCTGTTATTCTGGCTGTTACTCTAACTTCATCAACCCAAATTTAAAATCCCTTAAAAATCTCTATTTCATATTTCGAATTTGGGAACGGCTACGAATTTGGCAGATTCCATATGACATATATATATCACAGCTTTATTTTAGATAACCCGAAACAAGATAAGAGTTTGAACCCCACCAGATTACCTTGTATTTCAAATATTCAAAATCAACTGCAATCTTCACAGCAATACAACAAACCTGGACTCTATAAATGGAGCAAGATAGATATAGATGAATATTTAAGACGGAGCAAATCTGAACCCTTCAACCTGCTTTGACTCCTTCAAATTGGTTTGAATTGTTCTTTATAAATATCATATATAACAAAGTAACTCTGCTATGCCACGTGATGATATGTGTTTGCCAAAACTTTATCCTGCAGTAAAAACTTATTTGGGCTATAAGAGATATATTATACTTAGTCCAATCAGTCCACATACCTGTTATAAAAGTCCAAAACATATTCCATTCAAGCATTACCAAATTAGACCAATATGGCTCAAACAGATTACAAGCTAATAAATTAAGTTCACTAAATCAAATTCAGCCCAATCAAGTATTGTCATCATTAAAACTACAAAGTATAAATATTAACATTCTCCCCCTTTTTGATGATGACAACATAAGAATCAATAAGCTCCCCCTAATTACTATATTGCTCCCCCTTAATTTATGTATACTTATGTTATGTTAACAATTTTTTTCAGTAGCAGAACCAACTTCCAACGTCCAGCAACAGCAGCAAACCATCTTCTTAAATCAAACCCATCTCCAATCTTATCTCCCCCTTTGACATCATAAAAAACATGAGCTCCTAATCAACCTCTTGATCTATTTCAAACATACCATCTTCAATTTTCTGAGATAAGGACTTGAATTGAGAATCTAAGGAATCCACTCTCTTAGTAATAGTGACTACTCTATCAGAAAGTGAGTTGAGTGAAGTTTGAAATGAATGCATAAGGTCAAGCATTGAGTCAAATTTAGAATTCATGTCATTGACCACTTGGGAGAGGTCTAAAGCTTGGGACACAGGAGGAATAGGAGAGAATGGGCAGGAGAAGCAACATGAGTGATAGGATCAGGAATAATCTCTTCAACATCCCAAGATAGAATATTATCAACCCCAACTTTCAATTTTGAATTTGCAAAAACAAAATCATCAATCACTTTAGTTATTTGAGAGACTTTTTCATGATCAAAAGAGATATTAAAGTGAGCAAAAACCTTTGTTAAAAAACCTCCATATGGAAAACATTTTGATTTTGTTTTTACACAACTTTCCATATGATTTATCACTAAAAGAGCACAATTGAATTTGGTTTTTGACAAAATTAGAGCTGCTAATAGAAAATCTTGATAAGTCATTTCTGACCTACCACCAGTGCGGGGAATGATGTTAGCTCGAATTAACTTATGAATAACACTATTGAGAGGAGTAGTCTCAATAACAGTAGGCAAGGAGATGAATTCAGCTGTACGACAATCTTTCACAATTCTCAATTGTTCCAAAAGAGAAAGATCTACAAATTTTAGTGGCCCTTTAAGAGTAAAAGGAGAAAGACCTGAACATGGTACATCAAATAAGGCTCCTAGCAAAGCAGAGTCTATAGAAATCGTTTTGTTTTGAACAAAAGATTGGATTTTATCATGTGACACAGAAAGATTGCCATAAAATTGTTTGATTAACAAAGGATATGCAGAAGTTGGGGGAAATAGGAAAGCAGTCATACCCAATTCTTGAAACATGTCAGTGACTCCAATATTATGAAACAAAACAGGGTCAACAGGTTTGCCATGCACAATTGATTTATTAACCATTAATGTTTGAAATTTGTTGGCAAACTTGCTAGAACAAAACACGATAGAGGAATCACTATTACTCGTATTAGGAGTGGAATTGGGGATACTCACAGAAACAAGATTTTTACCCTTGTATTTCGGACTACCCTTTTAGTTCAGATTCTCCTTTGATTTCAGACTATGTTTCTTCATCTTTCTCGAAGACACACCCAAATTGGAGACACCCTTGGACAGATTCTAGTTTGATCGACGTGCAGCCCGCTGTCCTTTGGAGGAGGATGGGTTGTCGGATGGAACCGAGTCGGAAGATGTTACTCCAATCGCCTCAGACTCACGACCGGTGTTGAAGGTTTTGCCTCCTCTGGTTTTGACCATCTCTAAAGATTTGGGTGAGATTGAACCAAAGAGAGACAAAAAACACGAGACAAAGAAGAACAGAGAGAAACCTTAGTTTGTGAGGAGAAAAGAGAGAAAGGAAAATCGGGAGGGAAGAACAGAGAGGAGAACACGAGACAGAAAATGAAGAATAGAAGATGAAAGGTTTTTCTGCCTTATTAATTTGTTTTTAAAACACCCAATCTGTTAAGGATACAAATAAACTGGACAGAATAATAAAAGAAAAAAATGACAGACTACAAAAGGGATTTAAAAATAAAGATACCTGATTAGTTTAGGATCGGGTTTAATACGAGTGAGAGATGAAGAGTTTTGAAAAAAAATACAAACAGTTAAGGACTGATAAAAACTATTAGAGGTTTATTCCCGCTCAAAAACCATCATAACAAATACCCATAGAGCCCCTATAAACTGAAAGTCTCAATTTTACCCTTATTAAAACACGAACAGAATGCTAACTCACAAAAGCAAGTACTTTATTTAATGTGAGTAAAAAAATGGGTTTTATTTAAACAATATAATAACTATATATATAATAATTATTTTTATTGGATAACCACTCTCAATAAATCAAGCAGCATTTTCAGGTACACAAAGTCATACCAAGTTCTCTTCTCAAAGTGCAAAAACGCTCTTCACTTAAAGGTTTTGTAAAAATGGCCAATTGATGTTCAGTAGGGACAAATACTAATTTAATTAATCCTTTAGCAACATTGTCTCTTAAAAAATGATGTCGCACTTCAATATGTTTAGTACAAGAATGAAGCACAAGATTTTTTAAAATATCAATTGCACTAGTATTGTCACACATAATAGGCACATTTTCACATATCACATTAAAATCATGAAGAGTTTGTATCATCCACACTATTTGTGAACAATAACTACCTGCGGCCAAATATTCACCTTCCGTTGTGGACAAGGCAACTGATGTTTGTTTCTTACTATGCCAAGCCATAAGGCTTTGACCTAAAAATTCACAAGCTTTGCTTGTGCTTTTTCTATCAACCTGGCATCCTGCATAATCTGCATCTGAGTACCTAATTAGTTCAAAACTTGGAGATACAGGATAGTATAAACCAAAATTTATGGTGCCAGATAAGTATTTAAATATTCTTTTTACCTCTTTAAGGTGAGATTCTTTAGGTTGAGCTTGAAATCTGTCACAGAGGCATACACTATACATAATATCTGGTCTTGATGCAGTTAGATAAAGTAAACACCCAATCATACCTCGATACATTGTTACTTCAATATCTTTACCTGTAGTATCTGCAGTAAGCTTGATGGTAGTGCTCATTGGTGTTGACTTTGGTTTGGTATTTTCAAAACCAAATCTTTTCAACAACTCCTTTACATACTTGGATTGGTGAATGTGAATCCCTTCATTGGTTTGTTTGATTTGAAGCCCCAAGAAATAGTTTAACTCACCCATAAGGCTCATATCAAACTCATTATGCATACATTGAGAAAATCACTCACACAAGGAGTTAGTAGTAGCTCCAAAAATTATATCATCCACATAAATCTGAACAAGTAATAAGTCTTTATTTTTGGTTTTAATAAAAAGAGTAGAATCAATTTTTCCTCGATTAAAACCATTGTCTAATAAAAACTTGCTTAATCTTTCTTACCGGGCTCTTGGAGCTTGTTTTAATCCATACAAAGCCTTTTTCAATTTAAATACATGATGTGGATATTTTTCATGTTCAAACCCGTGTGGTTGCTTAACATACACTTCTTCATTTAAGTAACCATTTAAAAAGGCACTTTTCACATCCATTTGATATAATTTAAATTGTCGAAAGCATGCATAGGCTAGTAAAATTCTTATAGCTTCCAACCTTCAACAGGGGCAAAGGTTTCTTCATAGTCTATACCTTCCTGTTGATTATAGCCTTGAGCTACTAATCTGGCTTTGTTTCTAGTTATAACCCCATTTTCATCTAATTTATTTTTGAAAATCCATTTTGTACCAATAATAGATGCATGATTAGGAGGTTTAACAAGATCCCATACCTGACACTGTTCAAATTGGTTTAACTCTTCTTGCATGGCAATGGTCCAATTTTCATCTTGAATAGCTTCCTTGGTACTTTTAGGTTTAACTTGTGAAAGAAAGGCTGAAAATGCGCAATAATTCCGTGCTTTCCTTTTAGTGTTCATCCAAGTATCAGGATCACCTATAATCAGGTTAGGAGGGTGATTTTGCACAGTTCGGGACGATTTAGGAAGCCTGACATACGACATTTGTTCAATAGGTTCTGACTCCAGTACGTTATGTGATGCATCAGACTCTTCATCAGAATTTTCTTCTAATCCGGACGGTTCTGGCTGTCTGTTTATTGGAGTCTTCATTTCAGTGTTTTCAACTAAAATAGACGGCTCAGGCTGTCTGTTTTCATTTGTTTTTCCTTCTGATTCGGACGGCTTAGGCTGTCTATTTTCTTCTATTTTTCCTTCTGATTCGGACGGCTTAGACTGTCCGGATGTAGCAGTTTGAGCACCACGACTCAAATTTTTATTTCCTGCAGTATCTTCATCTTTTGACAGTTGGTTGTTAAATTCATCAAATATAACATGCACAGACTCTTCAACCTTTAACTTGTCAAGATTATAAACCCTATATGCCTTACTATGAATTGAATAACCAAGAAAAATAGCTTCGATTGATTTTGCATCAAATTTTCTAAGATTATCATTAGTATTTAAAACAAAACATTTAGCACCAAACACTTTAAAATAATTAATATTAGGAATCCTCTTGTTTAGTAACTCATATGGTGTTTTCAATAACATGGGCCTAATCAATACTCTATTTAGAATGTAACATGCAGTACTTACAGCCTCTGCCCAAAATCTTTTAGGCATTTTACTTTCTTGAAGTAAAGTTCTTGCAGTTTCTTGGAGAGTACGATTTTTGCATTCCACCACACCATTTTGTTGAGGTGTTCTTGGTGCAGAAAACTCATGTGTAACACCTTTCTCACTACAATATGGTATAAAGTCTTTTCCAAATTCTCCACCATGGTCACTTCGTATACCAATTAGTCTGAGGTTGTGTTTTGTTTCAACATTCTTAATAAGCTTTTCAAATTCTACAAAAGCTTGATCTTTAGTTTTCAAAAATAACACCCATGTAAATCTTGAGAAATCATCAACAATAACAAAAGCATAATGATTATTTCCTAAGCTAGCATATCTCTCGGGTCCAAATAAATCAAGATGTAATAGTTGAAGAGGTAAAGAAGTTGATACCTGATTTTTGCTTGTAAAGGAATTTGTTGCTTGTTTACCTAATTGACAAGCATTACAAATACCTGTCTTCTCATATTTTAGCTTTGGCAATCCTTTGACAAGATTCTTGGTAGCTAACTTGTTAATCAACTCCATATGCATATGTCCAAGTCTTCGATGCCATAGAATAGTTTGATCTTGAACAGCAGTTAGGCAAATATCTTCATTTTGATTTTCAAAATTAATGGTATAAATATTACCTTCCCTTTTAGCTATTAAAGGAGCATTGTTAGAAGCATGAATAATAGCACATTTATCTTTTTCAAAGATTACTTTATGTCTACTATCCATTAGTTGACTTACACTAATTCAATTATATTTTAATCCTTCCACATGATGAACATTATCAATAAATACCTTACCATTTCCAACTTTAACTTTCCCGATAATTTGGCATGTAGTGTTTTCCAAAAGTAACAGTTCCTCCCTTTTTAGCAGCTAGTGAGGTTGTGACACCCCCAAATCCGGGTACTTCGTTTTCACATGATTTGGTGTTCACTTTCTAATTATAACAAACATCTACCCAATATATCTCAAAATAAATTACAATATTTATTCAAATTAATAAAATCTCCCTTAAAACAAGGGTTACAACCTTCTCAAAAATCAATCCCAGGGTTACTCTAACCTTGACATAAACAATACAGTGCGGAATAAAAACATGACATAAAAAGTCTGATTACAATCATTTCAAAATAATTAAATAATTTTTCACTTGCTTTGCTTTCCCTTGCCCTTACTCGTAAACGGAGCATCAGCGTTATCAACCTAAACTGAAATTGTTATTTAATGTAAGAGTGAGCAAACAACAGCTCACTGGAGTTCAACAATAATAAACACATGAAAGGATATCTTTAAAAAGATTTGAATAACTTAGCTTACTTCAACAATAAAGAATTGAATAATAATTCTCTATCAACATTAAAATTCGAATATAGAATTTATCTGAGGGTCATAAGACCTTTGAACTCTTGTCCTAGGTTATAAATATTTTTATTTAAACCTTTAACAGTCAATAAGAGTATTAATGGACCTTAACTCGTACTTAGGGGGATCAGCCCTTCATACCATGTATTGTGCACAAACATCTTAACGCTATGCGTAGTAACCTCCCTAATAATTAGGGTTGTTCAACTCAGTAATTTGAATTCAAGTCCGCACCAAAGAAAGTCTGGTTTGGATAAACTTACAAGGGTAATTTAGAATTCACATTCATCAACTAAGGATTAGTTGAATCGACTTTCAATAATTCATAATAGATGTCTTGCTTCAGCTTTGCCAGTTCAAATCGAGCAGCATCTCTATCAACTCCATATGTATCAGGTTCCACTGTGCATCTCCTAGGTCACTTGCCATTTCTTCGATCGTCTCGTCTCGCTGCTGAATGGTTTCTTCGAGCTCTCCTACTCGACCTTGAAGCTCCACGTTGCTATCGTAGACTGCCTCGTACATCTCAGCACTAGTAGAGTGAGGTGGGAATTCCTCTTCAGGATCCTCTTCCTCCACCTCCTCCTCTTCAGACTCGTCCTCGTCCTTTTCTTCTGGAATAGGTGTCAGCTCACGCTCCCGACCAGCTACGGTGATCACTGGAGATGGTTCTCTCCTAACCAGCTGCTCCCAGACAATATGTATGTCACGGGGCTCCTCCTCTCTAGACATCTGAGGTACATCCTCTCTAGCCTGACTAGGTTCTCCAACGTTCGACATCCTGACAAAAGAATTTTAAAGTTCATTATTACGTGATAACGAATCGACACTCTTCGAATACTAAAATATAAACACATAGGCACATAAGGTAGTTTATTATATTTTACCTATCACATCTATCTTTTCGATCTTACCATAAGGCTACTACCTAAGGTTTTTCCCCACCTAAGGTTTCATAACCTATGGCTTTGATACCAACCTGTGACACCCCCAAATCCGGGTACTTCGTTTCCACATGATTTGGTGTTCACTTTCTAATTATAACAAACATCTACCTAATATATCTCAAAATAAATTATAATATTTATTCAAATTAATAAAATCTCCCTTAAAACAAGGGTTACAACCTTCTCAAAAATCAATCTCAGGGTTACTCTAACCTTGACATAAACAATACAGTGCGGAATAAAAACATGACATAAAAAGTCTGATTACAATCATTTCAAAATAATTAAACAATTCTTCACTTGCTTTGCTTTTCCTTGCCCTTACTCGTAGACGGAGCATCAGCGTTATCAACCTTAACTGAAATTATTCTTTAATGCAAGAGTGAGCAAACAACAGCTCACTAGAGTTTAACAATAATAAACATATGAAAGGATATCTTTAAAAAGATTTGAATAACTTAGCTTACTTCAACAATAAAGAATTGAATAATAATTCTCTATTAACATTAAAATTCGAATATAGAATTTATCTGAGGGTCATAAGACCTTTGAACTCTTGTCCTAGGTTATAAATATTTCTATTTAAACCTTTAACAGTCAATAAGACTATTAATGGACCTTAACTCGTACTTAGGGGGATCAGCCCTTCGTACTATGTATTGTGCACAAACATCTTAACGCTATGCGTAGTAACCTCCCCTAATAATTAGGGTTGTTCAACTCAGTAATTTGAATTCAAGTCCGCACCAAAGAAAGTTTGGTTTGGATAAGCTTACAAGGGTAATTTAGAATTCACATTCATCAACTAAGGATTAGTTGAATCGACTTTCAATAATTCATAAATAAAAGAATTATGAATTAACATATGCTTTAGAAGTAAACTTAAAGTATTTAAAATAACAACTGAATCTTACTTGAACAATAAGTTAAGATCATTTCAATTAAATAAACAACTGTCCAATACAGAAATGGAAAGGACATTCTCAACAATGAATATATGAACTCAAGAAATTGTATAGAATTAACAAGTTTAGGGTTAGAAGACTTGCATAAAATTAATACAAGATCAGGGTTTAGAAAACTTACCTTACGCGCAAGCTACTTAACTCAATTCACGTACTTTAATACTTCCTACACATATATATTTAATCACAATAACCTAAATTAGTTAACACATAACTAATTCACATAAGTGGTTAACCCTCATGGTTAACTCACTCTAATTAAATAAATAATCAACTATCACATAGTTAATTACATCACACACATACTCATATAATTAAATTAATTATGTATTTAACTGAATTATAATTAAACAATTATAATTCAAACACTTAATCAAATTATAATTACTTAAATTATAATTACCATTTAAATTATAAATAATTATAATTTAAAATCAATTAGACTACATCATGCATTATAATTACACAATTTATAATAAATCATGAAATTATCAATTTATAATCCATAATTAAACATGCATTTATTAAATTATAATTACATAAATTATAATTTAAATTAATATCTAATTGATTAAAATAAATCAACTTCTATACATTATAATTTTCACATAATTATAATTAAATTAAATATTTACTCTTAATTATAATTAATCAAATTATAATTAAGTAACTTATTTTATAATTAAACAATTATAGCTTAATTTAAATACTATATTAAGGTTTTCAAAACTTCTTTTTCTCAAATTACGAAATTGTCAACTTCATGTTAATCACATGTTATAGTCACTGAATTCATGCTCATTATCATAACCAATTTAATATAAGCTATCAAATGAAACTGCACAATTAAACTAAATTTTCTGCCTCTGCATAGCCAGCTGCGCATCCAGCTGCCTTAAAGCCAGCGCAGCTGCGCAAGGAATGAATCAGGGAAGGGTAAGCGGCGCAGCTGCGCTGCTCTTGGCCTTGCTGCCGGCGCAGCTGCGCAGCAACGCGGCCAGACGCAGACAGTTTCGACCCTCTGCTTCACTGCTTCATCCCATAAGTTAACCAACGAAAATTTCAAGCAACATAGACATTGAAAATCATACATATACCATAACACATCTATATAACATGCTTCTAAAACACAATAATCATATAAATAACGATAATCACAAGTTTTAAAAATCCAATTTGATATTTTCACAAAACTCATACTTTCCATAAAATAATTCACTATAACAACATTTCTCCTCCAATTAAACTTATAACACATGCATTATATTCATGATTGAAGATAACATCATAAACAATTCTAAACATGCATATTACTACATAAAATTTTCATAAATTTTCATTCTAAAACTCAACCAAAACATGAAATTCCATAAGAACACTATTTTCACATATAAAACTTATTTTAACAACAATTTGGTTTTCTAAAAATCCTTTATCGCATATAATTCATGTATAAGCATGCTAGAGTACAATTGATACATACTATTTCATGTCTTCATCCTTTTCATGAAATTTATATTCACAGAGACTCAAAACATGAATAACAGTAAAACATATAGAAAAATAAGGGAATTAAAATTACTCTTTGTTTTGATGATTTGAAGAAGAGTATAGAAGTGATGGTGATTTCTTCTAGCTTTCCAAGCTTTTCTCCCTTTTTCCTTCTTCTTCTTTCTCTCTAACTCACTGCGTATTTCTAACTTTCTCTGCTCTTTTCTCTCTTTGTTCTTTTGCTTTAGGCTTAAACTAACGTAGTATAGACTAACGTAGAATAAAAACTGACATATAATACGTACTAATAGATATAGGATTAATTGTATATAATATAACTGACAATTCATTATAACTATATTAAGTCTAATATCAGTTACAAAATTTTGAATTTAAAACTTAAGGTCATGTTTGGCAAATCCTTTATTTAAAAACAGATTATTAGCTAAGGCCTTGTTTAAAAAATAGATTTAAAAACAAATGCAAGGCCTTGTTTATTTAAAATCATTTAAAATTCTTTTTTTTTTATTTGAACAAATCATTTGAACACATACTTTAATGTCATATTTTAATCAATTAAATATTAAACAACTAATTTAATCAATTAAAATCTAACATCAATTAATCACATAAAATTACCACATAATTATAATTACTCGCTAATTATAATTTATGTAACACTTCATCACATATTTCATCTAATTCAATTATCTCAATTAAACTAGAACTATAATATAAAATTAATATACATTAATTAAATAAATATTAAACATTCATTTAATTAATATATAACACTTAATTAAATCACTCCATAAATCACATAATTTATTATTTAATCCAATAAATAAATCACATAAAATATTTATTTAACTCAATAAATATTTAAAATTAAATATAAAATCTCAATCGTTACAGAGGTGAATTTAGTACTATCACCCGTCATATGTCTAGAACATCCATTGTCTAGCACCCATTTATGTGATGGTACTTTAACTTTAAAACATACCTGCAAAACAAAGAAGTAGCTCATCGTTTTGGTACCCAAATCTGTTTGGGTCCGACATTGTTAGTAGCAATTAAATCTCCTTTCTTTACCCAAACTTGTTTTATTTTTATTTTATTGCAATTAGAATCAAAATGTCCTTTTAAATCACATTTTTTGCAAGTAACATAAGGTGAACAATAAAGAGACTTGTTCCTTGGTTTATATTTTATTACTCTAATTTTATTAGTAGTGCTTTTTATATTCTTAACAGGATTATATCCAATTCCTTGTTTATCGAAACTTGACCTTTGAGCACCCAACATGATATTTAGATTTTCTTCACCTTGAACAAATTTAGCAAGATCCTTTTTCAAAGAGATTATTTCTTCCTCTTTGTCATTTTGTATATTTATTGTTTTTCCATCATTAAAGGCATCAATACAAGCATCTCTCATTTTTAAACTTTCTTGTAAAACATCATTTTCCTTTTTAAGATCATTGAATTCTTCATTCAGCCTGTTTGCACGATTATATATAATTTTATTATAGTTATCAAGATAATTATTTTTTGCATTTAACTTGGATACTTCATTGGATGTGCAATCTTTAACTATTTCTTGTTTTTCTTCAATCAAAGTTTCCACTTCTTTCATTAAATCATTTATCCAGTTTTTTAAATGAGCATTTTTCTCTTTAATACGAATATTTTCATTTTTTAAAACAAGATAATCAGAAATTGTAATATCACCAAGTTCAGAATTTACCTCGGATGATTCTTGACTGCTTAATCCAGTGAAGCACAATTGAGCCGTTTCATCATCTTGATCTTCATGATTGGATTCATCGTCACTCCATGTCATTAATGCTTTTCCCTTTGAATTGTTTGCTTTGTTCTTCCTCTTTAATTGGAAACAATCTCCTTTGAAATGTCCGGACCTACCACATTCATAACAGGCATCATCTTGTGGTTTTGGCTTGAAGTCTTTCTTGTTGTTGAACGTTTTGCCTTGGAACTTTGACTTGTTCTTCTTTCTAATCAACTCTCTCAATTTCCGAGTCATCATAGCAATTTCCTCGTCGGAATCTTCATCGTCACCTTCCATGTGGCTTTCAGCTTGAAGAGCTAAAGTCTTCCGTTTAGGTCCTTAATCTTCTTCATCGTACCTCTTAAGTTGATTTTCGAATTCTTCAAGCTCCCCAAATAGAGTGAGAGTTTCCATAGTGCTGATTGAGGTTGAGTCTTGAAGTGTTATAACTTTTGGAGCGAACCGTTTGGGCATGACTCTAAGTATCTTTCTGTTGATTTCCCTTTGATCAATTTTTCGGTCGAGCATACTTAGAGAGTTCATCAAAGTGAGAAATCTAGCTTGAGCATCTTTGATGGATTCATTCTTTTCTAACTTGAAAAGTTCATATTCCTGCATCAAGAAGCTTAGTTTGACTTCCTTTACCTTAGTAGTTCCCTCGTGGCTCATAATGATTGTATCCCAAATTTCTTTCGTGGTAGAGCATCCCGAAACTTTATCAATTTCAGCTTGAATCATACCACTCAGCAACGTGTTCATGGCTTTGGAATCATAAGATACCATATAAGATTCGTTAGGGTCCATTTCCATGAGATTCTTTGGTGTACCATCATCATGTCTAGGAATGACAGGTCCATTTTCAACAACCCACCATGCCCATGGGTCATGTTTGAGATAGATCATCATTCTGAACTTCCAAAAGTTGAAGTTCTCATTTCCGAGCAATAGGGGTGGTCGGCTTGTGGATTGACCTTTTTGAAAATTGAGGTGTGCCATAGGATCTTTCCCTACGACCTGCAAAGATCAATATTAGTAGAGCCTCGCTCTGATACCAAATGTAATTCCGTAAATAGCACACCTAGAGGGGGGGGGGGGTGAATAGGTGTAATTACTCAATAGTGATCTACAATAGTCAATTTTTAAAAACTATGTATGCAGATTATAAATGGACACCCTAACACCGTCCATATTAGTATATTTTCTTCATTGTTATAAACGGACGGCTAAAGACAGTCCATATTAGTTGTAATTTCAGAAAAGGGAAAATATAAAATCTGCAAAACAAACTGTAAAGACAGAAAGTAATGAACACCAAGATTTTTTACGTGGTTCAGCCCCTATCCTCTAGTCTAGTAGTCTAATCCACGTCCAATACCAAATGGTATTGGAGACTCAATTTATTAATATAATATTCAACAATTACACAGTAAAATAAAAACTCCCTGTTATGGCACAAATCGTTCGGACACCTCTGCCCCTCTTTGCACCTCTACAACAGCTCTCACCTCTGAGACTTCAATTCTTGGCCACACAGATTGAATATTATACTAATAAACCCCCTAAACCAACCTAGACTTAAACCCAAGTACAATATGTATTAATGAAATATTACAAGACTGAAGGTAGTATTCTGAAATAAAAAGAGGATTGGACTGCTTGAAATATTCAGAATGCTTTCTCTTTATAATTCGTGTAGTCTTGTGTGCTTCTGAGTACGTAAGCCGAGCACTGCAAAAAAATAAAATAAAATATATAGTATACTAGGCAACAGCTACACAATTTCAAAATGATAACAGATGTGTTATCTCAACAGATATGTCCTTATTTAATATTACTGTTATACTCCTAAAAAAAAATCTGCAAATCCACTTTGACTTGGTATATATATAAAAACAGAAGTCATGTAGTATATGTATATATATAACAGGTTTAATAAAAGGAAACACAGAAAATAAAAAGATAACACTAATCCTTTTACCTGTTATTCTGGCTGTTACTCTGACTTCATCAACCCAAATTCAAAATCCCTTAAAAATCTCTATTTCATATTTCGAAGTTGGGAACGGCTACGAATTTGGCAGATTCCATATGACATATATATATCACAGCTTTATTTTAGATAACCCAAAACAAGATAAGAGTTTGAACCCCACCAGATTACCTTGTATTTCAAATATTCAAAATCAACTGCAATCTTCATAGCAACACAGCAAACCTGGACTCTTTAAATGGAGCAAGATAAATATAGATGAATATTTAAGACAGAGCAAATCTGAACCCTTCAACTTGCTTTGACTCCTTCAAATTGGTTTGAATTGTTCTTTATAAATATCATATATAACAAAGTAACTCTGCTATGCCATGTGATGATATGTGTTTGCCAAAACTTTATCCTGCAGTAAAAACTTATTTGGGCTATAAGAGATATATTATACTTAGTCCAATCAGTCCACATACGTGTTATAAAAGTCCAAAACATACTCCATGCAAGCATTACCAAATTAGACCAATATGGCTCAAACAGATTACAAGCTAATAAATTAAGTCCACTAAATCAAATTCAGCCCAATCAAGTATTGTCATCATTAAAACTACAAAGTATAAATATTAACAGGCATGTCTGATCGTCAAGCACTGCACAACCTTCGTAGTCTGACAGGAGAGACAAGGAAGACTCGGAGACTATCAAGGCAGAATCGTAGTCTGTAAGGATAGTAGCTCTCGAAGTTCATAGTCTGCCAGGAGAGACAAGACAGGATCGTGGTGTGTCGAGAAGGACTTTCTCAAAGCCGTAGTCTGTCGAGAAAGTCATGTTCAGAATCGTGGGGACAGCTTATCAAAGCGCATGTCGAGCGCCTGCAGAGCCAAGTCAAGAATCTTAGGCCTCACTCGAAGTCGTGGAGTCTGCAGATTATATTAGAGGCATAAATCGTAGTTGAGCAGATCAGTCAAGGGACATCAAGTGTTAAGGCAAAAATCGTAGTCTGTCACATGATCTGCTCTCTGAGTTGTGGTGTCTGCAGAACCAAAGAAAGATCGTAGTATATAAAATAAAGGCTCAGATAAAGTAAGTCAAGTGCTCACAACTCCGAGGAAGAATCGTAGAGACAAAACGATTCTCATCAAATGAGCACTCCCCCGAAGTATCCAAAGAATGTAGCCTCTGGTCAGAGCAGTAAAGATGCAATCTACCTAAAAAAAGCCAGAGAACACTCACTGAATGGCCTGCAAGCAAACAGAAGATCGAAGCACCAACTCAATCAGCATCCTGATTGAGAAGTGAAGCCATTCAAGAGAAGTCTTCCATAAGCAATCATAAGAAGACTTCAGATGAAGTGACTGACTAAAGGAAGTCAGCAAGTGTAGTGTCTGTCAAGATAGTAGAAGACAACGATCTTAAGTGTGACCATGATCGTAGTGCTTGCCAGATGAGAAGCAGGAATTAATACAGTTTATTCAGAGATACTGGCCAACCTAAAGAATAGATGAAAAGGATTAAGTATGACTCAACCTCCTTATGTAGAGTGAACGGGAGATCACAGAGTAGAATGTAGAGAGAGCTGAGCATGACTAATCAGAAGAGTATTGCAAACCAGAAGGGCCAAAGTGTTCAGACATGTTGTCAGTTCCTAATACAAGTCAAGGCAAGCAGAAGCATTGAAGTACTGCACGAGTGAGGAAGGAGAGATTCTACATTGTCTATCCAAAGAACACTCTCAGAATCGTAGTGTTGTCTCAACTAGTCAACGAACAACATTCACAGACAAACTACGATCTAGTTCATGGTCATCTGCATCAGAATCGTGGAGTTCGGTCATCTGATTATTGAAGCCCTGGCAATGTCTCAATATAAAGACTGACATTCGAACGTTGCTGATTAAGAGCATTGATGCAGAAGGATAACTCCTGTGGTTCTAATCAAGGAATCAGAAAGCAGAAATAAAGGTGACTACCAGCCTGACACTTGAGAGTGATATCTCTGAAGTGGTAGGTGAAATAGTAGACTGATGTGTCAGAAAAGTTAAAAAGGTGATGTCACGTCAAGTCAGCAGTCTACACCAAATAACTCATGATCTTTGAGGCAATTCAAATAGCTTCCAACGGCTATATTTCAACAGGAAGTTGATGAAGGAGTATATATCAGCTGAAGCTTCAAAGATGAAGTGTTGTTGACTCTACGAGTTCTACAGAGCTAAACTGAATATGTCTTAGTGGCAGTGAGACTACAGAAGTAGAAGTGAAGTAGATTTGAAGAAGGGCTTTGACTGATGAAAGCTTCACTCAACAACCAATGAGAATGCCAATCACAATGGCATCTGAGCTGAGAGTCGAGAAGGCCAAGAAGACAAGAGGAAGAGTTATAGATCAGAAAGAAGATCCAAAGGGCCACTCGACGATTCACCATGAACAACTGGAGCTGAAGAGAAAAAGATGCAGAACCAAATCTGCACACAAGATAACCTATGTTCAAGGGATGCTAAGTACTAGATGGAGTCCACCAGAAGTGTAGAGACTTAGCAGACCCGAAGTGGTGAAAGTGTGCAAAGCTAAAATCAGATGAAGTCAAGCATCAACCACAAGATCAGCTGCATCAAGGAAGAAATGATAAACTGAAAAGTACTCAAAGATGTCAAGCTTCAAGAACATCTTAGCAGTCCATCAAAGGTGATCCAGTCTTGATTCAGAAGCTAAGGAGGATCACACCAAGCTGCTAAGTACCAAGAGATGATCAAGCTTTAAGTCATCTTAGCAGCTCAGCACCAACAACAACAACAACAAGCAGCCAGGGTCTGAGGGGTCCTTGTCCAAGGAACTAAATCAAAGTCAAGCCTGCTAGACTTGCTGAGTACCGGAGGGTACAAGAGATTTTAAATCTGCTGGACTTAGTCTACAGTTCTAAGTCTGCTGGACTTGAAGAGTTCTTAGTGAACTGAAGTTCCAAGGCTGCTGGCCTTGAAGGAATCTTTGTGATTCAAGAGTTACCCTTTTCCTTAGTGGAATTCCTGCTTGTTGAAGCAGAAGAGTAGATTAGGAGCTTGAGTCTTTGAACCACTTAAAATCCCTTGTGTCATTTACTTTCAGTAATTTACCTTATGTACATATAACTGCTATAACTACTATAACTGTAATAACCACTTATAACTAAACTAACTCTAGAACAATGCTTATCAAGATATCTCTGAAGGGGATCTTTAACTTATTCCGCTGTGCTTGAAATGATTCTTAAGTTTGTCATATGCTAATTACTTAGCAATACAAAATAAAATTGAAAAGGTTTTGAAATTAAAAAGGATCTATTCAACCCCCCCTTCTAGAGCTATTGTGTGCCCTTTGGGAACTAACAATTGGTATCAGAGCAGGTTCTCATGCTATACCCTAAAGCTAACGCTTTGAGTCTAGTCCTAGGCACAAACATGTTCTAAACTTAGTTTAGTAGTAAGTCACTTGTGAATGCAGATGAGCTCACACTTTGGAAACTATGCGTACAGGTAAATATGCATATTCACCTGAAGCTGCTCAGATTTGTCTCCGTTCTTAAACGCTATAGCAACAAGGCCAATCCTTGTCAACAGTCAATCAGTAGTCTATAGACCAGTGATGGGAAGTCAAGAGGCATCAAAAGCAAAGAATCTGACATCCACTGTTCTGAAGGAAGAATTGCCCATACATGCAATGTAATGCTTATCCAAAGAAGAATGAAGAATTCTTTATTTATGTATTTGGATGATAACATGGATTTGAACTTTGAGGTTCAAGGTTGTCAAAGAACTAAAGCTGCCAAGACTTTCCTATGTTTACAACTCCAAGACTATGTCTGATTAATCTAAGGTCAAATGAAGCAACAAGCTATCAGCACTGAATATAAAGTCATGAACATCAATGCTTAATATCATTATAGCAAGACAAATGACTGTTAAGAAACTGACAGTGTAAATGTATCGTTCCTCATTAATATTCATGTACATCATATTGCATCACCTTATGTACTATAAAAGTATTCTTTCAAGAGATCATGTTCTTCCTAAAAAGGGAAAGAGAGAAAGTACATTAAGATTGGAAACTTATTACTATCAAACTTTCTCTCCACCCATGTTTTAGGTTGAAGATAACATTTTGAAAGAAGTCTGGAATATACCATAAGTTAATCATAATCAAATTAAGCTTAAGTGGATTAATCCTTGCTGAAAGGTTGGTATGTGTGTAAATATATACAAACCAATGTTCTGTGTTTTTGATAAAATGTAGAGTATGATCATCAATGCTAGAGGTGTATCTTGAAGATTCTTAGAAACTGATCATCTCTATGAATCAACTAGAGAAAAATAAGAAATAGAGTTGATTCTTACTCTGTGAACATTCAAAATCCGTGAACATATCAAAGCAAAGGGTGAAACAAATAAAGAAAAAGAGTGTCATGTCAAAATATTTTATTATACACACACTTAACATCATGCATTATAACTGTCATATCTAAATTTGATATATGCATGAAAATGATTGTTGATGCTTATATGGTTTAAAATCAATAGTATGAGGAATTGGGATTACTAACCTAGCAGGACCTAAGCAACCATGGGTACCAAAATAGAAATTTACTTAACCTACAGGTACTTGGTCTATCTGACCACACTAAGGAATACTGAAGCAGATGGCTTTAGTCACAAAGATTCAACCAGCTGCAAGTTCAAGACATTTCAGCAATGCTCTTAATCAAATTATCCAATGCCAAAGCCTGTTCTTGAAGATTTGTTGAGTCCCCGTGAATGAAGTTCATGCTTGTTGATAATCATAAGGAAGCTAATTATTTATGTCAAGATGAAAAGAGATCTTCTATGCGTATCCATGCAAAGCATATCATACTAAGAGGAACATCAAGGAAGTTCATATCGAGGGACCATCAAACATTGGTTATGAAGAATGCATCATAGAAGTATAGCTCCATAAGTGCAGAAGATACTGAAGCCTGAATGAGAAAGACTACGTTCGTAGTTTTGTCAACAATCGTGGAGTGATCAGTCCTGAAGATATCTCTTTATGATCCAATGAGGTTTATACAACCATGATGATTCCATCCTGAAGGAGATATGCAAGGCTACCTTACTTACGCATGTAAAGAAGAATAGTCCATCCTTCTCTGAGAAGATAATATCAACTATGGGGGAGCAGTGATCTGCTAAGAGCAGCAGCACTAATAGTGTCAAAGGAGCACAATGGAGCAAATCCTTCGGATCTTCCAATCATTGATGATAGATATTTAAATGGCAAAGGAAGAACAACTGAAGATATGGAGATGGTGAAGCTCAAGGAGTAAAATAAAGAAGTGGGACTCTTGCTAGAAGATCTGAGATAAGCTCAGAGGACAGGTCAACCATAGTGCATGTCTGTTGGCCACTCCACGAATATCAAGACCACTTCTGTCAAGATCATAAAAATAAGAGCTAACCTAAAATATAAACATCCCAGTTACAGAGTCCCAAAACTTTGTGACTGATGAACCAAATGAATATTCATCCCCAATAGTATCGTCCCAAAACGTGCTACTGACAACCATATCAACCATCTACTCAAATCGTGGAGTACGTACGATCAATCATCTGATCGTAGTGTAAGAGAATGATGACACTACGATTGCAGCCTATACAAATACTAACATCAAAGAATTCCAGAGTTGGTAAGTGAACTCCCAGCAGAGAAGCCTAATGTGATGTCTTTGCTGCCACCATGTTTATGAAGCTCTTCATCTGATAAGCGCCTCAGGGACAAACCTGGCCCTTAGTTTTGGACTAAGAGGTTGACTCTTCCTGAGAAACCTTAATCTAGAAGAAGTGCAGATAATAATTGCATCACAAGAATCTCTGCTGAAGCAAGCAGTAACTCCTCAAAAGAATATAAGCTGCAAATGAGTCTTGCCACTCTCTTGAAGACTAATGAAGAAGTTGTCTATTGAAGCATGGCTACAGACTACGATCATCGAAGAAGACACAAAGGTTGTAGATCAGTCGAAGAAATCGTGGAGTACTAAGCTAAGACATAAGGCCACTCCACGAACTGAAGAAGTTAATAGTCAACTGAAGGAAAGTCAAATCTGATAAACTGACATGATAGAGGAAGTTACAGATTGTGACCTATCAGACTCTTACAACTGTCCCACTAAAACATGGAGGGAACAGTTACATAAAGGAAATTCAAATCAATTTCAGTTATGTTTTCAAGAGTCCATCAAAAAGCTGCAAGTGTTTGATATATCTTCCCTCTCTCTCTCTTAAATCGAAACCCTAAACACTCTCTAAAAAGCCTAAAACTCTCAAACTATTATTCATTCTCAAATTGCTCTAAAAAACCTTTTGCATTTCTCTCAAAAGCGAAACCCAGATACTCAGAAACACATAACCCTCAAATGAAGACTTGCGTGTTGTCATTGGTATTCAACTTGGGACTAAGAAATTTGATAAATCAGACAAAAAGTTCAGAGATATTCTTGAACTGGTAAAGAAGGCTGGGTTCTCTTAATGCCTGGAATCAAACACCCGCATCTATTCAAACCTAGTAAGAGAGTTCTACTCAAATGAAACTACAAGTTCTGGAACCTTATCGACTAAGGTCAAAGGTCAAATTCTGAAGTTAAAACCTACAGACATCAACTAGTGCTTAGGTTTCCCAGACTCGGGTCTGAAGAACCTTGAAGGGGTTGATATTTAAGAAGGAAAGAGAGTTATGCGCTACAAAAGAAACCCTAATCTGAAGAATATAAAGAAGGAGTTTCCAGAAGAGTTCGAGTTCCTTGCTGAGATAGTAGGGAAGTGTATACTGAGCAAGGATACTGCTCATGATGCAGTAAGCGGTCATCAGTTAAGAATTATGTCTGCCATTATCCTAAAGAAGCGAATTAACTTTGGAGCTATACTGTTTGACTTAATGTCCGAATGGTTGGACAAGGCTAAGAAGAAGAAGTCGACTGATAAGAAGCTCACAAAGGTTTTTTATAGGAGATTCTTAAGCATTATTCTGAAGAAGAAGCTAAAAACAAGATAAGAGATGATGAGGGTGAAGCCCTAAATAGTAAGAAGGTATTGTCTCCAAAGCTATTTGTAAACTGGAAGAAGAATCCAATGGAAAATAAAAGGCTGATGACATATGGTAGCAACAGCAAGAGCACTACGAAGAAGAGGAAGGCAAGTGATGTGGAGGAGGAGCTATCACACTCTGAGGATTTAATCATTCCAGAGTCCAAGTCTGTAAGGCCGTCCAAGAAGAAAGCTAAGGTGGTGAAGAAGTCACAAAAAGTTCCCAAAGAAGTCTTTCTACTAAAGATGAAAGAGAAGAGTCAGAAGAAGAAAAAGGAACTAAAAGCTCTATAGATGAATCCTCAAGCAGCCAGTCCACTGATAAGGAGGAATCAGGATCTATAAAAGAGGAAGCAAAGTCTGAAGATGAAGAAGAAAATGTAAGTCCTATGGTTGAGCCCCATAGTAGCCATTCTGCTGATGAGGAAGGATCAAAATCTAAAGCAATTAGATCTCCTATTGCTGAAGTCTCAAGGATTCCTTCTGCTGCTTCAAAGGATTAAGAGTTTAAAGAAGAAGTATCTGCTCCTCCTGTTGTTGGACCTCCAAGGAGAAGAAAGAGCGGCAGACTGGTTGCTCAAATAAGCTCAAAGAAGAAAGGAGAATCTTCTTCAAAGATAATTAAACTCAGTGATGATGAGACTGAGTTGAAAGGAGAAGATATTAAGGGAAAAAGAAGGAAGATGTCTGTCAAATCAAGTAGTAAGAAACTAAAGACTGCAGAGCAGGAAATGGCCAGTGAGTCTTCGAAGGCTAGCTCTGCTGAAGATGATGGGAATGATGATCAAATGCACGAAACTATCGATGAGTCGGTTGAAAGAAGTTTGCACCAGTCTGACTCCAGGTTAGGAGATTAAGAAAGAGGAGAAAGCTCCAGTTCTGAGGGTGAGGAGCCAGAAGATTATCATATCCTTTCTCCTGCTCACTTCAAGACATGAATAGTGGTGGAAATATATGATGAACCATGAGATGTGATTCTAGGCAGATGGATTGACCATCAAAATGAAAGGCTAAATGTGGTGAGAATGTCCACAACAGATCTGCTCAACAATATCAATGAGATGGAGCTAGACATCTCAACTATACTATATGAGTCTGAAACCAAAAATCATCTGATAAGGTGGTTTTATCCTTCAATGCCATGTGTAAAGGCATCCATCACTGGTGATAGAAGCTACTTCAAATGGTGCTTCTCACACTTTCCCAACTTGGAGCTGGTGGCACAAAACTTTCTAAGGATAAAGAAGTATGCAACACAACTGATCAAAGACCAATCCCACTTCACGGTCTACAGGCAACCAAGCAACATCTACATTCCTTATGATCAACGAGCTAACTTAGATGGTAGGAGGATTCTCTCAAAGTCCACAACCGTGGAGCATCTGCACTCTACCAATGAAGATGATCAAGCTCAGTCTGAGAAGTTTAATTCTGCCCCAGCATTGCTGTCTGATATTCCTTCGTATTCCAACAGCGATTGGTACTCAACTATCTATAAAATTCTAACTACATTTGAAAGCCTTTCCAAGAGTGAGGATCGTGGAGTCCAACCAGCTGTTCCGCATGAGGCTGTCCAACCAAATGCTAAATCCTTCCAAGAGAAAGAGTTACTGAAGAACTCTGAAGAATTGGTTAAGAAGTTCTCTCTCATTGCTGCAGAAGCTAAGATCCTGTCAGGAGAAGGAGATAGTGAGCTTCACAGCAGGCTTCAGGCCACAATCTCAGACATATCTCTCAAGCTTCAACAGAGAGATCAATTATATTTGAAATCTATAGAGGATCAGAAGGAAGAAGTCCTGCAAGCTCAGAAGCAAAATATAGAATATATTCAGTCTCTCTTTGACAAGATCAACTCTCTGAATCAGTCTCTCTCCCTATAGCTACAGCTCAGCCAACAAGAGATCAAGCTTGAGGTTGGCAACTCATCTTACCTGGTGGAGCAGCTTATGGAAAATGTCCAGTAACTTTCACAAGTGATTAATGACAAAAAGGTGGAGAAAAAGAGGCGTTCAAGAAGGAACTCTAAGAAGAGAATGAAGTCTGAGGAGAAGAGCAGAAGTAGAAGCAGCAAGAAGAAGAAGAAGAACAAAATAGTAGCAGCAGAGTCATCATCTAAGGGGGAGCCGAAAGAAGATAACGTCATGAAGATAAAGTCTAAGGGGGAGCAAGTAAAAGAAGAAGGTAAAGAAGAAGAGCATGCATCTGAGCCAGAGCAAGATAAAGATGAAGCAATGGAGCATGCATCTGAGGGGGAGCAAAGTAAGGAAGAAAAGAAAGATGAGTAGCTGAACAGAATGCATTCTGGAGACATACAAGAAGCAGACATTGAAAAAGAGAAGGTACATTTCTAACTGTAACAAGTATGTTCTGGATCCAGGATGTAGAGTGTCATATCATATGTAATATTTAAAAATCTTATCAATGACATTCATGATTATCTGTTTTAGCAATACAGCTGCTCACTGTATATTAAGATTCATTCATCTCATACATATGCACTAATTATTTTTGTTATAATCAAATAGGGGGAGATTGTTAGGAATATGCATGAGAATGCTATTCCTATTTATATAAGATTTGATTATTATCATAATGAATGAATATGCAAATATGTCTGCATTGATGAAAGCTGTAAAGTCCTTTTGTAACGACCACAAAATTATACAATATAATTCTCATCCTCGATCGTTAGCAATACATCTTTAATCTATCTTTACATCATTATTCGTTATTAAAATCACTAAAAATGCAGAATATTTAAAACTTTTATAAACTTTCTTTCTATATTGCCCTGAATCGCAACCTTAACATTAGAAATATTTGATTAAATTCTATTACATGAATCGCTACAACGAAAGGACTATACAAAGTCTTACATCACTAAGCAATATCCATTATACGTCGGATAGCTCAACTTACAACTTAACAATTAAGTTACAATAAAAACATCAACTACAATTTGAAATTTAACAAAATTAATATTCTTGAACATTGATCTCTATAAATCACTTAACACGTATCTTTACCTTGCATCCTTGACCTGCAAAAATAGTTATTTGCAAGAGTGAGCTCGACAGCTCAGCAAGATCTAACAGTTTTCATGCATCACATAGCACATAATTAACATGCTCAACATTAAAGTAACATGGCGTACATGCTTTAATCACATAACAAATATAAAGATTGAGTTCCTTACTCAATCAATATTATTAAATCAATCAATGTAGTTATAAATTAACTTTAACATTTCATGCTTGCAACATATATAACATAGCATGCTCTTTGCAATATAATTTAAAATAGTTCATAATATCATCAAGTTTACATAGAAAGTAGGAACCGAAAGACTTTCCTTGATCGTTATTTACCAATAACAGTTTAACAGCTTACAGATATCTGCACTTCACGTGCCCTACACAATTATATAATCATTCACATAAACTATTAGTCACATAGCAAAGTATATTAGTTGTAATATAAACTTTACTCTACATCTCATAACCCTTCCTATTATCAATACATAATGTTCAACTTGATTGTGTTAACTATCGACTTATATTTCACTATATTTCTTTTTCGTAATATTCAAAATTTATTCAAGTGTTTAAGTCTTGCTAGGACTACTTATTGGTTTTATACTAACCCCATTTTATATCTTATAATGTTCATTTCATTAGAATCAAAATACTATTTAAGTGTAGGACTACTTATTGGTTTTATACTAACCCCATTTTATATCTTATAATGTTCATTTCATTAGAATCAAAATACTATTTAAGTGTATTATCACATTACACGGTGTTTCGACGTTTATACGTCACACGCCTAACTCGCCTCTTTTGTATGTGCTTTGCATGCTCCTAGATTGGGTTACATTACTCTATAATGTTTCATTCTTATTAAAAACATAATATTAAACAAGGTCATACACACTCGTTGCGGCGTTGAAACACTTGCACGTTCGTATGCCAAACTTGCCTATTCGAACGCCCGAACGACACGCATTTGCGCACGCTTAGCACGCCCAACCAAATTGTCTAATACTCAAGGGTTAATGCTAAGTATCATTATAATACCTAATAGTCATGTTATGGAAGTTAGAATATCATTTTACATGGTCGGGAGCATTACATGTGCATACGTGCATGCCCGACGCCCCCCGATTGCCTCCAAAACACATCAGTCCCAAATATGACCATTTTTACCCTAGCTAACGACCTCAAATTGACAAACTTAAAGAACAAAAGTTGTAGGTCTACTCGTGCCCGTTCCGGATCATCTTGAATCGCCTCAATCGGAGTTTGTATGAAAACGTTATGGCTGTTTTACCAGAGGAGGTCAAAATAGTCCCGGACTTACTTTCCTCCCGGCGCAGCTCCAGCCTTAGGGGCAGCGCAGCTGCGCCCCTGCCAGCGTGTTACGCGACTTTTTCCTCCACTATATTTTCTAGCGAATTTTCTAACCTTTTCCTCCTTCCAATCATCATAAATCAAGCTATACACATCCGATTGAGTCCGTTTTCGACTCTATGGATTCGTAATTGATAGAACTACACATCTACATGATAATTATAACACTTCAAAAACATTAACAATTCCTTTTAAGGGTTCTAATTCAGTGTTCATGCTAATTCTTCATGTTTTACATATATTTAGCGAATTCAATCACTACGAATTCGTTTTACATCCGTTTTGACTCGTTCAACTTGGGTTATTTTCATTTTTTCGAGTACTATCATGATACATGAATTTTCATTCTAAAATTCATCCAAAACACATAAACCCATAAGAACACAAATTCTCCATTAGAAACTTATTTTTACAATACTTTGATTTCTAAAAAATCGTTTATAGTATATATGTAAGGGATTACAACATCTTTCAATTCATTCAAAAAAACTCATGAACACGTTATGTATATATAATCATGTATATACCAATTTATATAGAAGTTGAATTAACATAGAACTAACAATGAAAAATATAAAACAAACTCTTTAAAATATAAGGGTTCAAATCATACCCTTGCTGCTTAGTGAGGAAGAAGATGGTGAGATTTAGCAATGACTCTCTCAAGGCTTTCCTCCTTTCCTCTTCTTCTTCTCTCTTCTTCTTCTCTCTTCTTCTTCCTTCTTTTCTCTCTAACTCTAGGTTCTCTGTATTTCTTTCTAACACAGACTAACCCTTTTTGTCTTTCTAACTAACGTAGTTTTAACATATAACTAAAATGATATATATTATATGTATAATTATATAATATATAATTCACAATATTTAATCTCCCCATTTAATATCATAATTGCAATTAATATAAAGAAGTTACAAATTTGAATTTTAAAAGCCCTAAGGCTTGTTTGGCAAAACAAGTTATTTTAAAAACAGATTTTTAGTAGTTAAGGCCATGTTTGGGTAAAACAGTTTTAAAAGAAAAGTAAGGGTCTTTGTGGGAAAAAATTATTTAAAAACTCTTTTCTTTATTTTAATAAATCTTTTTAACACATACTTTAATGTTACCCTTTAATTAATTTAATCTTAACATTCTAATTTAATTAATTAAAAGTTTAACATCAATTAAGCACATAAAATTGTCACATAATTATAATTAATTACTAATTATAATTGCATGTAACACTCATCACATTACTCATCTAATTTAATTATCTCAATTAAATTAGAACTATAACATAAAATTATTATATCAATTAAATTAAATACTAAATATTCATTTAATTAATATACTACACTTAATTACATTTCTCCATAATAATCACATAATTATTTATTTAACTCAATAAATAATTTAATTAAAATATTTATTTACTCCAATAAATATTAAAATTAATATTTAAATTATCTTCACATAAATTCACATATTTCACAATATATGACACGTATTCACATACTCAAACTCAAAACATCAGATAATAAGAATTTTATTTATTAAATTCTCATTTATAAATTCTAAAAATCTGGGATGTCACATCCTTCCCTCGTTATAAGGATTCCGTCCTCGGAATCAACGAAACCTTCCTTACTCAGGTTTTCATCAAATTTCTTTTAAAACATTTATCGTTGAATAACTTCAACACATTATATTAATATAGGTTTTATATTTCCTACTACATTAAGTTCTTCAACAAATTTTAGGTTTTATTTCATAACCCTAAATTAAACACAATTATTTTTCAAATATTATATATTCTCTAACTCGTTCATTACTACATACTTTACTCGTCAAATTAATATATTTCGTACTTCACCATCTATAATTATTCGGGTTATCACATTCACCCATTCTTCTAAGAATTTCTTCCACGAAATTTTTATTAATCTTCATTCATTCAATCTATCAAAGTAGATTTTACGTTAATCTTATTCACTAACTTGTTGCGTTTAACAATTATTTCTTTCTAAGGAATATTCTTCTCGCTACATTCTCCTTCAGAATAATAAGAATCTTCCTCAATTGCACAATAATTGGGAAGCGATATAAATAACCCAGGAATTTTTAAAAGATTCCAAATCATGCTGAGTGGTCGCAAGACCTTGAACTTATATTTAGGTTTAATAGTGCTTCACCCCCGATACTTCACACTATAAATCACATCGTTGAACTTATATTTAGGTTTAATAGTGCTTCACCCCCGGTACTTCACTCTATAAATCACATCGGTACTCTAGGTGGCCAGTCTATCGTACCCCTACGTCGGGCCCATATGTAGTACATCGTAACTACTATATGCGTTACACTTGGAACTATAGTCTTCGATAACATGTCCTCTTTTATAGGGTTGTTCACCTCAGCTTCTTAACATCTGAATCCGCACCAAAACAATTTGGTTTGGCATAGTTTGACCAAGAACGCTCAAATTTCATAAACATCTTTCAATATTTGTCTAGCTGAATCAAGTAGGATAGACTTCTAGCAAACCAACTCAAAATATTTTTTTTTCGTTTAAAGAAACTAAAAGTAAATAAATCTTTTTTTAAGGAAAGTAAAATAATAAGTAAATCTTTTCATAATATCCTGATACCGTACCGTAGTAATGATACGTTGAGGATTTCGTCATTACATGACGTCGTCATACTACATTATACCATAGTGGGCTGACGATCATACGATCACATCCAAAACTAGGTTTAACTGCATTGATAACTTCCTCGATTGTTTTTACACCATATCAAATGATGCATAGAACACATAAAATACATTTTGAAAATTTGAAATTATTTTTGTCTAGCTGAAGCATTTAGCATAGACATATGAATAATAGCACTATTTTAAAAAAAAATTCATTGGTTCCATCATTTGATCCAATGCTTTTCAAGAAAACAGGAGTGCAACATCAACACGAAGTCAATAAATTTTGAAAATCTTGCAAAGCTAGGAGATTTAGAATATAAAAACTTTCTCCATCAATATAAATCTTTACTCCATCATTACTTAATCATTCTATCAACCTTAAACAACATCAATGCTTCATACACCATAACTTTTCTATACCCAGTATAGTTCATCAAACTTACCATACTTTGGAAATTCAGGAACTTGCCACAATAATATGAGTTTAAGAACTTGTCCTAGCAATACATAGTCAAAGAACTGATCAGTGGCTGTCCATATTCTTAGGGGTTCAAAACATACATACGATTATGAGTCACGATCTTACCATAAGTATGAGTTTTAAGAACTCGCCTAACCTTAAGATCATCTAATGTAATCTTAATATCATCTAATCTAATCTCTATTGACTCTAACTATCAAATGTAATATGAGAAAAGAATCACCTTCTCGTCATATATATATCGATAGCGCGACACCAACCTTCCAACGATTATCAGTATGATAAACCAATTGTAAGCACAAAATCCTGCCCATACAGAAGTTTGTACATCTCAGCCACCACATGAGTCCTCAATTGAAATCCCACTTAACTATATCTTACTTATAACATCTCGTTCTATACTCGATACAGACTTCCTGTATCTCATCATTTATAACTCCTCGTGAGTTAATCTCGTACTATATCATAGTACATTCTCGTTATAGCATCAAACTATAACTATTCAATCATTACAGACCATCTGTCTTTCAACTTCAAAAAGATCACATTGTGATCTTATTCTCTAATCATCTCACTTATGATTCTTCCATATCTCATTATCGTTTTGTTTGAAAACTTCTTATTTCATAATGTTATATCATGATTGTATTATTCTTTTAAACTTATAGACTTCGTCTATTCATCGTTATTCGTCATCTTTATTATTGGAGTTAGGTAACTCCTGATTCTCATCTTCATATCTCTTCAAGAATCTTTTTTGAATCTTGTTTATTTATTAACTCTTCTTTTAAGAATTTCTAATTCCATTCATATAGCTCAATATTTTATTCGAGTTTTATTCCTCGTTATTCTCATTTTCTTCTTATAACATTACTAGGACTTCACACATCCTACATTTCTACGTATGTGAAAGGAATCACCTTTTCGTTATACATAACTTAACTTCTCATTCTATAAGGTCATAGCCTAAGGTACTCTTACATAAGGTGTATAGCCTATCAGCTCTAATACCAACTGTAACAACCCCAAAATTCATACAATATAATTCTCATCCTCGATCGTTAGCAATACATCTTTAATCTATCTTTACATCATTATTCGTTATTAAAATCACTAAAAATACAGAATATTTAAAACTTTTATAAACTTTCTTTCTATATTGCCCTGAATCGCAACCTTAACATTAGAAATATTTGATTCAATTCTATTACATGAATCACTACAACGAAAGGACTATACAAAGTCTTACATCACTAAGCAATATCCATTATACGTCGGATAGCTCAACTTACAACTTAACAATTAAGTTACAATAAAAACATCAACTACAATTTGAAATTTAACAAAATTAATATTCTTGAACATTGATCTCTATAAATCACTTAACACGTATCTTTACCTTGCATCCTTGACCTGCAAAAATAGTTATTTGCAAGAGTGAGCTCGACAGCTCAGCAAGATCTAACAGTTTTCATGCATCACATAGCACATAATTAACATGCTCAACATTAAAGTAACATGGCGTACATGCTTTAATCACATAACAAATATAAAGATTGAGTTCCTTACTCAATCAATATTATTAAATCAATCAATGTAGTTATAAATTAACTTTAACATTTCATGCTTGCAACATATATAACATAACATGCTCTTTGCAATATAATTTAAAATAGTTCATAATATCATCAAGTTTACATAGAAAGTAGGAACCGAAAGACTTGCCTTGATCGTTATTTACCAATAACAGTTTAACAGCTTACAGATATCTGCACTTCACGTGCCCTACATAATTATATAATCATTCACATAAACTATTAGTCACATAGCAAAGTATATTAGTTGTAATGTAAACTTTACTCTACATCTCATAACCCTTCCTATTATCAATACACAATGTTCAACTTGATTGTGTTAACTATCGACTTATATTTCACTATATTTCTTTTTCGTAATATTCAAAATTTATTCAAGTGTTTAAGTCTTGCTAGGACTACTTATTGGTTTTATACTAACCCCATTTTATATCTTATAATGTTCATTTCATTAGAATCGAAATACTATTTAAGTGTATTATCACATTACACGGTGTTTCGACGTTTATACGTCACACGCCTAACTCGCCTCTTTTGTATGTGCTTTGCATGCTCCTAGATTGGGTTACATTACTCTATAATGTTTCATTCTTATTAAAAACATAATATTAAACAAGGTCATACACACTCGTTGCGGCGTTGAAACACTTGCACGTTCGTATGCCAAACTTGCCTATTCGAACGCCCGAACGACACGCATTTGCGCACGCTTAGCACGCCCAACCAAATTGTCTAATACTCAAGGGTTAATGCTAAGTATCATTATAATACCTAATAGTCATGTTATGGAAGTTAGAATATCATTTTACATGGTCGGGAGCATTACATGTGCATACGTGCATGCCCGACGCCCCCCGATTGCCTCCAAAACACATCAGTCCCAAATATGACAATTTTGACCCTAGCTAACGACCTCAAATTGAAAAACTTAAAGAACAAAAGTTGTAGGTCTACTCGTGTTCGTTCCGGATCTTCTTTAATCGCCTCTATCGGAGTTTGTATGAAAAAGTTATGGCTGTTTTACCAGAGGAGGTCAAAATAGTCCCGGACTAACTTTCCTCCCGGCACAGCTCCAGCTTTGGGGGCAGCGCAGCTGTGCCCCTGGCAGCGTGTTACGCGACTTTTTCCTCCACTATATTTTCTAGCGAATTTTCTAACCTTTTCCTTCTTCCAATCATCATAAATCAAGCTATACACATCCGATTGAGTCCGTTTTCGACTCTATGGATTCGTAATTGATAGAACTACACATCTACATGATAATTATAACACTTCAAAAACATTAACAATTCCTTTTAAGGGTTCTAATTCAGTGTTAATGCTAATTCTTCATGTTTTACATATATTTAGCGAATTCAATCACTACGAATTCGTTTTACATCCGTTTTGACTCGTTCAACTTGGGTTATTTTCGTTTTTTCGAGTACTATCATGATACATCATCAATTTTCATTCTAAAATTCAACCAAAACACATAAACCCATAAGAACACAAATTCTCCATTAGAAACTTATTTTTACAATACTTTGATTTCTGAAAAATCGTTTATAGTATATATGTAAGGGATTACAACATCTATCAATTCATTCATAAAAACTCATGAACACGTTATGTATATATAATCATGTATATACCAATTTTCATAGAATTTCAATTAACATAGAACTAACAATGAAAAATATAAAACAAACTCTTTAAAATACAAGGGTTCAAATCATACCCTTGCTGCTTAGTGAGGAAGAAGATGGTGAGATTTAGCAATGACTCTCTCAAGACTTTCCTTCTTTCCTCTTCTTCTTCTCTCTTCTTCTTCCTTCTTTTCTCTCTAACTCTAGGTTCTCTGTATTTCTTTCTAACACAGACTAACCCTTTTTGTCTTTCTAACTAACGTAGTTTTAACATATAACTAAAATGATATATATTATATGTATAATTATATAATATATAATTCACAATATTTAATCTCCCCATTTAATATTATAATTGCAATTAATATAAAGAAGTTACAAATTTGAATTTTAAAAGCCCTAAGGCTTGTTTGGCAAAACAAGTTATTTTAAAAACAGATTTTTAGTAGTTAAGGCCATGTTTGGGTAAAACAGTTTTAAAACCAAAGTAAGGGCCTTGTTTGGGAAAAATCATTTAAAAACTCTTTTCTTTATTTTAATAAATCTTTTTAACACATACTTTAATGTTACCCTTTAATTAATTTAATCTTAACATTCTAATTTAATTAATTAAAAGTTTAACATCAATTAAGCACATAAAATTGTCACATAATTATAATTAATTACTAATTATAATTGCATGTAACACTCATCACATTACTCATCTAATTTAATTATCTTAATTAAATTAGAACTATAACATAAAATCATTATATCAATTAAATTAAATACTAAATATTCATTTAATTAATATACTACACTTAATTATATTTCTCCATAATAATCACATAATTATTTATTTAACTCAATAAATAATTCAATTAAAATATTTATTTACTCCAATAAATATTAAAATTAATATTTAAATTATCTTCACATAAATTCACATATTTCACAATATATGACACGTATTCACATACTCAAACTCAAAACATCAGATAATAAGAATTTTATTTATTAAATTCTCATTTATAAATTCTAAAAATCTGGGATGTCACATCCTTCCCTCCTTATAAGGATTCCGTCCTCGGAATCAACGAAACCTTCCTTACTCAGGTTTTCATCAAATTTCTTTTAAAATATTTATCGTTGAATAACTTCAACACATTATATTAATATAGGTTTTATATTTCCTACTACATTAAGTTCTTCAACAAATTTTAGGTTTTATTTCATAACCCTAAATTAAACACAATTATGTTTCAAATATAATATATTCTCTAACTCGTTCATTACTACATACTTTATTCGTCGAATTAATATATTTCGTACTTCACCATCTATAATTATTCGGGTTATCACATTCACCCCTTCTTCTAAGAATTTCTTCCTCGAAATTTTTATTAATTTTCATTCATTCAATCTATCAAAGTAGATTTTACGTTAATCTTATTCACTAACTTGTTGCGTTTAACAATTATTTCTTTCTAAGGAATATTCTTCTCGCTACATTCTCCTTCAGAAGAATAAGAATCTTCCTCAATTGCTCAATAATTGGGAAGCGATATAAATAACCCAGGAATTTTTAAAAGATTCCAAATCATGCTGAGTGGTCGCAAGACCTTGAACTTATATTTAGGTTTAATAGTGCTTCACCCCCGATACTTCACACTATAAATCACATCGTTGAACTTATATTTAGGTTTAATAGTGCTTCACCCCCGGTACTTCACACTATAAATCACATCGGTACTCTAGGTGGCCAGTCTATCGTACCCCTACGTCGGGCCCACATGTAGTTCATCGTAACGACTATATGCGTTACACTCGGAACTATAGTCTACGATAACATGTCCTCTTTTATAGGGTTGTTCGCCTCAGCTTCTTAACATCTGAATCCGCACCAAAACAATTTGGTTTGGCATAGTTTGACCAAGAACGCTCGAATTTCATAAACATCTTTTAATATTTGTCTAGCTGAATCAAGTAGGATAGACTTCTAGCAACAATTCGGACATCAATCGAAATATATATATATATATATATATATATATATATATATCCTTAACCAACTCAAAATATATTTTTTTTCGTTTAAAGAAACTAAAAGTAAATAAATCTTTTTTTAAGGAAAGTAAAATAATAAGTAAATCTTTTCATAATATCCTGATACCGTACCGTAGTAATGATACGTTGAGGATTTCGTCATTACATGACGTCGTCATACTACACCATACCATAGTGGGCTGACGATCATACGATCACATCCAAAACTAGGTTTAACTGCATTGATAACTTCCTCGATTGTTTTTACACCATATCAAATGATGCATAGAACACATAAAATACATTTTGAAAATTTGAAATTATTTTTGTCTAGCTGAAGCATTTAGCATAGACATATGAATAATAGCACTATTTAAAAAAAAAATTCATTGGTTCCATCATTTGATCCAATGCTTTTCAAGAAAACAGGAGTGCAACATCAGCACGAAGTCAATAAATTTTGAAAATCTAGCAAAGCTAGGAGATTTAGAATATAAAAACTTTCTCCATCAATATAAATCTTTACTCCATCATTACTTAATCATTCTATCAACCTTAAACAACATCAGTGCTTCATACACCATAACTTTTCTATACCCAGTATAGTTCATCAAACTTACCACACTTTGAAAATTCAGGAACTTGCCACAATAATATGAGTTTAAGAACTTGTCCTAACAATACATAGTCAAAGAACTGATCAGTGGCTGTCCATATTCTTAGGGGTTCAAAACATACATACGATTATGAGTCACGATCTTACCATAAGTATGAGTTTTAAGAACTCGCCTAACCTTAAGATCATCTAATGTAATCTTAATATCATCTAATCTAATCTCTATTGACTCTAACTATCAAATGTAATATGAGAAAAGAATCACCTTCTCGTCATATATATATCGATAGCGCGACACCAACCTTCCAACGATTATCAGTATGATAAACCAATTGTAAGCACAAAATCCTGCCCATACAGAAGTTTGTACATCTCAGCAACCACATGAGTCCTCAATTGAAATCCCACTTAACTCTATCTTACTTATAACATCTCGTTCTATACTCGATACAGACTTCCTGTATTCCATCAATTATAACTCCTCGTGAGTTAATCTCGTACTATATCATAGTACATTCTCGTTATAGCATCAAACTATAACTATTCAATCATTACAGACCATCTGTCTTTCAACTTCAAAAGATCACATTGTGATCTTATTCTATAATCATCTCACTTATGATTCTTCCATATCTCATTATCGTTTTGTTTGAAAACTTCTTATCTTTTCCTTTCATCATGTTATATCATGATTGTATTATTCTTTTAAACTTATAGACTTCGTCTATTCATCGTTATTCGTCATCTTTATTATTGGAGTTAGGTAACTCCTGATTCTCATCTTCATATCTCTTCAAGATTCTTCTTTGAATCTTGTTTATTTATTAACTCTTCTTTTAAGAATTTCTAATTCCATTCATATAGCTCAATATTTTATTCGAGTTTTATTCCTCGTTATTCTCATTTTCTTCTTATAACATTACTAGGACTTCACACATCCTACACTTCTACGTATGTGAAAAGAATCACCTTTTCGTTATACATAACTTAACTTCTCATTCTATAAGGTCATAGCCTAAGGTACTCTTACATAAGGTGTATAACCTATCAGCTCTAATACCAACTGTAACGACCCTAAAATTCATACAATATAATTCTCATCCTCGATCGTTAGCAATACATCTTTAATCTATCTTTACATCATTATTCGTTATTAAAATCACTAAAAATGCGGAATATTTAAAACTTTTATAAACTTTCTTTCTATATTGCCCTGAATCGCAACCTTAACATTAGAAATATTTGATTCAATTCTATTACATGAATCGCTACAACGAAAGGCACTATACAAAGTCTACATCACTAAGCAATATCCATTATACGTTGGATAGCTCAACTTACAACTTAACAATTAAGTTACAATAAAAACATCAACTACAATTTAAAATTTAACAAAATTAATATTCTTGAACATTGATCTCTATAAATCACTTAACACGTATCTTTACCTTGCATCCTTGACCTGCAAAAATAGTTATTTGCAAGAGTGAGCTTGACAGCTCAGCAAGATCTAACAGTTTTTATGCATCACATAGCACATAATTAACATGCTCAACATTAAAGTAACATGGCATACATGCTTTAATCACATAACAAATATAAAGATTGAGTTCCTTACTCAATCAATATTATTAAATCAATCAATGTAGTTATAAATTGACTTTAACATTTTATGCTTGCAACATATATAACATAGCATACTCTTTGCAATATAATTTAAAATAGTTCATAATATCATCAAGTTTACATAGAAAGTAGGAACCGAAAGACTTTCCTTGATCGTTATTTACCAATAACAGTTTAACAGCATATAGATATCTGCACTTCACGTGCCCTACACAATTATATAATCATTCACATAAACTATTAGTCACATAGCAAAGCATATTAGTTGTAATATAAACTTTAATCTACATCTCATAACCCTTCCTATTATCAATACACAATGTTCAACTTGATTGTGTTAACTATCGACTTATATTTCACTATATTTCTTTATCGTAATATTTAAAATTTATTCAAGTGTTTAAGTCTTGCTAGGACTACTTATTGGTTTTATACTAGCCCCATTTTATATCTTATAATGTTCATTTCATTAGAATCAAAACACTATTTAAGTGTATTACCACATTACACAGGTGTTTCGACGTTTATACGTCACACGCCTAACTCGCCTCTTTTGCATGTGCTTTGCATGCTCCTAGATTGGGTTACATTACTCTATAATGTTTCATTCTTATTAAAAACATAATATTAAACAAGGTCATACACACTCGTTGCGGCGTTGAAACACTTGCACGTCCGTATGCCAAACTTGCCTATTCGAACGCCCGAACGACACGCATTTGCGCACGCTTAGCACGCCCAACCGAATTGTCTAATACTCAAGGGTTAATGCTAAGTATCATTATAATACCTAATAGTCATATTATGGAAGTTAGAATATCATTTTACATGATCGGGAGCATTACATGTGCATACGTGCATGCCCGACGCCCCACGATTGCCTCCAAATCACATCAGTCCCAAATATGACCATTTTGACCCTAGCTAACGACCTCAAATTGAAAAACGTAAAGAACAAAAGTTGTAGGTCTACTCGTGCTCGTTCCGGATCATCTTGAATCGCCTCAATCGGAGTTTGTATGAAAAGGTTATGGTTGTTTTACCAGAGGAGGTTAAAATAGTCCCGGACTGACTTTCCTCCCGGCGCAGCTCCAGCCTTGGGGGCAGCGCAGCTGCGCCCCTGGCAGCGTGTTACTCGACTTTTTCCTCCACTATATTTTCTAGCGAATTTTCTAACCTTTTCCTTCTTCCAATCATCATAAATCAAGCTATACACATCCGATTGAGTTCGTTTTCGACTCTATGGATTCGTAATTGATAGAACTACACAACTACATGATAATTATAACACTTCAAAAACATTAACAATTCCTTTTAAGGGTTCTAATTCAGTGTTAATGCTAATTCTTCATGTTTTACATATATTTAGCGAATTCAATCACTACGAATTCGTTTTACATCCGTTTTGACTCGTTCAACTTGGGTTATTTTTGTTTTTTCGAGTACTATCATGATACATCATCAATTTTCATTCTAAAATTCAACCAAAACACATAAACCCATAAGAACACAAATTCTCCATTAGAAACTTATTTTTACAATACTTTGATTTCTGAAAAATCGTTTATAGTATATATGTAAGGGATTACAACATCTATCAATTCATTCATAAAAACTCATGAACACGTTATGTATATATAATCATGTATATACCAATTTTCATAAAAGTTCAATTAACATAGAACTAACAATGAAAAATATAAAATAAACTCTTTAAAATACAAGGGTTCAAATCATACCCTTGCTGCTTAGTGAGGAAGAAGATGGTGAGATTTAGCAATGACTCTCTCAAGACTTTCCTCCTTTCCTCTTCTTCTTCTCTCTTCTCTCTTCTTCTTCCTTCTTTTCTCTCTAACTCTAGGTTCTCTGTATTTCTTTCTAACACAGACTAACCCTTTTTGTCTTTCTAACTAACGTAGTTTTAACATATAACTAAAATGATATATATTATATGTATAATTATATAATATATAATTCACAATATTTAATCTCCCCATTTAATATCATAATTGTAATTAATATAAAGAAGTTACAAATTTGAATTTTAAAAGCCCTAAGGCTTGTTTGGCAAAACAAGTTATTTTAAAAACAGATTTTTAGTAGTTAAGGCCATGTTTGGGTAAAACAATTTTAAAACAAAAGTAAGGGCTTTGTTTGGAAAAAATCATTTAAAAACTCTTTTCTTTATTATAATAAATCCTTTTCACACATACTTTAATGTTACCTTTTAATTAATTAAATCTTAACATTCTAATTTAATTAATTAAAAGTCTAACATCAATTAAGCACATAAAATTATCACATAATTATAATTAATTGCTAATTATAATTGCATGTAACACTCATCACATTACTCATTTAATTTAATTATCTCAATTAAATTAGAACTATAACATAAAATCATTATATCAATTAAATTAAATACTAAATATTCATTTAATTAATATACTACACTTAATTACATTACTCCATAATAATCACATAATTATTTATTTAACTCAATAAATAATTCAATTAAAATATTTATTTACTCCAATAAATATTAAAATTAATATTTAAATTATCTTCACATAAATTCATATATTTCACCATATATGACACGTATTCACATACTCAAACTCAAAATATCAGATAATAAGAATTTTATTTATTAAATTCTCATTTATAAATTCTAAAAATCTGGGATGTCACACCTTTAATAGATGATAGAAATATGTACAAGGACTTAGACTGAAATTATTAAATATATTAGGTTGATCCTACATGAACAAACCGCTTTGTAAAGTCTTTCAAAAGATTATGATGTACAAGGACTAAATATAGAAAGATCAAGGTTGTTAGATTGATCTTATATAATGTAATAGTTAGGCCTGTCTGATCGTCGAGCACTGCACCAGCCTTCGTAGTCTGCTAGGAGAGACAAAGAAGACTCAGAGACTATCAAGGCAGAATCATAGTCTATAAGGATAGTGCTCTCGAAGTTCATAGTCTGCCAGGAGAGACAAGGCAAGATCGTGGTGTATCAAGAAGGACTTTCTCGAAGCCGTAGTCTATCGAGGAAGTCATGTTCAGAATCGTGGGGACAGCCTGTCAAAGCGCATGTCGAGCGCCTGCCAAGCCAAGTCAAGAATCGTAGGCCTCACTCGAAGTCGTGGAGTATGCAGATTATATCAGAGGTAGAAATCGTAGTTGAGCAGATCAGTCAAGGGACAGCAAGTGTTAAGACAAAAATCGTAGTCTGTCACATGATCTGCTCTCTGAGTCGTGGTATCTGCAGAACCAAAGAAAGATCGTAGTATGCAGAATAAAGGCTCAGATAAAGTAAGTCAAGTGCTCACAACGCCGAGGTAGAATAGTAGAGACTAAAACGATTCTCATCAAATGAGCTCTCCCAAAATATCCAAAGAATGTAGCCTCTGGTCAGAGCAGTAAAGATGTAATCTACTTAAAGAAAGCCAGAGAGCACTCACCGAATGGCCTGCAAGCAAATAGAAGATCGAAGCACCAACTTAATCAGCATCCTAATTGAGAAGTGAAGCCATTCAGGAGAAGTCTTCCACAAGCAATCATAAGAAGACTTCAGATGAAGTGACTGACTAAAGGAAGTCAGCAAGTGCAGTGTCTGTCGAGATAGCAGAAGACAACGATCTTAAGTGTGACCATAATCGTAGTGCTTGCCAGATGAGAAGCAGGAACTGATGCAGTTTATTCAGAGATACTGGCCAACCTAAAGAATAGACGAAAAATATTAAGTATGACTCAGCCTCCTCATGTAAAGTGAACGGGAGATCACAGGGCAGAATGTAGAGAGAGCTGAGCATGACTAATTAGAAGAGTATTGCAAATCAGAAGGGCCAAAGCGTTCATACATGTTGTCAGTTCCTAATACAAGTCAAGGCAAGCAGAAGCATTGAAGTACTGCACGAGTGAAGAAGGAGAGGTTCTACATTGTCTATCCAAAGAACACTCTCAAAATCATAGTGTTGTCTCGACCAGTCAACGAGCAACATTCAACAGACAAACTACGATCTAGTTCATGGTCATCTGCATCAGAATCGTGGAGTTCGGTCATCTAATTATTGAAGCCTTGGCAACGTCTCAATATAAAGATTGACATTCGAACGTTGCTGATTAAGAGCATCGATGCATAAGGATAACTTCTGTTGTTCTAATCAAGGAATCAGAAAGAAGAAATAAAGGTGACTACCAGTCTGACACTTGAAAATGATATCTCTGAAGTGGTAGGTGAAATAGTAGACTGCTGTGTCAGAAAAGTCAAAAAGGTGCTGTCACGTCAAGTCAGCAGTCTGCACCAAATAACTCAGGATCTTTGAGGTAATTTAAATAGCTTCCAACGGCTATATTTCAACGGGAAGCTGATGAAGGAGTATATATCAGCTGAAGCTTCAAAGATTAAGTGTTGTTAACTCTACGAGTTCTACAGAGCTACACTGAATATGTCTCAGTGGCAGTGAGACTACAGAAGTAGAAGTGAAGTAGATTTGAAGAAGGGCTTTGACTAATGAAAGCTTCACTCAACAACCAATGAGAATTCCAATCACAATGGCATTTGAGCTAAGTGCCGAGAAGGCGAAGAAGACAAGAGGAAGAGTGGCAGATCAGAAAGCAGATCCAAAGGGCCACTCGACGATTCACCATAAATAACTGGAGTTGAAGAGAAACAGATGCAGAACCAAATCTGCACACAAGACAACCTATGTTCAAGGGATGCTAAGTACCAGATGGAGTCCACCAGAAGTGCAAAGACTTAGCAGACCCCAAGTGGTGAAAGTGTGCAAAGATGAAATCAGATGAAGTCAAGCATCAACCACAAGATCAGCTGTGTAAGACCCCAGATTTTATGAAATAAAAGTATTCAATTTTTCTATTTAGTAAATGGTTAAATTGATAAAAATTTAAAGTTAAGGGTGAAATGTGCAAATATTTCAAAATAAACAAGTGGTTATAAAATATTCTTATTGTCGGGAATATTCGTACGACGGCGCAGCTATTTGTGGGCCCCACAACGGAATAACTGTCGGATATAGAAAGCGACAGAAATAACTTTTTATAAAATAACGGTGTAGTTGTTACCGTTAGTACTGTTGAAATACCCGGTGATTAAAGTACAGTAATACGCGGTGTTGCACGGTAGCACACAGTATTGCACAGTAGCACACGGTATTGCACATTAATTCTAATTATTGATTCTTACGTAAGAAGTCACAACTCAATTATTGTTACAGTAATTACTGTTCAATATTTTATATTATTGACTCAATAATTGCATGATATTTTATTGACTCAAAAATTGCTACGTTGCTATTTTATATGATTGATTCAATAATTGCTACAGTTGATATTTTGTATTATTGATTCAATAATTTTCACTGCACAGTATTTCACATTATCAACTCAATAATTCATATTATTTGAATAATATTATTAGATAGCATTATTGACAATGTCTAAAGAAGTTCTGTCTAGGAGGGGTTATTTAATTGCGCGCCAGTAAGGAGAAGTCCTTATCGGAAGGCCCCCTCTTTCTTGGGAACGACCTGGTTGTCAATATTGTAGTTCTGTAATATTATTTATGAATAATTAATTATTAATTTATATGATAAGGAAATATTTATTTTGTGGATATAAAAGAAGGAATTAGCGCTGATGTGTTTTTATCAGTATTTTGGTGTGGAAAATCATCCGTTTATGGATTTCGGATAATTTATGTTTGAAATTTAGAAAAACTTCCTTCTACAAAGTTGTAGAGAATTAAATTTCCTATGGAAAAGACATAGAATTTGTATTTTTTTCGACAAAAGGGCTATTTATTATGAATTATTGAAGTTTCAAAAAATAAATATTTTTTTATAAAATGGTGGGCCCCACTTTTGGTTGGTGTGGAATGCTGATGGCTTTCTTGGGGAGGCGGCTAAAAAATTTTCTAAAAAATTATTATTTTATTAATTTAGTCTACTTTGACATCCTAAGCTTTTTCTATAAATAGGGTGCTTAGGTTAGAATTAAAAATCATACCAGAATCAAAAGTTTTCTCTCTCTATAATATCGAGCGTATTTTTGTGAGTATTTAGATACTTTGAGTGTTAGTATTCAGTGCAAGTTTCCTTCGGTATTATATCCGATATTCCAGTCAGAAGTACTATTCTTTTGAGGTAAGGGATGTTATTTTCTTTCATAAATGATGTTATTCTTTTCAATATCATTATACCAAAATATGATCATGGATTTTATTATGAAATTCTCATTTTTTCCGTCGGGGTTATTATTCACGTATACGATACTATTCACGAAAAAAATTAAATTTTCTTCTATATGTCCAAGTTGCTTGTTAAGGTTCATATCTTTGATTGGATCCAAGTTTTTATCTTTATTCTTGAATTTTGCTCCACAAAGTATTATTATGGAGTATTTTTAAACTTGGAGATCGATGTTTTGATCATATTATTTTTATTATCATATATAACATTTTTATAATCCTGGTGATGAAATTTCTCTTTGACTTGAGTGTAAAGATGAGTAGATTATTGGTATGATCATGATTATAGATTCTCTTTGGCCAGTGCAAAGATGGATTGTTGACTGGTATGTTCATGACCATTGAATTTACAATTGAATATCTTTAGCTTAAAGGCAAAGGTAAATGATCAACATGGTTATAATTATTGTTTATATAAATTCTGGAATGATTAGATATTTTTTGAGATACGAATATCTTTGGCATGTAGTGCAAAGATGATATGTTGTTGAATATCTTTGGCCCGTAGTGCAAAGATGAACTATTGATGAATATCTTTGGCCTGTAGTGCAAAGATGAGCGGTTGATTTGTGAATATCTTTGGCCTGTAGTGCAAAGATGAATGATTAATTGTTGAATATCTTTGGCTTGTAATGCAAAGATGAATTGATTATCATGATTATGAACAGAAACTGTGATTTGGTATAACCATGATCTTTGGTGTTTCAGGTAAAGACAGGTGATGAGAATTATCTTCATCCTGAGTGCGAAGAGGAATTCATCAAGATAATTATGATCATGAACTTACATGATTGTGGACAGGAATTGTTGATTGATGTTACAGGGATAAAATATTATTGGTGGACTTTTAACATGGAGAAGATAATAGACATTATAGTCTATTTGACTCTTCTAATGGATTGCTCGTTCCGCTGCAACTATGGTTGAAAAGTTTTACCATATGTTTAAATCTCTGATTTATTACTGATGAAAACTATTGATAATATAATTATCTTTAGTCATGATATTTTTTACTGGTCTATTTGTGCTCATACTTTTGCTTCACAATTCCTTTCAGGTAATAAGAGTATAACGGGGTCGAGCAGGGATAACAGGGGAATAGAACGATGGTCTTTAGCTGTTAAGGTTTTCCATAAAACAGTATGAGAAGAATTATATTGAGAATTTAAAATGTGTCTGTCGTATTTTATACGTCATTTTAACAATTGATTTTGGTGAACCAAATAGGCTGAGGTGAACCCAACTTTGGAAGGGTGTTTTGCCACTATCATACAAGATGTCTAATCACCTACAACTTCGGGTTATCATAAGACATGGTTGTGCACATCCACTTGCTGAGTATATCTATGAGCACTACCTATATAATATTGGAGTTTGGTTGAAATATAATTCTCAATTGGAGACAATGGAGATAATTATATGGCAAGAGAAGACCCACAATTGGATCGAACATGATAGTAATCTTCTCATTTTTCTTTGGGGTCTATTGGGTCAACCAAGGATAATTCTCAAGTCATATGATATCTATTATAACTTAGATGCATGGCCTCCCATGTACGAAGGTTTCTTTGAGCATTTTCAAAGATTTTAATTCCTAAAACAGTTATTGACTGTACCTTTCTGTAATGTATCATTGATTTGAAGTATGGGCAAGGTATTTGTATTGAAACTCACAGTTTAATTGTGATCGTATTTTGTGCGATATTTTAAAAGATAGAATTTGAATATTTGTATTTGAAATTTTTGTTGAGTGTATTTCGTGTCGACCCAGAATGGGTTGGGTGGATTGGATCTATTTTGGGGAGTTACATTTTGGAATCAGGGCTTAGGAATATGGTCGCTGGCGGAGATTGGAGTCTAGAACTAGGAGGGGAGGGACGAATAATATACTTCACTAGTGTGTGACTTACCTAAGCTGACTTTTCTTACTTAATAAATTGACAATTGTTATATGTCAATTAACCTTGTTTCGAAGCGGTATTCTAGAATGAGCAATGGAGAAATCATGATACAGAATAAATGACCGGGAAGAAAGAATCTGAAATGAATGCAATGTATCCTCATCTCTTCGAACTACCAGGTACAGTAAATTTCGGGGACGAAATTTCATAAGGAGGGGAGATTGTAAGACCCTAGATTTTATGAAATAAAAGTATTCAATTTTTCTATTTAGTAAATGGTTAAATTGATAAAAATTTAAAGTTAACGGTGAAATGTGCAAATATTTCAAAATGAGCAAGTGGTTATAAAATATTCTTGTTGTCGGGGAATATTCGTTTGGTCGTGGAATATTCTTGTTGTCGGGGAATATTCGTACGACGGCGCAGCTATTTGTGGGCCCCACAACGGAATAACTGTCGGATATAGAAAGCGACAGAAATAACTTTTTATAAAATAACGGTGTAGTTGTTACCGTTAGTACTGTTGAAATACCCGGTGGTTAAAGTACAATAATACGCGGTGTTGCACGGTAGCACACGGTATTGCACAGTAGCACACGGTATTGCACATTAATTCTAATTATTGATTCTTACGTAAGAAGTCACTACTCAATTATTATTACAGTATTTACTGTTCAATATTTTATATTATTGACTCAATAATTGCATGATATTTTATTGACTCAATAATTGCTACAATGCTATTTTATATTATTGATTCAATAATTGCTACAGTTGATATTTTGTATTATTGATTCAATAATTTTCACTGCACAGTATTTCACATTATCAACTCAATAATTCATATTATTTGAATAATATTATTAGATAGCATTATTGACAATGTCTAAAGAAGTTCTGTCTAGGAGGGGTTATTTAATTGCGCGCCAGTAAGGAGAAGTCCTTATCGGAAGGCCCCCTCTTTCTTGGGAACGACCTGGTTGTCAATATTGTAGTTCTGTAATATTATTTATGAATAATTAATTATTGATTTATATGATAAGGAAAATATTTATTTTGTGGATATAAAAGAAGGAATTAGCGCTGATGTGTTTTTATCAGTATTTTAGTGTGGAAAATCATCCGTTTATGGATTTCGGATAATTTATGTTTGGAATTTGGAAAAACTTCCTTCTACAAAGTTGTAGAGAATTAAATTTCCTATAGAAAGGACATAGAATTTGTATTTTTCCGACAAAAGGGCTATTTATTATGAATTATTGAAGTTTCAAAAAATAAATATTTTTTTATAAAATGGTGGGCCCCACTTTTGGTTGGTGTGGAATGCTGATGGCTTTCTTAGGGAGGCGGCTGAAAATTTTTCTAAAATTTTTTTATTTTATTAATTTAGTCTACTTTGGCATCCTAAGCTTTTCCTATAAATAGGGTGCTTAGGTTAGAATTGAAAATCACACCAGAATCAGAAGTTTTCTCTCTCTATAATATTGAGCGTATTTTTGTGAGTATTTAGATACTTTGAGTGTTAGTATTCAGTACAAGTTTCTTTCGATATTATATCCGATATTCCAGTCAGAAGTACTATTCTTTTGAGGTAAGGGATGTTATTTTATTTCATAAATGATGTTATTCTTTTCAATATCATTATACCAAAATATTATCATAGATTTTATTATGAAATTCTTATTTTTTCTGTCGGGGTTACTATTCACGTATACGGCACTATTCACGTATACGACACTATTCACGAAAAAAAATTAAATTTTCTTCTATATGTCCAAGTTGCTTGTTAAGGTTCCTATCTTTGATTGGATCCAAGTTTTTATCTTTATTCTTGAATTTTGCTCCACAAAGTATTATTATGGAGTATTTTTAAACTTGGAGATCGATGTTTTGATCATATTATTTTTATTATCATATATAACATTTTTATAATCCTGGTGATGAAATTTCTCTTTGACTTGAGTGTAAAGATGGGTAGATTATTGGTATAATCATGATTATAGATTCTCTTTTGCCAGTGCAAAGATGGATTGTTGACTGGTATGTTCATGACCATTGAATTTACAATTGAATATCTTTACCTTAAAGGCAAAGGTGAATTGATCAACATGGTTATAATTATTGTTTATATAAATTCTGGAATGATTAGATATTTTTTGAGATACGAATATCTTTGGCATGTAGTGCAAAGATGACCTGTTGTTGAATATCTTTGGCCCGTAGTGCAAAGATGAACTATTGATGAATATCTTTGGCCTGTAGTGCAAAGATGAGCGGTTGATTTGTGAATATCTTTGGCCTGTAGTGCAAATATGAATGATTAATTGTTGAATATCTTTGGCTTGTAATGCAAAGATGAATTGATTAGCATGATTATGAATAGAAACTGTGATTTGGTATAACCATGATCTTTGGTGTTTCAGGTAAAGACAGGTGATGAGAATTATCTTCATCCTGAGTGCGAAGAGGAATTCATCAAGATAATTATGATCATAAACTTACATGTTTGTGGACAGGAATTGTTGATTGATGTTACAGGGATAAAATATTATTGGTGGACTTTTAACATGGAGAAGATAATAGACATTATAGTCTATTTGACTCTTCTAATGGATTGCTCGTTCCGCTGCAGCTGTGGTTGAAATTTTTTACCATATGTTTAAATCTCTGATTTATTACTGATGAAAATTATTGATAATATAATTATCTTTAGTCATGATATTTTTTACTGGGCTATTTGTGCTCATTCTTTTGCTTCACAATTCCTTTCAGGTAATAAGAGTATAACGGGGTCGAGCAGGGATAACAAGGGAATAGAACGATGGTCTTTAGCTGTTAAGGTTTTCTATAAAATAGTATGAGAAGAATTATATTGAGAATTTAAAATTTGTCTGTCGTATTTTATACGTCATTTTAACAGTTGATTTTGGTGAACCAAATAGGCTGAGGTGAACCCATCTTTGGAAATGTGTTTTGCCACTATCATGCAAGATGTCTAATCACCTACAACTTCGGGTTAACATAAGACATGGTTGTGCACATCCACTTGCTGATTATATCTATGAGCACTACCTATATAATATTGGATTTTAGTTGAAATATAATTCTCAATTGGAGATAATGGAGATAATTATATGGCAAGAGAAGACCCACAATTGGAAAGAACATGATAGTAATCTTCTCATTTTTCTTTGGGGTCTATTGGGTCAATCAAGGATAATTCTCAAGTCATATGATATTTATTATAACTTAGATGCATGGCCTCCCATGTACGAAGGTTTCTTTGAGCATTTTCTAAAGATTTTAATTCCTAAAACAGTTATTGACTGTACCTTTCTGTAACGTATCATTGATTTGAAGTTTGGGCAAGGTATTTGTATTGAAACTCACAATTTAATTGTGATCGTATTTTGTGCGATATTTGAAAAGATAGAATTTGAATATTTGTATTTGAAATTTTTGTTGAGTGTATTTCGTGTCGACCCAGAATGGGTTGGGTGGATTTGATCTAATTTGGGGAGTTACAAGCTGCACTAAGGAAGAAATGATAGACTGCAAAGTACTCCAAGATGTTGAGCTTCAAGAACATCTTAGCAGTCCATCAAAGGTGATCCAGTCTCGATGTAGAATCCAAGGAGGATCACACCAAGCTACTAAGTACCAAGAGATGATCAAGCTTTGAGTCATCTTAGCAGCTCAGCACCAACAAAAACAACAACAAGCAACCAGGGCCTGAGGGGTCTTTGTCCAAGGGACTAAATCAAAGTCAAGCATGCTGGGCTTGCTGAGTACCGGAGGGTACAAGAGATTCTAAGTCTGTTGGACTTAGTCTACAGTTCCAAGTCTGCTGGACTTGAAGAGTTCTTAGTGAACTGAAGTTCTAAGGTTGCTGGCCTTGAAAGAATCTTTGTGATTCAAGAGTTACCATTTTCCTTAGTGGAATTCCTGCTTGTTAAAGCAGTAGAGTGGATTAAGAGCTTGAGTCTTTGAACCACTTAAAATCCCTTATGTCATTTACTTTCAATCATTTACCTTATGTACATATAACTGCTATAACTACTATAACTGTAATAACCATTTACAACTAAACTAACTCTAGAACAATGCTTATCAACATATCTCTGAAGGGGATCTTTAACTTATTCTGCTGTTCTTGAAATGATTCTTATGTTTGTCATATGCTTATTACTTAGCAATACAAAATAAAATTGAAAAGGTTTTGAAATTAAAAAGGATCTATTCAACCCTCCTTCTAGATCTATTGTGTGCCCTCTGGGAACTAACATACTTGCTTTAGTAATCCAACGATTGGGAACTATTTTAGTAATCCAACGATTGGGAACTATCATGAGATCAATCATCCTCATTCAATGAGTAAGCAACATATGTACCAATCTATCCGAATTTAATAATTCCCTTTTTAGTAATCCAACGATTGGGAACTATTTTAGTTTTAAGATTTTTAAGAATTTAGATCTCATTAGCATGATCAACATCATGATTCTAAAAGCATTGCTTAAAACTATGGGTTATATACATATTATAAAAATAGTATCATGTAGATAATTAAATGCCTTTAATAAATTAATACTTTTATTAATAAATGAATAAGATTATTTACAAAGTATATGCTTTATCATCATACATGATTGGCTTGTATGCACACTACTTTCAATCTTCCACTTGCACTAAAACCAATCGCCATGGTATCTCATGCCCATCTTCTCTAAATGACGATCAAACTACTGTTGTGTTAAAGCTTTAGTAAATGGATCCGCAATGTTGTCTTGAGAGTCTACACGCTCTAAGGTGACGTCTCCTCTTTCAATGATCTCCTTGATCAAGTGAAATCGTCGCAACACGTGTTTGGATTTTTGATGAGACCTGGGTTCCTTAGACTGTGCAACAGCTCCGGTGTTGTCATAGTACAAGGGGACTGCTCCTCCAATGCTAGGAACCACACCAAGTTATGTTATGAACTTATTCATCCAAATAGCCTCTTTTGTAGCTTCACTTGTAGCTATGTACTCTGCCTCTGTCACTGAATCATCAACTGTTTGCTGCTTAGAACTCTTGCAACTCACTACGCCTCCGTTCAAGGTAAACACATACCCCAAAACGGATTTACGGTCATCCTGGTTCGTTTGAAAACTTGAGTCCGTGAAGCCCTCGAGTTTTAATTCAGACCCACCGTAGACAAGAAATACATCCTTAGTCCTTCGTAAGTACTTTTGGATATTTTCCACTGCCTTTCAGTGCTCTTCTCCTAGATTAGACTAATATTTGCTCAGTTACACTAAGTGCATGAGTGACATCTGGTATAGTACATATCATACCGTATATGATAGATCCTATTGCTGAAGCATAAGGAATCTTACTCATACGGTCTCTCTCCTCAAGTGTCTTTGGGGCCTATTTTTTGGAGAGATGTATTCCATGGCTCATCGGCATGAGACCTTTTTTGGAATCTTCCATGCTAAACCTCTTTAGCATCGAGTCAATGTATGTTCCTTGGGATAAGCCAAACATCCTTTTAGATCTATCTCTATAGATTTTTATCCCCAAAATATAGGATGCTTCTCCCAAGTCCTTCATAGAGAAGTGTTTAGATAACCAGATTTTAATCGATTGTAGTATAGGAATGTCATTCCCTATCAGTAATATATCATCAACATATAATATAAGGAATGATACAGCGCTCCCACTAACCTTCTTGTACACAGACGGTTCATCCTCGTTTTTGATAAAATCAAACTCTTTGATTGTCTCATCAAAACGAATGTTCCATCTACGAGAAGCTTGCTTCAATCCATAAATGGATCGTTGCAGCTTATAGACTTGATTTGTTCCAACCTTTGAAACAAGTCCCTCTGGCTGTGTCATATACACATCCTCCTCAAGTTTCCCATTGAGGAAGGCCATTTTCACGTCCATCTGCCAGATCTCATAGTCTTTATAAGCTGCAATCGCAAGCAAAATCCGAATGGACTTGAGCATTGCTACAGGTGAGAAGGTTTCCTCATAGTCAACTCCTTGTCTTTGTTTGAAACGTTTTGCAACCAGTCGGGCCTTATAGGTCTCTACCTTGCCGTCCACTCTAGTCTTTATTTTAAAGACTCATTTACGCCCAATAGGCTTAATGCCTTTAAGTGGTGAAACCAAAGTCCATACTTGGTTCTCATCCACGGAGTCCATATCGGATTTCATGGCTTCAAGCCATTTTCTTGAGTCTTTATTACTCATAGCCTATTCGTAATTCAATGGATCATCATCATTTATGACGTGTACCTCATCGTCATCCTCTATAGCGAATCCATACCTATTAGGTATCTTCAGTACTCTTCCAGATTTACGAACAGGGTGTTGTATAGAAGGTGTCTCTACTTGGACAGGTTCATCACTTGATCTGTAGTGGTTTGTGCTTCTTGAATTTCTTCAAGATCTATTTTCCTCCCACTAGCCCCTTCAAGAATAAATTCATTTTCCAAGAAGGCAGCGTGTTTGGAAACAAACACCTTTTGCTCATTAGAATTGCAGAAATAGTATCCCAAACTTTCTTTAGGATATCTCATAAACGTGCACTTATCAGATCTTGTCCCAAGCTTATCATTTTGAAACCTTTTCATATAAGTTGGACATCCCTAAATCTTAACATGCTTAAGAACAGGTTTCGTCCCTGTCAACATCTCATATGGAGTCTTGGGGATGAATTTTGAGGGGACCTTATTTAGTAGATATGCAGCCGTTTCTAAGGCATAACCCCATAATGATACTGGAATATCAGTAAAACTCATCATGGAACGAACCATGTCCAACAATGTTCAATTTCTCTTTTTAGATACTCTATTTAACTGTGGTGTACCTGGTGGAATCCATTGTGAGATTATACCATTTTCTTTGAGACAATTGAGAAACTCACCGCTTAAGTATTCACCACCTCGATCTGATCGAAGAATCTTAATACTTTTGCCAGTTTGTTTCTCTACTTCACTTCTTAACTCTTTGAACTTTTCAAATGATTCAGATTTGTATATCATTAAATACACATATCCATATCTTGAGTGATCATCAGTGAAAGTAATAAAATAAGAATACCCTCCCCGTGCATTCGTTGTCATAGGTCCACAAACGTCTGTGTGAACCAATGCTAACAACTCTATAACTCTTTCTCCTTTTCCACTAAAAGGAGATTTAGTCATTTTACCCATGAAACAAGAATCACATGTTGGATATGATTCATAATCGGATAGCTCTAAGAGCCCATTCTTATGCAACTTGGATAATCTTGTTTCATTGATATGACCGAGTCTACAGTGCCACATATAGGTATAATTAACATCATCTCTTTTCCTTTTCTTAGTTTGTTCTGTTTGAAGTATTTTTTCATGCAAGTCAAGTATATAAAGTCCATTTCGCAGATTACCAACACCATACAAAACATTGTCTTTATAAATAGAACAACTGTTGTTCTTTATTATAATGTCAAATCCATCCATTTCTAATACGGAAATAGAAATAATGTTTCTAATGATATTCGGAACAAAATAACAGTTATTTAAATAAATAAACTTACCCGTAGGCAGTGCTAAACAATAAGTTCCTACAGCTAATGCAACAACCTTTGCTCCATTTTTCACTCTTAGGACAACCTCATCCTTGTTCAGCTTTCTACTTCTGACCAGTCTCTGCACTGTATTATATATGTGAGAACCACAGTCGGTATCCAATACCCAAGTAGAATTTTGACTTTCTAAAAATTTAATTTCAATCATGAACAAACCTTGATTAGAAGTTAAAGCTTCTTCAAGCTTCTTCTCTGCTAGAAACTTCTTGTAGTTCCTCTTCTAGTGACCCGGCTCGTTGCAATGGAAGAACATTCATTTGCTAGCTGGATCAGGTTTCTTTTGTTCCTTCATGTTCACCTTGCTCTTAGCCTTCTTAGATTTCTTCTTTTCAGAAGATACCTTGGGCCTCTTCCTTTTCTTGGAAGAATCCACCATTAAGACATGTTTCTTCTTGGATGGGAAATGTCCTTCTGCAGTTTTCAACATGTTAAGTAATTCAGGCAAGCTGACATCTAACTTATTCATGTGAAAATTTATAACGAACTGCGAGAAGGTCTCAGGGAGTGACTGCAAAACCAAGTCTTGACTCAAATCCCCATCCATGATGAACCCAAGCTGTCCAAGACGTTCAATCAGATTGATCACCCTTAGGACATGAGTCTCAACGGCAGTGCCCTCGGTCATCCGAGATCAAAAGATCTCCTTAGATATCTCATATCTAGCAGTCCTAATATGTTCACCATACAACTCCTTGAGGTGAAGCAACATAGTAGGAGCATCTATGTTTTCATGCTGACGCTGAAGCTCGTTATTCATTGATGCAAGCATGATGCATTGAGCCACAGATACATCATCTTGCCACTTTGTTATGGTGGCAATCTTTTTCTCAGAGGCTGATTCTAGAACAGTTCCAGGAACATGTGAATTTAGGACATAAGAAATCTTTTCAGCAGTGAGAACTATTCTCAGATTCCTTAACCAGTCCATGTAATTCGGCCCGGTTAGTTTGTTAGCATCAAGTATGCTACACAGTGAAATTAGTGATTTTAACATTTTTAAATTTCTGCATGTGAAAAGACAATATTTTAGCAAACATTCATTTAATTAATTTTATATACCAAAATAAATTAGGTCTTATTTTAAATTGGTATCTCCCACTATTTTCTTCGAACTATATTACCCTCATATATATATTTCGACAAAATCTAATTAAAGATTTTCTAGTGAGATTAAGGATCTCATTTCAAATGTATATAGCCTTGTGTGTACACAACAAACCATATACAAATAAATAGGTAGACAACTCTTGTCAATTACATCAATATGTAACTTATTGTATTCTGCCTCTTAGATCATAATGGTCAAGTTTGTGCACATCTGAACTAAAATGATTTAAGTTAAGTCCAACCTAGCACTCCATATATTCAAAAAAGAAAAATATTGTCCTTGTTTGTGCACAACAAAACAATATTGTTCAATTTTTTTTATAAGCATCAAATGTGATTAAATTCATATCTTAAATACTTAATACCTGCCTTGTGTGTGCACAACAAACTCATATTAAATATTTAATACTCTATTAATTTATCATGCTAGAAGGCGACGTTCGATATTCCAAATATCATTGAACGCTTTAGACTTAATATAATTTCTTTGAGGGGTTTGTTATTATTTGTCTCATCTTTTTTAGCGTCCATGCACATATATATATAAAATATGCGTCATTTTATTAAAACATGCGAAGCATGTTTGCATAAAATATAATATATATAATACTTAGCATGCACATATAGAATACTATATTCTATCCGGATTGATTATTAACTTTTATTCTAGTTTGGTTCACTAGAGCCACCAAGTGAACCAAAAGGTCAAACCTACGAGTGCAAGAATTTAAATTTAAACATAACTATTACATTTAAACCCGGGCTCCATTACAAAACGGGTCTTCACGCGCTTCCTTACTCCTTGATCTCCAATTTCTTCAAGATAATTCTAGCTACAGTAGAACCTCTTTAAATTGATACTCGGTAAATTAATACTCTCTAAGATAATATTTTTCTCCGGTCCCGACTTGGGCCAGTTGAAAAATTAACAAATTTCGATAAGATAATAAGATAATATATTTGCAAAAAACCCCTATGTAAATATAGGGTCCCATTAATATCATAAATTAATAATTATATAAACTTACACAAACATAACTAAGACAATTTAGTGCAATATGATTCTAGAGTTGTTTGTTTTAGATGAGGAGCCATTGTTGGGTGTGGTTTCAAGAAATTTTCTATCATGTTTATATAGTATTTTCTATCACCATCATACATTGAATGTTTTTAGTAAAAATACAATGAATAATACTTAATTATTAAGAAACAATGAACATTATTTATTAGTTTTCATTAATATTATGTACAATGAATCTATGTTTTAGATTAATTCAATTAATATGATACATGAATTTTTTCTAAGATACAATGCTTTTTGATGTAATCAAAATTTAACTTCAATCAATTACAAAAATCTCTTTAAATTAATAAATATTAATATATCGGTTAATTAATATCTCTATAAAATAATAAAATATCTGGTCCCAACCATATTAATTTATAGAGGTTTTACTGTAGTCTTATTATATAAACTATTTAATGTAAATAGAAACCTTGATCAACAGTCAAGGAGAAGTACATAGGAGGGAGATAGAATTTTACATCAAGAAAAATTAGAGAAGACGAGGTACGCAGACCCCATTTAATAAAACTCATTCATTCAATCATTCAACTAAAATAAAATCCTAATCACATTGGTCAATAGTCCCATAATCAATCCCATTTATTATTATACTTATCACCATATGCATCAATAAATAAATATTCATATCATGAATTAAAACATTCCATATATATATATGAGTATTATTTATTGGGCAAATTTTAAATTGCATGAAATCCAATTTCAAGATTAAAATAAATTCTTTATTTTAATTATAAAATTATTAAAAATATTATATATATATATATAATAATAACCGTGACTTTTATATGTATATATATATATATATATATACATACATACTTTCAGGTTCCCTTTTGACTTTGAAATCCTGATGGCAAATGTGATAAAGGCTACCACCTTTTGAAAAATGAGTCAGGATACTTTAGAAAGAAGCAAATCAAAACTCTTCCTTTTTCTAATAAAGGATCCCACAGCGAATTAAAAGAAAAAATATCGTTTCCATTTCAGGTTTTTTTTTTCATAAAAAAATATTTTTTTACAATTAATTATGCCCAATAAATTATTCTAAATACATATCCATACATATATGGAATCAAAAAAATTAATAATTGCATAAAGATTTGGCTCTGATGCTACTGTTGGGTTTGTACGAAATCGTGGGCGCAATCAAATTGCAAAATTAGCGGAAGCATGGTATATCAAAGTTTTAAAATTTCTACAAAACCATTACCCTAATCATCCTTTATGCAAATTATTAATTTAAAACAATAAATAAGAAGTTATGGAATCATACCCTTGTAGAACGAAGCTTCCACAGGTACGAGTTCAACTCCTTATTCTTCGTGATCTCCTTGAATTTCCGGGTTTGATTCCTTCCTTTGATCAATGTTAGCCACCCAAGTGTTTGACCTCTAGAGGTGATCCACCAAGGAATATGAATTATTCGAGAAGGAGGATGATTGGCTAAATTCTAGTTTTCTATCCTCTATAGAAAAGGAGTACTCTTCAATAATTAGAATTGCATCAACTGATATCCATTATAAGACTCCTCTTATATAGATATTGGTCAACCCTTCTAATCCTATTATACATAGGGTTTCATTTAATTAATTAAACTCCTTTAATTAATTAGGCTTCCCAACATATTGGGATTTAATTAATTAAACTCTTTTAATTAATTTATCTTATTGGAAATATATGAGAGTACTAATATTAAATTAATTCCTAAACTCCTTTAGAAATTAAAATAATATTAATTAAAATAATATTAATAAGACTCCTCTTATTAATTTATATTTAATATTTCTAAAATATTAAATAATAAACATTAAACTATTTAATTTATTCTATCACCATAGATTAAATTAATCACAGTTAATGTATTATTACGATTATGCCATTACCTTCTTAAATAATTATACTTTTTTTATGGTGTGACCCTTTAGGTTCTCCATATTAAACCAGTTGTGAATAAATCAATTAGAACAATTCTAATCTTATTTAAATAAATAAATTAAACTAATAATCTATTTAAAAAAATAATATTTATTCTACAATATGGATAAGTCTCCCTAACGATCAACGACTTTTCAGATAATATAGATTTCAACATTAATCATAAAAGAACCTGTGAGTAAATAGTTACCGTAAAATTTAATCCTTCCATCATACAATGTCCCAATTAAATATAAGATATAAAATTACAGTCAAGTCTTATTTTATTTAATTATATGTATTTCGATTAGAAAATACACAACTCTAAATAATGCAAATTAGAAACTCCTTTCTAATTTCATTCTTCCTTGGCCAAAGACTACTGGGTTGTCATTTAACGAATCACATAGGACATATCTCTTCTTTTACTAGAAGTGGTAGATACTTTATTGACCATTCATTATCTCCATATGTAACTTATTACACCAAAGCATACCCTTTGATATACCCTAAGGGTATTAAGGAATAAGTCAAAGTATAATTCATTATATACAAGATACTATAATGGTCTCAAGTTCAAGGATCACTTGTACTACTATCACATTAGGAATTTCTATTGACAGACAAGTAAAACTCCATTAGGTATTCCATAGCGAGTCACATTCAGTGAACTTATTCTCCAATAAGCACCTACATACTTGCTTTAGTGTCTCCACACAAATGATCATGAGATCAGTCATCCTCATCCAATTAGCAAGCAACATATGTACCAATCTATCCGAATTTACTAATTCCCCTTTTAGTAATCCAACGATTGGGAACTATTTTAGTTTTAAGCTTTCTAAGAATTTAGATCTCATTAGCCTGATCAACATCATAATTCTAAAAGCATTGCTTAAAACTATGGGTTATATACTTATTATAAAAATAGCATCATGTAGATAATTAAATATCTTTAATAAATTAATTATTTTATTAATAAATAAATTAGATTGTTTACAAAATATATGCTTTATCATCATACATGATTGGCTTGTATGCACACTACTTTCACCACTGTCATTTTGTATGGAGAAAATCTTGTTTGAATTCCATCGGTTCCTCATTATGTTTGAGAAAAAATTAGAATTTTTGTCACCTAAAGAGAGCTTGGTGGCTCTAGACTTCTGTTGAAGAAGGGTTTCCTCCCTCTCCACAGCTGCACTGAGTTGCAGTGAACATTCCTTTTCTCTTTCAAGAAGAGTATGGTCTATGGGAGAGGAATGTAAGAATGTCTGAATTATATGGAGCTCGTTTTTGGCACTCTTGACAGAGGTAGTGAGGTTCCCAGCAGATAGGTTTAGAGAAATCAGAGCCTTCTTTGTTCTTTTAAGCTTCTCAAAAAACAAGAAAAATGGGTTACCATGAACCCACTGATTCTAGGTCTGAGCAACATAGTAAATGAATCCTTCAATGAGCAGCATGTGATTAAAAAACTGAAATAGTTTCCTTGGTCTAGGAACACGAATGCCAGTGTTAAGAAGGACCAGTGAATGGTCAGATAACCCTCTGGGAGCAAAAATAGCTTGAGCATTAGGAATTTTTTTGAACCAAGCAGCATTCCCAAGAGCTCTATCCAATTTCTTATGAATAGGATTTAGCTATTTGGCAATTCCACCAGGTGAAATAGGACCATCACCCCTGATGTCATCTAACTAGTCGAAATAGTAAAGTTCATAAAGTCCTCCATACTAGTATCCCAACTATCATCCGCTTGGTTAGTTTCATTAAGAGCTTTGATTGCATTGAAATCTCCCAAAATACACCAACTATCAATGAGGTTTCGAGCCAAAAGATCTCTCCATAAATCTCTTCTTTCTACATAGCTTTTAAGCCCATATTGTGAAGGATACAAAAAAAAACTATTTGTACAAGAAACATGTTGGGCTTTATAGTGGATAGATTGGGAGGAGACAAAAAGGACATCCACATCCCAAAAAGTAGGATTCTATCCAACCTAGATTCTTCCCATGCTCAGTTGCTTGATAGAGAGGTCACTAATGAGGAAATATGAGTTGTTTTGAAGTAAATGAAGAAGAATAAAAGTCCCGGTCCAGATGGATTTAATGTTAACTTCTTTATCCATAACTGGGACATTGTGGGGCAGGATTTTTTGGCGGCCATCAAGTCTTGTTTTGAGCAGAGATGTGTTCTAAAAGCTACAAATGCAATCGCAATTGCTTTTATACCTAAAGTTCCAAATTCCTCTTCTATAAGGGATTTTAGACCTATCTCTTACTGCAATACAACATATAAATGCATTTCCAAGATTATTGCAAACCGACTGAAGTGTGTTCTTCCTCTTATCGTCTCCCCCACCCAAGCTGCTTTTGTTCTTGGTAGAAAGATTGGGGATAACATCTTGCTGGCTAAGGATCTAATGAGAAATTATTATCAAAAATCTGGCCCTCCCAGATGCGCTCTTAAAATTAATTTGTGAAAGGCGTTTGACTCGATAAGATGGGACTTCCTTGTTGATGTGCTATACATGCTAAAATTTCCCCCTAAATTCATTTACTGGATCAAAGCGTGTATTTCTGCTCCCAAATTCTCTGACAAAGTTGATGGTTCTTTGTGTGGCTACTTTAAGGGGGCAAAGGGTCTTCGCCAAGGTGATCCTCTATTGCCCTACCTTTTTGTCATTATCATGGACACTCTGTCTATGCTGATTGAGGATATTATCAAATGACTTCCTTTCAAATTCCACTGGCGAGCTGCTTAAACCAGAATCTCTAATATTTGTTTTGCAGATGATTTGATGTTGTTCTGTCATGGGTCCAGTCATTCGGTCTCCACCCTTGAAACTTCTCTTTCTACTTTCTCTGCTCTTTCTGGACTGACCCCTAATCCAACAAAAAGCCAATGTTTTATGGGAAATGTAGGTCTCAAGGAGAAACATAAAATTCTTGACTTGGTTCAGTTCTCAAAAGGGTCCACCCCAGCAAAGTTTTTAGGTGTTCCTCTTCTTCTTTTTTTTTTTTTGCTAAATAAATTTTTTGGGTGTTCCTCTTATCTCATCAAAGCTCAGTGTTGCAATCTGTAGGCCTCTTATTTATAGGATTCTTTCCAAAATCTCATCTTGGCATTCTAAATGTTGTCCTACTCGGGCCGAATCTAGTTGGTTCGTTCAGTCCTCTTTGCTATTCAAGCTTATTGGTCATCTTTTTTTATTTTGCCTTCTACCATCTTAAATTCTCTCAAATCGATATTAGTGAGATTCATCTGGAAAGGATCATCGCTCTAGAAATATGGTGTGAAAGTCTCTTGGGATAAAATGGCATTGCATTTCTCTGAAGGAGGTCTAAACTTAAAACAGATCAACGATTGGAATACTGCCTCAATCCTTCTTCATGTATGGAATGTTGCAAATCCTCACTTCACATCATTATGGCCGAAATGGATTAAGGACAAGTTATTAAAGATAGAAATTTCTGGTTGTTCGAGTATAATCCACCGACCCCTACGTGGGCTGAAGGCCTGGGTTGAGAAGGGTTCATTGAGCCTAATGGGCTGAAGCCAGTGAAGGGACTAGTAGTGTTCGGGATCGGGCATCCGAGACCTTTGGGCCGGAGCCCTGACCCGATTGATGGTGTTCGGGATCGGGCATCCGAGTCCTTTTGGCCAGAGCCCAAATCAGATTGTTGGTGTTCGGGGTCGGGCTACCGAGTCCATTGGGCCGGAGCCTAGACTCACTTATAGGGGCTTGGGCCTATGCAGAAGGTTGTTCCTCGTATGGAGTCCGTAGTGATAAGGAGTCTAAATGGTTAAGGGTTCAAACCCTAATCATATTTAAATACCAACTCCAAAGGCAAGTATTTGGATTGTATCCAACTTATACTTTTAAAGGAGATTGTGTTGGGCCCAAACAATGGTAACTGCCATGTTTAGGAGTCTTAATCCGATTCGGTTGTGGACTCTAAGGTGGTGAGAATGACTATAAATACAAGGCTTGACCTCTATTAACGGGTAATACATTTTTTGAGCACTAAACACTAAAGCCTCTGTTGTTAAACCCTTGTACTAGCCTGTACTCATTCTCACATCGGAGCTGTCACCCGGCGGCACAAACCGTTAAGCTTCGCATGTGATCCGTTATTGTGCAGGTTCCAGAGCGTGGATTCTGTGAATGGACGCGCCGACAAAACTTGGCGTTAACATTGGCGCTAGAAGGAGGGCATTTTTTAGTAATTTTACAATCACTCAAAGACTTTTTCGGTTGAAAGTCATGGCAAGCAAGGACGGTGGTGCTTCAAAACTGGAAAAGGCTAAGACTCATCGGACGACTCAAGTCAGAGCATCCGTCAAAGACAGACTGGGGCCAAGTAACTAGGAGGGTAATTCGGTACATAACTAGTCAGCCCGACGACAACTGTTTGTGCCCAACCAAGCACACTCTGATCCCTCAACATACTCACGTTGAGGACAATCAGTCCCAAGCATATGAATGGCGGGAGAAGGATCGAATTGAGGATAATTAGGACCAGCGTCAGTTCATTCTATTGACGAAGATGCAGCAAAATAAGGACGCCATGATGGCCCTATGGCTTCAGCAAGAAAAGCTTGAAGTACAGATGGCCAAATTGGCCGGAGAACAGGAGTCTTCATCAAAGAGGTGCAGGCAACGAAGTCGGTCCCCTGACCGAAGGTCTGACCACCCAGGGAGATCGGGGCAGAGGAGAAGGATCGTGTCTCCTGAATACAAGAGGGACCGATATAGATTGTCCCATCATAAAGAGGAGTCTGACCCCCTCGCCCGAAGAGTCACAAAATTGGAAAAGATGCTAGAGGCAAAGAATCAGATGGGAACACCCTCAGGCTACCCCAGTTCACCATTCTCACCCAAAATCAACCAAGTCACGGCCGACCTAAAGAAGAAAATGCCCCCGATGGAGACATATGATGGATTGGGAGATCCCTATGACCATTCTGACGGATATGACAGACTGATGACTTATTATGGGCATTCGGATGCCGCTAAATGTCACATGTTTGCAACCACCTTGAAGAAGAGTGCCAGAGAATGGATGGGGACTTTGGCATCGGGATCAATTAGCTCGTGGAATGACCTTCGGGAAAAATTCCACACTCGGTTCGGGAGTAAAGAAGAAGAGGGAAGATTACAGCTTCTCTCATGCAGGTGAGGCAACGTTCGGATGAAAACCTCGGTCAGTACGTCAAGAAGTTCCAGGAAGCTGTGGGATCGATGGCAGAGTTAAATTCACCTCAAGCCTTGGGATTCTTCACAACAGGTCTTGACATAGGGAGGTCAAAAAAGCTGATGAAAGACTTGGTAATCAATCCTCCCACAGACCTGACTGAAGCTTTCCATCGGACTGAAGGATTCATTTCCATCGAGGAAGCTATGGGAAACTTCAAGCCACACTCAAAATCTCACGATAAGTCCAGGGATCGAGACAAGTAGACCTATCAATGTTTGGACAACAATCAGGGGAGATTGGATAATCAGGGGAAGAAGAACTATAATGGTGGGGGATCGGGCAGTGGCTAACCACCCTTCCCAAATAAAAGCGTCCACAAAATATACACCCCTCTCAATACCGATCGGGCCAAGATATTGGATGAAATCTGAAATAAATCGTTCTATGAGCCTTTATCGACGAACCCGAAGCCTGGGAAGAGGAGTCAGGATAAATTTTGTTGGTATCATCAGAATTCGGGCCATACGACAGAACAGTGCTACGACTTGTGCAATCTGATAGAGAAAAACAAGCAGAACGGTCAGTTGGTCCAATTTATAGCAGGTCGGGACAACACTGAGGCACAACAAAGGGAGGAAAATGGATCACAGATGCGGGACACACAGCCAAAATAGAACCAGCCTGCTCGAGGCATAATCGATGTCATTTTGGACGGTTCTATAAGGCGTATGACCGAAAAGAAAAGAAGCGAGCATCTCGATGCAGTATTGTCGATTGCAGGGTCTTCGACGAAAAAGGACCGGGCATTCCTGGGGACAGTTATTTCTTTTTCAGACGAAGACTATCCCACGAATCCCATATAATCACATAACATGGCACTGGTGATAACAGCTCAGGTCGGACCGGTGGACATGAAAAGGATGATGATTGACAACGGATCATCGATCAACATACTGTATACCCGTGCCTACTAGAGAATGGATCTAGAGGGAAAGAAGATGGAATTGGGAGGGGAAGGACCCTTGTATGGATTTAGTGGAGACCCAGTGCATGTATTGGGCACGATTGAGTTGCCGATCAGGTTTGACACGATACCTCAGCAGATTGAGGTCATGATCTGATTCTTTGTGGTCCAGGTAGATTCGGCATACAATGCGATCTTGGGAAGACCGACCCTGGCAGCCTTGCAAGCAGTTACGTCTTTACATCATTTTAAAATCAAGTTTCCAACACCGAACAGGATCGGGGAGGTAAAAGGTGATCTTGACATTGCCCGAAGGTGTTATCGAAATACATTGATCTCATCGGGGGTAGGCGTAAGCAAGTAGAAGCAGATAATGGCCATCGAGATAGAGCCATTCACTGAAGGGAGTACGGAGCCATTTACCTTGCCTGCCAAAGAGACAGAAGACGTGGAGTTGATCTCGAGGAATGAAGAAAAGTTGATAAAAATTGGTTCGGGGTTGACAGAACCGTTCCGAACCGGGCTGATAGACCTACTTCGGGTATATGCTGATATATTTGTATGGGTGCCCAGTGACATGCCCGGGGTTGATAAGTCGGTAGCATTGAATAGGTTGCATGTGGACCCCAATAAGAAGCCGGTCATACAGAAGAGGAGAATTTTTTCCCCAGAGAGACAGAGGATCATTGATGAGGAGATTGCCAAGCTTCTGGAGGCAGACTTCATCTTCGAGATTGACTACCCGAAGTGGCTGGCGAATGTAGTATTGGTTCAAAAACAGAATGGGAAATAGAGGATATGCATTGACTATACAGATCTGAATAAAGCTTACCTGAAATATTTCTATCCTTTACCCAATATTGACCATTTAATTGACGCCACTTCGGGTATGGCATGCTGAGTTTTATGGATGCTTTTTCGGGATATCATCAAATCTCAATGAGGAAGGAAGATATCCCGAAAACCAGTTTCATCACGCATCGGGCCATTTATGCTTATCGAAAAATGACCTTCGGATTGATCAATGCCGGGGCAACATATCAGCAGATGATGAACTACGTGTTCACAAAGCTGTTAGGTCAAAGCATGGACCTCTATGTGGACGATATGATTGTGAAAAGCGTGTTAGTTAGCGACCATCTAGATGACCTAGAAAGCTACTTTGAGACAATTCGAGAACATAAGTTACGACTGAACCCGACCAAGTGTACCTTTGGGTTGGGGTCAGGAAAATTTCTGGGATATCTGATCAGTAAAAGAGGCATCGAGGCAAACCCGGAGAAAATTCAGGCAATCTTAGACATGAAATCGCTGAAGTCTTATAAATATGTACAGAGGTTAACAGGTCGGATAGCCGCCTTTCAGAGATTTGTGTCAAAATCAGCCAAAAGGTGCTTACCATTCTTTGACACTTTAAAGGGGCTGAAAAACGAGAAGAGTTTCCAGCGGACCTCAGAGTGTGAAAACGCGTTCCAAGGGATCAAATGATAATTGTCTTTGGCACTTCTGTTGATAAAGTCGATCCCTTCAGAACCTCTATATTTATATTTGGCTGCAAGCTCGATGGCAGTGGGGGCGGCGTTGGTACGGGACAAAGGGGGAAAATAGTTCCCAGTATATTATGTTAGCCACGTCCTTCGAGATGCAAAAAACCAGGTATTCGAACCTAGAAAAGTTTGCCTATACTCTAATCATTGCAAATCGGAAGCTTCGGCACTATTTCCAAGGAGGGTTGGTGTTAGTGTACAATGATCAACCATTGAAGAAGGTACTGCACAGGCCAGAAGTCTCAGGTTGGCTCACCGCATGGGCAATGGAGTTAACTCAGTTCGTTCTAGAATACCATCCCCGAACGGCAATTAAGGGACAAGCCTTGGCAGATTTTGTTGTAAAATGTACTTTCTCCGAACTGGATTTGGCTTCGGTTACCGAAGCACAACCGATGCAAACTACATGGACTCTCTACATGGACGGGTCATTAACTTCGGACATCAGTGGAGCAGGGGTTATTCAGATAAGTCTCGAAGGATTCTGAGTCCAACAAGCCATACGGTTTTGGTTCAAGGCCACAAATAATGAAGCAGAATATGAAGCGATCTTGGATGGACTTTGGTTTGCCCGAAGCCTGGAGGTTCAAAAGCTGGTGGTTTATAGTGACTCTCAGTTGGTTGTTAAACAGATATCGGGAGAATATGAGGCTCGGGGGGCAAGGATGACAAAATACCTGGCCGAGGTAAAAGATAAGCTCATGTACTTTAATGCGCACAGTTGCCAAGGAATAGATCGATCAGACAACACAGTAGCCAATGCCTTGGCCCGACTGGTTACAACTGAAGCAAGTTCTTTTACCGGCTCAGTGTATTTGGAAGTATTAGACAGACCCAGTGTTCAGAAAGAGGACGTATTAGCCTTGAATCGGCTGGATTGATGGCTCACACCTTACATCTCCTATTTGGATGATGGGGTTCTGCCTTCAGATCGTATATTTGCCAGAAAGATCAAGCACCGGAGTTCAAACTTCATCCTTATTGATGGGGATATGTACCAAAGGGCATTCAGTTCTCCACTGCTCAAGTGTTTGACACCTTTGGAAGCCGAATATACTCTACGGGAAGTGCATGAAGGAATCTATGGAGATCACATGGGGGCCAAGTTATTGGCTTACAAAATTCTGAGGCAGGGGTACTATTGGCCGACCATCTTTCAAGAAGCAAAGGATTTCGTCAAATAATGTCCTAAGCGTCAGCTAAATAGTTCCATCCCTCATCAGCCTCCCGAAGAGTTATATTTGATCTTATCCCCGATCCTATTTGCTATGTGGGGGATTGATATCTTGGGACCACTACCGAAAGCTAAAGGACAAGTCAGTTTTGTGATCGTAGCCATTGACTATATGACCAAGTGGGTGGAAGCCAAATAGATACAAAAGATCACCGAACAGGAATGCCTCAAGTTCTTCAAGGAATATGTTGTACATCGGTTTGGTATCCGATGGTCCTGGTCTCGGATAACGGCAGACAGTTTGTGGGGTCGAAATTTGAAACTTTCATGAAGAAGTTGGGTATTCAACACAGAAAGACTTCAGTTCCCCACCCTCAGTCAAATGGACAGGTAGAAGTCACCAACTGAATTCTACTTAATGACATTAAGATAAGATTGGATGAACTGAAAGGGCGTTGGCCCGAAGAATTACTTAGTGTCTTATGGGCATATGGGACTACCCCGAGGACCACCACTGGGGATTCACCTTTCAGATTGGCCTATGGGACCGATGCACTTATACCCGTTGAGATCGGGTCTCCTACACTTTGGGTCAGTCAATACAAAGACTTATATTATGATGACGGCCTACGACTAAACTTGGACCTTCTGGAAGAGGTTCGGGATTCAGCTCTAGTAAGATTAGCTATCTATCAAAAGCGAACTGCCCGACACTATAACCAGAAGGTTAAATAAAGAAGGGTCGAGGTTGGAGATTTGGTGCTTCGGGAAGCAGAGGCATCTACCCCCCTAGAACACGGGCAAGTTAATGCCGAACTGGGAGGGGCCTTACGAAATAATAGAAGTACCAAAGCCGGGTACTTATCGGCTTTGAGCAATGAATGGTGCAGAGGTGAAGAATACATGGCATGCTGGAAGACTTAGAAAATATTATCAGTGAAAGTTATGTTATTCTTTCCTTTATGTCTGTAAGTTGGTCCATTCATCAATAAAATAATAAGAATTTCTCTTCAAAAATTTTTGTACTTCATTTATATTCATATGTTTCTACAAAACCGATCAGCTAAGCGTTGAACAGAACCGATCAGAAAAGTTACAAACAACTCAACTGATCGGACAAGTTACACACATAACTGATCGGCAAAGTTACAAAAGGAAAAATGATTACAAAAATTACAAATAATTTTTTTTAAAGAAACTAAGGGTCGGGGGCTCCATCCTCAGCATTGGACTCTTCATCAGAAGAATCAAGGACAGCAGTATCCATTCCAGCAGCTGTCATCTTCGCCCGAACTTTTTCCCTATAAGCTTCACAGCCTTCGGAGAATTGGGCCATGATTGCATCACGGAGTTCGGGCGACTCTTCGTATTCCTTGACAGCCTGCTACTTGGCTTCGGCACATTCTTTCCCGAGAGCAGTATTTTCCCTCATCAGCTCCATATGTTGGGCATGCATTTTGGATACCTTGCTCTCGAGGATCAGAAGGGCGTTCTGCTGATCCTTATCTTTCTCCTTCAGAAGAGTCCTCTCCCTGAGGAGCTGTTTGTTATAGTTGTCCAGACCAATGAACTCTATTTGAAGGGTGTAGTGTTGTTTCTTGAGTTTGCTGGTCTGGCCTTCGGCACGAGTTACTTTATTGCGGGTGTCGGCATGAGGATCTTTCTATTTCTCCAGCTCAGACGACAGACCCCGAACCTTAGCCTCGCATCTCCACATCGCACCGAAGCTGAGCTTCCTTCTTGGTGGTCTTGGCAAGAGGTGGGATGGCTCAGAAGAGGATAACATTAGCCTGCGGAAAGGAGGAAATATGTGCTAGTTATGATGCCAACGGGATGATTAAGGGAGACATTGTATGCTTTCAGGATTACCTGGCATTGGGCTTTGACATATTCTACAAGATAGTCCTCAGAAGTGTATCCTTTGAACCGACCGTTATCTCCAGATAATCTGAAGTGTTCCAGCTGGTCAAAGGGGAACGCTTCCGAAGGTTTTTGGCCAGAAAGAAGATGTGGCACCCCCAAATCCGGTATCTTAATTTTCGCAGGATTTAGTGTTCACTGTTCCAATATCATACAACTATCTACCCATAAATAATGAAATTCATTTATTAGATAAATAAATCATCATCTTACATCATCTGACATAATAATACATCATAAATCCCAGGTTATACTTAACCTTAAGTCTCTGTTGCGGAAACGTAAATAAATAAGTCTTAAATCATCACACATAAGTCTTGAACTTTAACATTGTTAATGACAACACAAGTCTTCATCACTTGTTAGATTTTTCTTTTTCCCTTGCTACTAGAAGGCTCACCAGACTGTTCATTCTTATCTGCAATGTTATTATGCAAGAGTGAGCACGAATGCCCGCAAGTATAAAAACATGACAGAATAATAACATGCAAATAAAAGAATTCTGAATAACAGAAAGCTAAACTTTTGAATCAAGAATATTAATCGAGAATCAAATTACTTCTGAGGGTCATTAAGACCTTGAACCGAGTCTTAGGTTGTCAAGTATATTAACCTTTCAAACCTTTAATAGTCATAAGACTATAGACTTTACTTCTCGTACTTAAGGAGATCAGCCCTTTGTACTGATACTATGCACCCTATTTTAACGCTTAAAGCATCTTCATCAATCCCCTATATTAGGGTTGTTCATCTCAGTTTGACATCAGAATCCGCACTAAATAAAGTTGGTTTGGATAACTCAATAAATGATATTCAAATTAAATATTAACTTCTCAAGGTATACAATCGAATAAGTATTGTACACTTAAATGATACTTTTAAAAGAATCATGGCATCTCATATAAAATTCTAAACTTGGATATTCAAGAGTAAGAATTTGCTCAACAATAGTAATTAAGCATAGCAATTGCTCAATTTAAAGAGCTTAGTTTAGGAAACTTGCCCAACAATAATAGTAAGTTAGGGATAGAAAACTTGCCTCGTGTGCAAGCTACAATTATTACTCACTTCTTTAATTACTCTTACCTATCACACATTTACAATATCAATTAATCACAGGTTCGATATGATTATTGATTTACAATAGTATTCTTAGAACTCATTATTATGTTTTTCAATAATGGTTCACTTTGATTAATTAACTTATTAATTAACCATATAACTTGAGTTATTAACTTGTATTAACAACTTATTACATACATGACATGTCTTCATGTTTATTAGACTTAAAATAATGTCTTAATATTTATAACACATTATTTAAACTTGACAAATAATAGTTTAAGTCACGTAATTAATTTATTAATTAATCACTTAACATAAATTATTAAACTTGTATCAACATCTTATCATATATATACCATGTTTTCATGTTTATTGGATTCAAAACACATTTCTCAAATTCCAACACTTAAAAAAAAAAAATCAAAATTTTCTGATTGGCGCGGCCGCGCGCCGTTTGGCCTTGCACTCGGCGCGGCTGCGAGGCTGCGCGGCTGCGCGGCTGCGCGGCTGCGCGGCTGCGCGGCTGCGGAATTTCAGAATCTGAAGTTCTCGAACGAACACAGATTTTCTCCCATTTTTCCTAATTTACATCATTACACTAATTTATAACGTTACCCATGAAGTATAAACTTTGTAGAATTATTATACAACACTTATATCATGTTCTTAACAATTATAATCACATAGTTACACAATCTAACACTTTTAATTTCATTGTTCTTCAACATTTTGTAAACTTTAAAGAAAATATAAAATTTCACATTGTGGATTCGTTACTACACCGAATCCACTCATTCCAATTCTATTTTCTTTATTTTAACACATACAATCATAATCATGTGTCAATTTTAATTAAAACATATGATTACAACATGTATTTCACCCATATGGGTTACTAACCCATATTCAAGACTCTGTCTTATTTAAAACCCATTTATTAACAAAATTACTTGTTGTAATCACTGTGAATCATGAATATATAGTCTAAATTATATCATGGACATATGTTAATATATATATATATATATATATATATATATATATATATATATATATATCCATGAAATCATCAATTGTCAACTTTCTCCATTGACAGAGGACTTTTGCAAAACACATATATGAAAAACTCTATAAATCTTTGAAAACCCAATTAAAGGCCAAATTATATAAAATTGATCCTTTAAAACATGATTATATGATAGAATACACGTTATGATCACATACCCCTTCTAGATAAAGCCATATCATAACCCAATTGGGAAACCCAATTTCACAGAAAATCAAAAGTACGTAAATGAAAACTTTGAAAAATATAACTTTTGAAAACTTAAAAGAATGAATTACCCTTAGTAGTGAAGATGATATAATCAAAGATAATTCAATGATCTCTCAAATCCTCTCAATTTCCTCTTCTCTTCTCTCTGAACTTTCCTCTGACAATTCTAACTTTGAATATGAAAAAGTGAAATACGTCTGACGACGATATACATTTATAATATATAATATATTCGTTGCAATACAACTCCCACAAGGGCCTTGTTTGGCAATCCTCATAATTTCTTTTTCATTTATTTTAATTAACTAGTTTAGTATATAGTTAATTGTAACACTTTAATTAATTCAATTAATCTTATTTAAATTAATTAAATAAAATAAGATAATTCACATTAAATAACATTGTCACATAATTAATATTTTTATTTATTAATTATATCAATTCATTAATTTCTTAATTAATTATTAAATTAATTAAAGTAACATTATGCTTATTTAATAAATTCATTTAATCAAATAAACTCAATTAAATATTTTCTTTGAACTATTAAATTACTACACATTAATTTAATCAATGTAACACATATAATTAAATTAATCTACCACAAATTCATGAATTAATTATTTAACTCAATAATTAAATCATTTAAAATATTTATTTATTTCAATAAATATTTAAATATCTTTACAAAATTCTCGTTCGTTACATTTTTCCCCCCTTAAAAGGATTCTGTCCTAAGAATCATGATTCGATTAATAATTTCGTCTTTCGTCACATATAATTAAATTAATCTACCACAAATTCATGAATTAATTATTTCACTCAATAATTAAATCATTTAAAATATTTATTTATTTCAATAAATATTTAAATATCTTTACAAAATTCTCGTTCGTCACATCTTTCCCCCCCTTAAAAGGATTCTGTCCTCAGAATCACGATTCGATTAATAATTTCGTCTTTTGTCATATTCTCCCCCCTTACAAAGATTCTGTCCCCAGAATCGCATTCACCTATTCAAGAAAATAAGTGGGGTTAATTCTTCATCATATTCTCTTCGAGTTCCCACGTAGCTTCTTCAGCGTTGTGGTTTCTCCAAATTACCTTAACAGAAGGTATTACTTTGTTCCGGAGAACTTGCTCTTTTCTGTCAACAATCTGAACAGGAACTTCTTCATATGATAAATCTTTCTCAAATTGTAGGGGTTTATATTCTATCACATATTTATAATCGGGGTTATAACGTCGTAATACTGACACATGGAAAACGTTGTGGACATGTTCTAGTGCCGGAGATAAAGCTACCTCATAGGCTACTTCTCCAATTCGTCGTAATACCTCAAAGGGTCCAATGAACCTCAGGCTCAATTTTCCCTTCTTTCCAAATCTGATCTTTCCCTTCCAAGGAGAGACCTTCAAAAATACAAAGCTACCCGATTCAAACTCTACATTCTTGCGGTGTGGATCGGTGTATTTCTTCTGTCTATCCTGAGCCGCTACTAATCTTGTCCGAATTACTTTAACTATCTCTGCCGTTTGTTGGACTAACTCTGGTCCTAGCAATTGTCTTTCGCCAACTTCATCCCAGTACAGTGGAGTTCTGTACTTTCTACCGTACAACGCTTCGTAAAGCGGCATGCCAATAATAGCGTGGTAACTATTATTATAACCAAATTCTACAAGTGGAAAATGATCATCCCAATTGCCTTTAAAATCCATTATGCATGCTCTCAGCATATCCTATAATGTTTGGATCATTCTTTCACTTTTCCCGTCAGTCTGAGGGTGATAAGCAGTGCTCATCCTCAACTGTGTTCCCATGCATTCTTGCAGTCGCTTCCAGAAATTTGCTGTGAAGTACGGATCACGGTCTGAAATAATTGACACTGGCACCCCGTGCCTTAAAATAATCTCTTTTACATATAACTTCGCAAATTATTCTAGGTTAAATCTAATTTTGATCGGAAGAAAGTGTGCGAATTTCGTTAATCAGTCGATGATAACCCATACTGCATCATAGCCTTTTTGGGTTGTCGAAAGGCTAACAACAAAATCCATTGTAATATGTTCCCATTTCCATTCTGGGATTTCTAAAGGTTGTAACAAATCACTTGGTCTTTGGTGTTCTGCCTTGACCCTTTGGCAAGTCAGACATTTGGCAACACAATCGGCAACGTCTCTCTTCATATTTGGCCACCAAAAGTGTTGTTGTAAATCCTGATACATCTTGGTACTTCCGGGGTGAATGGAATACCTCGAACTATGAGCCTAGCTTAGAATGTCCTCCTTGATTTCTTGTATTGGCGGTACCCAAACTCTACTTTGAAATCTCAATAATCCTTCGCTGTCCATTTTAAATCTAAGTTCAGTCCCTTTAGATATCTTTTTCTTTACTTCCTCACATTCCTTATCTAGTATTTGAGCTTCCTTAATCTTATCCAACAAAGTTGTACCAGCTTGCATCTGAACAGCTTCTCATCAATCTCCATTGGACACCCTACTTCCAATTCCAACTTTTCCATTGCTGAAATCAATTCTTCCTGTGCTGTCAGCAACATCAACTTTTCCCGGCCCTTTCTGCTTAAGGCGTCGGCTACAACATTCGCTTTGCCTGGGTGGTATAAGATATCACAATCATAATCCTTTATTAACTCCAGCCACCTTCTTTGGCGCATATTCAAGTCTTTTTGTGTAAAAATATACTTCAGACTCTTATGGTCTGTATATATTTCACACTTTTCCCCATAGAGATAGTGTCTCCAAATCTTTAAAGCGAATACCACCGCAGCCAATTCCAAATCATGGGTTGGATATCCCTTCTCGTAATCTTTTAGTTGTCGTGACGCATATGCAATGACTCTGTTATTTTGCATAAGCACACAGCCTAGCCCTTTATGCGACGCATCAATATATACCACAAAATTTCTTGTGTCATACGGAAGGGACAACACAGGTGCTGTACTTAATCTTCTCTTAAGTTCTTGAAAACTTTCCTCACACTTCTCTATCCAAACGAATTTTACAACTTTCCTAGTCAAATTCGTTAATGGAGTGGCGATCTTGAAAAAATCCTGAATGAATCTTCTGTAATAACCGGCTAATCCAAGAAAACTTCTTACTTCCGATGGTGTTTTCAGCTGATCCCAATTCATCACTGCTTCGACTTTGGAGGGATCCACCAAAATTCCGTCCTTATCAATCACGTGTCCGAGAAATTGCACCCTTTCAATCCAGAATTCACACTTTGAGAATTTGGCATACAACTTCTCTCTTCTTAATACTTCTAATGTCAACTTCAAATGCTCAACATGTTCTTCCTTGGTCTTAGAATACACCAATATATCATCAATAAAAACCACTACGAATTTGTCCAGAAACGGCTTGAACACTCCATTTATTAGGCCCATAAATGCTGCAGGCGCATTTGTTAGACCAAATGACATAACCAAAAATTCGTAGTGACCATATCATGTCCTAAACGCTGTCTTTGGGACATCTTCTGGCCTCACCTTCAAATGATGATAACCACTTCTCAGGTCTATCTTTGAGAAATATCTCGCTCCTTTTAATTGATCAAACAGATCATCAATCCTTGGCAACGGATACCTATTCTTAATGGTAACCTTGTTCAATTCTCTATAGTCGATGCAGAGTCGCATCGTTCCATCCTTCTTCTTAACAAATAATACCGGCGCTCCCCACGGTGATACGCTCTGTTGAATATATTTCTTGTCCAACAGCTCTTGTAGCTGTACCATCAATTCCTTCATTTCTACCAGAGCCATCCGGTACGACGCTTTCGATATTGGAGCCGTTCCTGGCACCAAATCGATTACAAAATCTACTTCCCTGTCAGGCGGAAGTCCTAGCAGATCATCTGGGAAACCATCCACGAAGTCTCTTACGACTGGTATTTCTTCTAACTTTGGATTCTCTTTACGACTATCGACTATGTAGGCTAAATACCCCACACAGCCTTGTCTTAATAACTTCCTGGCCTGCATCATCGTCAGATAACTCGCTTGTCTAGGCGACTTGCTGCCATAAAACACAACCTTTGACGGAGTCATAAGGTTAATACATTTCTTCTGACAATTAATTACTGCTCCATAATTGAATAACCAATCCATTCCCAGGATAACGTCAAATTCCCCAAGTTTAATCGGGATAAGATCTACATTCATAACGTTACCCTTAATATCCACTCTATAGTTCTTGTGTATATACTTAACAAGAATTACTTCCTTGTTCGCAATCTCTATATTCATAGGGATTTCTAATTCGTCTTTAAGCAATTCTAAATTCTTTGCAAAGTCATCGGATATAAATGAAGAAGTAGCACCCGAATTAAATAAAACATAAGCACTGACTTTATTGATCGGAATGATACCTGACACCACATCACGAGACTGCACAACGTCTTGTACGGTTATGTTAAATGTCCTTGTAGTTGGTCGATTTGTCGAAGTCGGTCCGATAATGGTAAGAGGATTTCCACTATTATTTCCCTTATTTCCACCTGACCCTGCCCCTCCAGATGCCTTTTTTGGATAGCCTCTAGCCAAGTGATCCTTTGACCCACATGTGTAGCAGGCGCCCTTCTTAGGGTTAGGGCAGTTAGGTGCTATGTGGCCTTCCTGATCACAATTGTAGCAAACTTTTTTTTCTTTCATGCAGACTCCCATGTGAGTCTTCCCACAGGTTTGGCATGGTTTTAACTTTTTCTTCTGACTACCTTGCTGACTTATAGACGACGGGTTGTCATTCCACTTTCGTTTATGATTATTAGTTCCCCATATGTGACTGCCACTAGCCTTACTATTTCCTTCACTATCATTCTTCTTCTTCTTTTGATCCTGATTGTACTTGGACACTGCCTCGCTTCCACCTTCAGCGAGGATGGCATTCTCCAAAACTCCAGCAAAAGTGTTTAATTAAAACATTGATACCTTGCTATACAACCAGGGTTTCAGTCCATGTTCAAAACGCCTAGCCTTTCTTTCGTCAGTATGCACCTGATATTGGGAAAACCTAGACAATTCGTTAAACTTTGCCGCGTAGTCGGGCATAGACATATTCCCCTGCTTCAACTCCAGAAACTGCACCTCCATTTGATTCTGGGAGCTGGTCGGGAAATACATCTCAAAAAACATTTCTTTAAACCTTTCCCAGGTTATTACACCTTCTCCTCCCTGATCTTATTTTCCTGCCACCAGTAGCTGGCTTCTGATTTTAACATAAATGTTGCATAGGCGGTCTTCTGGTTCTCCCTAACTCGGGCGACCTCAAAAAATTTTCTCCATTTCCATAACCCAATTCTGAGCTTCTATCGGGTTCGTGGAAACCTTAAAATCTGGCGGTCCCACTGCCTTAAAGTCTTTAAATGAGGTGTTCGGTGGAGCTTTAGGCTGATTGTTCATCACTCCAGCCAACAGATTTTTACCAACTGCTGAACGGGGTTCACATTGGCATCATTGTTGTTATTGTTATTGGTTGACCCTTCTTGGGCTTGTCGATCGATTTTGTCTCCTTCTTGGCGGCATATTTCTGTTAAGAATATATGCTCATTAGATCTTTATTCAATCTCTTAAATACTTAAGGCTTTAACTCAAATATTTGACATAATCACTTTAACTCTTTTCTTTTCAAATAACCTTTGATATTCTATTTAAATCAAAAGTTTTAAACATAGTACAATAGCATCTCTGTCATTTACTTCAACTATCCCAAGATAAAGAATCTTCAGGATTTAGTTTCTCAAAATATTCCTTTGTTTTTAATCACATCGAAATTTACATTAACTACTCCAAAGAGTATCACATAATGTTAAATACTTTAACATTCTCACTTAACCCATATCATCTTGAACAAACTTTATTATTTTATTAAAACCAAAAGCTTTTAATACAATACGATAGCAATTCTGCCATTTACATCAACTATCCTGAAATAAAGTTTCTACAGGACTTACATTATCACAATATTCCTTTGTTTATAATCACATCGGAATTTACATTATTTACGATCATTTAAACATTAACAATATCATATTGTCCTATCACGGCCTACTAAGGCGTCAGACAGCTTCACTACGCTCCTCCTCTATAATGCGGGACATAGTCCTGCGATCTAACATATACCCAGGCAGTCCCTTGAACTGAATTGGATAGCTCATAACTCGGTCCTGGGCCTCATCCATTGCCATCAGAAACGTGTAGAACGTCTCTGCAACCTTAACTCTCTTCGCTCGCGCATCATCCTCTGCCAGATCTACACGTCGTGCATTTCTCACCCAAGCTTCTTCCACTATGGCGAGTCTTTCAGATTTCTCTTTCAACTCATTCTTTAACTTTTCTATCTCCTCTGTCTTCTGCTCAGTTTGGCCCTTCTCATAAACCAAATCCCACTCCACAATGCCAAGACGGGTGTGGAGTGTCTCAATCTCACCACCCTAAGCAACTGATTGCTCCCTCAACTCCTGAATTGTATCTCGTAACTCTACGTTGCGATCATATAATAAATCATACATATCAGCATTGACAGAGTTCGGTGGGAACTCCTCAGGGTCTTCCTCCTCTTCTTCCTCCTCCTCGGCTGCCTTAGCCAAAATCTCAACCTCCTCAGAGTCCTCCTCTGAGTCAGTCTCTGGCTCATGCTCCTGACCAAAATCTGGAATCACAGGAGATGGCTCTGGCTGTACTAACTACTCCTAGACAGTATATATGTCCCGGGGCTCCTCATCTCTAGTCTCTAGGGGTACAACATCCCTGGGCTGACTAGCTCCTCCAGTATCTGATATCCTGACAAAATAAGTTTTAAGTCTTAGTTTTTTTTACGTGATGCTAATCAATACTCTAACAAGTATGAAAACATAAGCACATAGCACATAAGGTAATTTTATTATCTTTCTTAGAACTCAATCAGAGTTATCATTACTATCTTCACGAAGGCTACTATCCTAAGGTTTTCCTCCCACCTAAGGTTCATAACCTACGGCTTTGATACCAACTTGTGACACCCCCAAATTCGGTATCTTAATTTCCACAGGATTTAGTGTTCACTGTTCCAATATCATACAACTATCTACCCATAAATAATGAAATTCAGTTATTATATAAATAAATCATCATCTTACATCATCTGACATAATAATACATCATAAATCCCAGGTTATACTTAACCTTAAGTCTCTGTTGCAGAAACATAAATAAATAAGTCTTAAATCATCACACATAAGTCTTGAACTTTAACATTGTTAATGACAACACAAGTCTTTATCACTTGTTATATTTTTCTTTTTCCCTTGCTACTAGAAGGCTCACCAGACTGTTCATTCTTATCTGCAATGTTATTATGCAAGAGTGAGCATGAATGCCCGCAAGTATAAAAATATGACAGAATAATAACATGCGAATAAAAGAATTCTGAATAACAGAAAGCCCAACTTTTGAATCAAGAATATTAATCGAGAATCAAATTACTTCTGAGGGTCATTAAGACCTTGAATCGGGTCTTAGGTTGTCAAGTATATTAACCTTTCAAACCTTTAACAGTCATAAGACTATAGACTTTACTTCTCGTACTTAGGGAGATCAGCCCTTTATACTGATACTGTGCACACTATCTTAACGCTTAAAGCATCTTCATTAATCCCCTATATTAGGGTTGTTCATCTCAGTTTGACATCAGAATCCGTACCAAATAAAGTTGGTTTAGATAACTCAATAAATGATATTCAAATTGAATATTAACTTCTCAAGGTATACAATCGAATAAGTATTGTATACTTAAATGATATTTTTAAAAGAATCATGGCATCTCATATGAAATTCTAAACTTGGATATTCAGGAGTAAGAATTTGCTCAACAATAGTAATTAAGCATAGCACTTGCTCAATTTAAAGAGTTTGGTTTAGGAAACTTGCCCAACAATAATAGTAAGTTAGGGATAGAAAACTTGCCTCTTGAGCAAGCTACAATTATTACTTACTTCTTTAATTACTCTTACCTATCACACATTTACAATATCAATTAATCACAGGTTCGATATGATTATTGATTTACAATAGTATTCTTCAAACTCATTATTATGTTTTTCAATAATGGTTCACTTTGATTAATTAACTTATTAATTAACCACATAACTTAAATTATTAACTTGTACTAACAACTTATTACATATATGACATGTCTTCATGTTTATTAGACTTAAAATAATGTCTTAATATTTATAACACATTATTTAAACTTGACAAATAATAGTTTAAGTCACGTAATTAATTTATTAATTAATCACTTAACATAAATTATTAAACTTGTATCAACATCTTATCATATATATACCATGTTTTCATGTTTATTGGATTCAAAACACATTTCTCAAATTCCAACACTTACCAAAAAAAAATTCAAAATTTCTTGATTGGCGCAGTCGCGCGCCGTTTGGCCTTGCACTCGGCGCGGCTGCGCGGCTGCGGAATCTCAGAATCTGAAGTTCGCAAACGAACACAAATTTTCTCCCATTTTTCCCAATTTACATCATTACACTGATTTATAACGTTACCCATGAAGTATAAACTTCGTAGAAACATTATACAACACTTATATCATGTTCTTAACAATTATAATCACATAGTTACACAATCTAACACTTTTAATTTCATTGTTCTTCAACATTTTGCAAACTTTAAAGAAAATATAAAATTTCTCATTGCGGATTTGTTACTACACCGAATCCACTCATTCCTATTCCATTTTCTTTATTTTAACACATACAATCATAATCATGTGTCAATTTTAATTAAAACATATGATTACAACATGTATTTCACCCATATGGGTTACTAACCCATATTCAAGACTCTGTCTTATTTAAAACCCATTTATTAACAAAATTACTTGGTGTAATCACTGTGAATCATGAATGTGTAGTCTAAATTATATCATGGACATATGTTAATATATATATATATATATATATATATATATATATATATATATATATATATATCCATGAAATCATCAATTGTCAACTTTCTCCATTAACAGAGGACTTTTACAAAACACGTATATGAAAAACTCTGTAAATCTTTAAAAACCCAATTAAAGGCCAAATTATATAAAATTGATCCTTTAAAACATGTTTATATGTTAGAATACACGTTATGATCACATACCCCTTAGTAGTAAAGATGATATAATCGAAGATAATTCAATGATCTCTCAAATCCTCTCAATTTCCTCTTCTCTTCTCTCTGAACTTTCCTCTGACAATTTCTAACTTTGAATATGAAAAAGTGAAATACGTCTGACGACGATATACATATATAATATATAATATATCCGTTGCAATATAACTCCCACAAGGGCCTTGTTCGGCAATCCTCCTAATTTCTTTTTCATTTATTTTAATTAACTAGTTTAGTATATAGTTAATTGTAACACTTTAATTAATTCAATTAATCTTATTTAAATTAATTAAATAAAATAAGATAATTGACATTAACTAACATTGTCACATAATTAATATTTTTATTTATTAATTATGTCAATTCATTAATTTCTTAATTAATTATTAAATTAATTAAAGTAATATTATGCTTATTTAATTAATTCATTTAATCAAATAAACTCAATTAAATATTTTCTTTGAACTATTAAATTACTACGCATTAATTTAATCAATATAACACATATAATTAAATTAATCTACCATAAATTCATGAATTAATTATTTAACTCAATAATTAAATCATTTAAAATATTTATTTATTTTAATAAAATATTTAAATATCTTTACAAAATTCTCGTTCGTCACATTTTCCCCCCTTAAAAGGATTCTGTCCTCAGAATCACGGTTCGATTAATAATTTAGTCTTTCGTCACATATAATTAAATTAATCTACCACAAATTCATGAATTAATTATTTAACTCAATAATTAAATTATTTAAAATATTTATTTATTTCAATAAATATTTAAATATCTTTACAAAATTCTCGTTCGTCACATCATTCCCCCCTTAAAAGGATTCTGTCCTCAGAATCACGGTTCGATTAATAATTTCGTCTTTCGTCATATTCTCCCCCCTTACAAAGATTATGTCCCCAGAATCGCGTTCAGTTATTCAAGAAAATAAGTGGGGATAATTCTTCATCATATTCTCTTCGAGTTCCCACGTAGCTTCTTCAGCGTTGTGGTTCCTCCAAATTACCTTAACAAAAGGTATTACTTTGTTCCGGAGAACTTGCTCTTTCCTTGTCAACAATCTGAACAGGAACTTCTTCGTATGATAAATCTTTCTCAAATTGTAGGGGTTCATATTCTATCACATGTTTGTAATCGGGTTTATAACGTCGTAATACCGACACATGGAAAACGTTGTGGACATGTTCCAGTGTCGGAGGTAAAGCTACCTCATAGGCTACTTCTCCAATTCGTCGTAACCGAATGATCCTAAGAGTAACCGATATGATCCCAGCGAGAGATGTGCTTACCACTCAGATTCTCCGGGACACGATACGCAAGACTGTTGGTCCTTAAAGCATAAAATCCAAAATTTGATTGAAAGTGGCGATATTGTGATCAAACAACCTGACCAACCAGATGTCAACACCAGCCTTCTGCGGCAGTACAATACAGAGGGAGTGAACATGATCGGGTTAGGAAGCGCTGGAATGGATCCAAATTATAAGTACATACTAAGGATGGAGAAATACCCTCAAAGGTGCCAAACAAGTATCTTAGGGTGGGAAAGTCCGAAGGAGTGTGTGACAGTAATACAAAAATTAGAGACGATCCAGCATCAAATAACTCTGTTAGCCAAGATGGTAGTGCGCCAACATCAGATTACAAGAGAGCTTTTCACTCAATCATCAAGAAACCCAGAGAAGGAAGAGGTTAGCCAGAATGCAAGCCTATATCCCTCCCAGACAATCCACCTGACTGAAGAAGAGCAAAGCGAGCTGAAAGGGCAGGAAAAATGGAATGATAAAATTACAAGAAGATCTCGCCAGCGAAAAAATCACCCGGAGGAATGCGAATTCTTAAAGAGGAAAGATCAAACAACATTCCAGACACCTGCAAACCCCCCAAATCCTACGACATTGAAAGTCAAAAAGAACAAGCGAAGAAGGGTATTCACGCCTCTGGGAGACTCGTTAGAAAATTTATTAGCACTGTTGGTTGTGCAGAAAAAGATCACTGAGCTTGCTCCACCAGCTGATCCTAAAGGAAGGCAATATGATATCAACAAGAGGAGTCTCTACCATTCTAACTCACCTTGACATGCGACCGAGGAATGTTGGACCCTTCGACACAAAATCTAGAATCTCATTGAAAATAGAGAGCTGAAGATAGATATCCCCATGACCAAAAAAGACAAAAGGGAAATAAAAAGCTTAAGATTTCTACTAGAGGCAGACAGTTCCAAGGAAGTGACGACTATGAGCACCAATCTTGGCAGAACGTAAGGTGGACTGGTTATAATGCGAGGAGTGGCAAAGGAAAGAAGTGGGTCCCCTAAAGGAATTCCTCCCCCACTTACAAACATCCTGTTGCCCGAAGTTAGCAACCACACTCCAGATTCTACCCTACTGGATGATGAGGAGGTAATATTGATCCTTTCCAATGAAGAAAAAGCTAAAAGGGAAGGTTTTTGGTGAGAAATGCAATAACAGTTCGAGAGAACTTTCAAAGTTAAAACCTCCCAGGATCATGGAAAAGATGAAGGAGCATATCAAGGAAAAGGAGGCGAGGGTATCAGCAAAGTTAACCCATAAGGAATCAAGAGTTCATCCCTTTTTATGACGGGTCTAGTTTGAGCGTCCCCGAGGGATATAACGAATATGGAGGTGATCAAGTTATGGCGGTGATTGAAGATGTTCCAGACAAGAAAATAACTTCTACTTGCCAGCATCGAAGGCAACCTGACCTCTTAGAACTAAACTATCAAGCCTTAGCTAACCCAGTATGTGTAGATTCAGAGAATACGATTGCGAGTTCCAGGAGATGTTGGGACGGTATCATTAGCAGTATGTCTTATTTTATGTTTTATGCATTATTATGTTATGCTTTGTTTATAAAAAAAAGAAAAAAAAGAAAAAAAAAAGAAAAAAAAGAAAAAAAGAAAAGAAAAAAAGAAAAAGAAGAAAAATATCAAGTCTAGTTTTCAGGTCTAAGCCTGAACTACAAAAGACCTGATCTCCTATATGTGGGAGTACGTAGGTAGCCATTTATGGTGCGGTCTAACCCTTGAAAAATTAAATCATAACCTATCAAATCAAATAAAAAATCAAAATCCCATCAAATCAAGCTCAAACCCCAAATAAACCATTTTCAATTGTTCAAGCCAGGTGTGAACTACGTAAGACCTGATCTCCTTTCAAAGGAGTACGTAGGCAGCCAGTAATGGCGAGGTCTAACTATTACAAAAGTCACAAAACTCTTTCAATAATTTAGGGATCATAAGATGCGACTCTTCAACAACTCATTAACCCCGAAAGTGCGAGAATACTAGATCTCCTTTTGACCTACAAAAGTGCATGAGTGGCCATCGTGACAAAGTCTATCTCATATCTGACGACATGTTCTCTGAGATAAAAGCCACAAACCCAGCCTCACAGATCAAACCAAGCTTGGTTAAAACTGATACATCAAAAGCCAAGCCGAGCTCTTAGATCTAATTTAGTGGAATCCGAAGGCCTCTCGATATCAAACATCAAAGCCAAAGAGATAACATAAATTGAGAAACACATCAATATGTCAAGCATGATCATCAGCGAGTACAGATACAAAATAAGGTGATGCGAAATATGAATACAGGGGAAATTACAACAAGTGCACCTGCAAGTCAGAAGCGAGAATTGGGGCACCCGAACGTCAAAGCTCACCTCGACCTGTTCACCATGTGGGTTATAAGGTAGAAGATTCTTGCAATTTTGGCATCTTCTCAGCGCATGCGTCAAATACAACAAAGCGACTACTCCAGATGACAAGCAAGACTGGGGCAATTTTGGAATTTAAGAAAACTCGATATTGGTACCCTTACAACAAACAAGACTGGGGCAATGTCGGAGACAACGACAACCAGACACTGGGGCATTTATTGACCATCCAAAAAGTAAAAATGCAACTCGACACCTATAACGCGATCCTTTCAACATGTAGGGTGATCAGCCCCGTTATATCCTATATTGATCAATACTATCTGTTTGAACGATAATTCGTTCACTCTGTTCGCCTTGGGCACATAAATAATTTCCCCATTAAGGGTTGTTCATACTCAGTCCGAAATCCTAACTAAACAATTCAGTTGGATGACCTTATCATAACCAATACTATTCTACAGTACAATTCAAACTATGTCTAGCCGAGTCAAATAGCTTAGACAGTCATAAATACCTACCGAAGTTTAATAGTATATAACAGGATTTGTTATATCAAAGAATTTCAAGTTCAAGAGTTCTTGCATGAGTACCACAGTTCGTACAAGTGGGGACACTTGTATGATAACAGACAATAATGAGATATTAATAAATAATAGACGAATTGAATACAATTCCACAATATAAGAATAATTTTATAGTTGAATCATGGATAACATTACAAATATGAATAATTGACAATAATTATTCATGAACATGCTTTTAGCTTACTGGGATCCATCGCATAAAATAAATGAGAGGAGTAGAGATACTTGATCAATATAACATTTGAGTAAAGTTAGAGAACTTGCCTTAATAGCTGATTACTGCTACGTAGTATAGCTTACGCTTTTATCTTTAATATGAAGTCCTATCATCAATAGAATTATTCTTTTAATTAGAATAATACAACTTAACATATAATACTGCTTAAACATGTTGTCACATAGTCATATCAGTCATTAAAACACATAAGAATGTATACCTAGTCAAACTATGTCGAGTTGGTTTGAGTTCGGTATCTTTTCTGCATCCCGATTGCATTTTCGGATAATTAACGAATTTATTTCAAATAAAACTTTGTTCAAGAACTTAAATATTATATTAGATAATTTAATTATCATTTATAATATTTTTCCAAACATTAAAATCATTTATAATGATTTTTCAAACACTTATATCATTTTTAATGATTTAATTGTTAATTAATATCATTACCATTAATATTTAAATAATTTAAAATATTAATGAACTTCATGCCAACACTTTAAAAGTTATTTATTATAACCTAAAAATATTTTTAAAACCTTAATATTACCTTTAAATGATTTTTAAGATATTAAAATTATTTTTAAATAATTATCATTAATATTAAATATTAATATATTTTATTTTCAAATATTAAAAGTTATTTATTACAACTTAAAATATTTTTAAAACATCAATATTACTTTCAAATGATTTTTAAAGTATTAAAATCATTTTTAAATAATTACCATTAATATTAAAATATTAATGTTATTCATATCAAAATATTAAAAGTTATTTATTATAACTTAAAATATTTTTAAAATATTTATTTCACCTTTAAATGATTTATAAAACATTTAAATTATTTTTAAATAATTTATTTAATACAATTATTAAATATCTTTATTATCATTAATATTAAAATATTAATAAAATTCTTATCAAAATATTATAATTTATTTATTATGACTTAAAATACTCTTTAAAACTTTAATATCATTTTTAAATATTAAAATCAATTTTAATTAATTTATTTAATATAAATATTAAATAAATTTATTTTCATTAATATTAAATTATTAATGATATTTATCTCAAAATATTAAAAATCATTTATTATAACTTAAAAAATATTTTTTTAATACTTTAATATTATTTAATATAATTTATAATAAATAAAAATTATTTTTATCTAATTTATTTAATATAATTATTAAATAAATTAAATATCATTAATATTTAATTAAATTAAAATATTAATGAAATTTATGTCAAAATATAAAAAGTTAATTTTTATAATTTAAAGTAATTTTTAAAATAATTTTATAAATTTTTAATAATTAATTTTTATTTATTTTAATTAATTTAATTAATTTTAATTCAAAACCGTCGCTAAAGGCCTATAGCGACAAAAACTGTCGCTATTGGTGTTCTTGAGCAACTCAAGAACATTAATAACTAGTTTCTAGGTACCTACTTTGACCAACAATAATTCATTGTTAAAGATGTTTCTGGGCTAGCTAATGATCAGATCTTGTAGTATTGATGTAATACTATAAGTGTATAACAATTTCTGGGTCAAATAATAACATACAAGCAAGATCCAAGCCTTTGAACAAGCTGTCAGAGCTGTTCTTCATTTTCTGGGCAGCCCAGAAACGGCCGGTCAATGCCGGTCAACGGACTTTGGGTGCTTAGATCTTGCAGCCTGATCATGATTTTGGGGTGTTAGACGTCGGGCCTTGTAGACTAATAGGAAGCACTAACATGGTCTAGATATCAATAACTAGCAAGATATAAATTTTTCAAAAATTGATCAAACGCTGTTCTGGACTTTCTAGGTTACCCAGAAAATCGACCTTAACGGTCAATGACTTTTGACCATTTACCACATTCAATCCGGTGTTTTCTAAAGTTTGAGAGTGCTCTGGTTGTGTAGTACTTATGTCATACTACAATCTAGATACCAATTTACTTCCTAACAGCCTTCCAGTTACAAGATCAAAGCCGGTCAAAGTCCCTACCAGAACACGTTCTTCAGTTTTCTGGGTTACCCAGAAAACTAAATTTCGTGTTCGGTCAACGCACTTTGATCAGTGAATAACTTTCAATCTACACATGCTATGATCATGATTCCACTTTCAGACTACTAACAACATGGCATAGAACACATATAAACACTTAAACACTTAAACATAACATATGATGAACAGGGTGAGATCTATAAGCCCCAACTTTGACTACCAGAAAACATTTTCAAGTTTTTCCAATTTTAAAAAATTCATGATTTTGAGTCTTTTGATGTATTGAAAGTGTTGTTTCTCAACCCAGATCATCAATACCCATATCATAGAACATATTCTAACACTTAAACATAACATCTAACAAAAAATTAATAATAGTTCTGGAATTTAGAACGCTCATCAACTATGGACTAGTCGAATCAATAAGGGTTCGCTAGTCTTACAAGGTTCAACAATAAATGATATTCAATTTGAATAACAAATCTCAAGAATATACAATTTAATAAATATTGTATAACTGAAGTAATACTTCAAAAGGGGTTATAATATCTCATATGGAATCTTGAACTTGAATAGTAAGAACAAGAACTTGATTGACATAGAATTATAAGTATCGAACTTGCATAATCGGAGAATTTAGAATTTAAAGAAACTTGTTTAACAATAATAAGGTAAGGATAGAATACATGCTCAATGTAAAATTAAGGTTTAGAAACTTGCTCAATTTAAAGAGTATAGTTAAAAAACTTGCCTCGTGCGCAAGCTACAAATCTTATTACAATTCAATTCCTCAATGTCCTACACATTACATTATGCATACGATGTCGATTAGTTCATAACCATTACGTTCTAACCGTTGAACCCAAAAACTTGTTGGTCCGATTAGATGACATAATTAACGCGCAAGTATACGCGGCCAATGAGTAATAAAGAGTGAGTAAAGATATCGTTCCCACGAGGAATTAATAGATAAAGGGTAGCCAAAATACTAGCACATAATCATCTCAGTCTTATTTAAACGGATGGTAAAGAGAATGAATTAAAACTACTTTAAACTAGGCAAGGAAGTAAACTTAAACTAATGAATCCTAGAGTTAAATCAGATAATGAAGATAAGAGATTCCAATTTCCCCTAATGATTCGTCTAAGTCGACACACTTTCAATTAGGTCAAATTAATCATTAAAGTTGTTAGCCGAGAACACGAAGGTAAGAGAAGACCATCTTTCGATGCACCTAATCCATATCACGTGCAATCCACAGATGATAGAACGCACGTGAACACCCACATTATCTAAACCCCTATATGTCTATGGTGTTTACAAATAAATAGGGTTTAAGGTCAAGTCCTCTATTGACTACGAGCGGCGCTTCGGTATATGTCTATCCTAAGCACAAATCATACGTCCAACGCCATGTGAACGTACAATCACCCGCTACTATGATTAGATCTATAACCCACACTTCGTCTTTCAATCCCATGTGGGTTATCACAGTAATTGGTCATGACTTAATTAAGTAATGAAAGCATACATCGCAATAGACAAACACATAGTAATGAAATAAGACCATCATGGAAGGAATATCAAATTTACACTACTCATTAGGTTCCATTGAAACCTCAAAAATAAGCTTAAGCCATAAATAGCTCAAGTATATTATCCACAAGATTCAATAACATCATCTAAATATACAATGTAATAGCAAAGAGAGATTAAGGATAGAAATTTCAAATCTTTCTCCAAGCCTGGACCCTTGATGTCAATCCTCTTGCTTCAATCTTCACACACTAACAAAACCCTAGAATCTAACTAACTAACTAACACTAAACTAGCACTAATCTACTCTCTAATCTACTCCTAATCTAGACTGAACAAGATGTAAAGGAAGAAAAGAGAGGAACTAGGGCTTAGGGCCAATATAGGATGCCTTTTCTTGCCGAAACGAAGCCCCCTTATATCCCAAGCTCTAACCAAGCCCGTTCAGTTGAAAAGTCAAAGTTTTGCCTGCTGAGGACTGGCGCAGCCACACCCAAAATACACTAGAAATCCGCGCGCTCGCGCCAAAGATTTTCTGCTGCAGTGTCCTCTGGTAGAACGGCCATAATGTTTGATCCGGGAGGAGTTACGAGGCCTGCCAACTGTCAAATTGAAGCTATCGAAGAGCTCTACAACTTTCATTCTTTGAGCATTGAGAAATACGGGATGGATGAAGGCTGAAATTGAGCTTCAAGTGACAGCTATGCATGAAAACTCAAAACCGTGAAGTTTAACGTCCGTTGGTATACGGGGCATAACTCTCGCCTTCGAACTTCGATTGGGATGATTCAAGATGTTCCGGAAAGCTTATAAGATGCTCTACAATATGAACTAAGCTCTAATCCAAGAACATGAAATGAACATAAACCCCCCAAACAATGTCCGGATTGCATTTCCTTCCCATTGTCATGCCATCATTCCATTCTTGCTCCTTTTGACCTCATTTTGTCCTTTTAAACTCAATAAGCACCAAGGGAGTTCCAAAACATGCAAACTATAAAATAAAGCAAAAACACGTGAAAAGCACACAAATACTTGAATTTCGACAGCGGAACAAGCTAGTTACTATCCAAATAAGTGGTCATAAAGACCACTTATCAAACTTCTTCCCTAAGTTCAACTTAACAACGTGGTTGAAACTTAACTCGCTAACCAACCACATACGTGAGTTTAAACTCACAACATGCATATCACACGTGTATAACACTTAAACTATAAAAATCATATTCTATGATAACGATATCTATGTACACACATAACATATTAATATAAGACTTCAATTCATCTTAAACATGTCAACAATATATTATCTTATTGTTTAATACACTTATCAAGTCATCACATCAAATTATCTACACATGCACTGCCTAAAAATTTCTCGAAAGCCAAGCCAACTTCTCGGACAGCACCCACCCCCGCTGGGGCGGGGCTTTTTGCCTATGAGGACCCGCTGGGGCAGGGCCCCCTTGCTGGTGCGTTTTTTGGTTCACGATTTTGACAGTTCGTTGGCCCAATTAATTACAATTAAATGCAAATTAAACTAGTATCGTGATTTTTATGAAGTATAAACTTCATAGAAACATCATACAATGTTACCAACATATTTTTAACATCTTAAATCATGCAATTACTTGAATCAAATCACGTAATTTCACTATTCTTGGTGTTCTTGAAAGTTTTGAAAAAAAACATGAAATTTGACGTCACGGATTTGTTATAACTCTGAATTCGTCCGTTCAAAGTTTGTTTTATTTGTTTTAACATGTATTATCATAATCTACTGTTAAATTTAAGTTAAACCAACAATTCATGGCATACAATTGTTCGTAAGGGCCATAAGGCCATATATACAACTTTTATACTCTTTAACTTCAAACAAAACCCAATTGAAACATAATTACATGGTGTTGGTCACTGTAATTCATGTATGCATGATATAAAACATGTTATTAACATATAATAGCATGCATGTGATCATATCTCAAGTAAATCATAAAAATCGTTCTTCACCGAGAACTTTTAAAATATGTTAATGAAAAATTCTGAAAACTTTTGAAAAACTTAATTAAAACATATTCACATGGATTTGTTTGTTTTACAATATGCATAGATGGTAGAAATCATGTTATAATCATTTAGAATCACATACTTCATCAATACATGGCTTAATCACAAAATAGACTTTTTATAGAGGACTTGAAAGAGAAAACATAATACGTGAAATAGAAATTGTGATGAAGAATATACCCTTGCTAACTCTATTTAATGATGATATAGATTCTACTTCTCAATCTCTCAATTCTCTCTGTGTATTTCTCTCTAAAAATTATTATCTGATCATGATATATGAAGTAGTATAGTTATAATATACGTAGATACTATATGTATATAAAAACTAACGTAGTAATGGTCAGTTAACCCATAATGGGTTAACTGCCCCAACTTCTTATAGGGCCTTGTTTGGCTATTCCTTAATAACTCCTTCCCATTTTATTTAATTAATTCTTACCATATAGTTAAATAATGTCACACCCAATTAATCATATAATCTTATTTAAATCAATTAAATAAAATAGAATAATTCCACCTTAAATCACATAGTCACATAATTAAAATTCTCATTTATAAATTATGTCAAATCATTAAATCTCTAATTTATTATTAAATTAATTAGAATAACATTGTCGACACCGAGAAGAATTTAAGTCCTCGATGTACCCCTTTTTTGTTGAAGGAGGAGGTCTTTTTCTCTTTGGGTTGGTTTTCCATCCTCTCCTATCCGAGGGGAAAAAGAGAGGATTGCCCATATTCCCTAATTTGATATTGTTCGACCCTTTTGCTTTTGCTTTGTCTTTGGGGTTCCGTTTAAAGGGTGAATTTTGTAGGAAATTGGTACCGACATATGTGTCGACGATTTGAAAAGATTGATTTAATTTTAATGATTGGACCGAATGAGACAGAGTCGCCAGTTGGTATTTTGGAAATAGATGTACCAACTCATCCGAGTTTTAATAGTTTTTTATAAGATGGTCCAATGCGTGACTCTAAAGATTGGTCTTAAAACCCGAGATTCATGGAATCCGGGGGCTAGGTTAAGCGGGGGGAAGGTGTTAGGCACCCCTCGACTTTTGTGCAAGCACGGTACCGCATCTTATTAATTTTCTATGCATAAAGTGTGTATGTGTATGTGTGTGTGTGTGTGTGTTTTATTTTGAATGCTTTATTAGTCTCTTTTTCTATGTCTTTATTTTGGGTGACTTTAAAGTAGTCCTGTACCACTTTTGCACCTAGGTACGAAGGATTTGATTTAATGAAAAGTTTATTTTTAACAAGATATATGAATTGAAGTGAGGTTTTGGAAAGTAAGATTTTCAAATCCTTTGCCCGACTAGGAATCCAAGGACTTCGATACTTCCTTTTATTCTTCACGTTCATTACGTGATCTACCCCGAATCGTTTTATTGTTCATCAAAAGCTCTTTGTGGTTTTATTAGAAATCATTTTGATGCTATGCATGCAAAAACGTTAAAAAGGATTCAGATCATCATCAGGCATATAAGCCATCTCGATGAACCGAGTCAAGGTTTTCACTATCACGGGATCTTAAATCCGACCTCTCGAGACTAACCCCTCAAGTTCGTTTTCAAGATCCAAATATTATATGTACAACGATATTTACGTTATTTAAAGCATTTACATCATAAAAACCAGTCCATCGTGGGAATCAAGTCGGATCCATTCGGGGATCTCAACATCGGGATTCCTAGGCTCACATGATTTGTATAATATTACATCTGTATAACGTCCACGGCTTCGATATTAGATGATTTCATCCATTGAAATCACCGTTTAAGCCTTTTTGGCCCCCCTTTCACCTCTAAATATAGATTTAGGGTTATACGGGTTAACCGGGACCGTTCAAAATAATAAATCCATAGATATACCATGAATCTAAGCCGTTATAGCCCACGGGTTAAAGCTTCATGCTTAACAACTTCTCAGGGGCTAGATTAGGCTTAGACTTAGGTATATCTAGCCTTCGCGGTCGATTTACAATGTAATAAGTATAATATAACCTATAGAAATGTAAAATCTATCAACTATTACATAATATGCTTAAAATACAACAAGTTTAGCTATATTCAAACAAGATATCTCATTAATCTATCATTTGAACAATATTTACAAAGAAACAAAGCTCGAAAGTGCGTTATTTCACCTTGGGGACGCGTAAACAAGCGTTTTAACTCCCGGGATGAACTTAGAACATTAGTGGGGCTTCAAGTATATGCTAGATGTGATGATTAAACTTCAAGTTGGTTGTATTGAGTTCCACCCGAGCTTCTCTCTCTCTAGAATGACTTTCTCTCTCTATAGTGTCTCTTTTTTTTTTCTTTCTAAAATGAACTAATATGGGGAATTTAAGCTGCCGAAGGCAGCCGCAACCATATATGCGGCTAGCCTCAGATATGGCCAAGGCTAGCCCAAGTGGGCCCCACAGGCTCAACAGGTGGTCCTTCGGTCTCAGTTTAGCAGAAGTTGACATCCGTCGCTCGACCTTTCGGACAGTCTTTGAGGAATGTAGAGGGAATAAATTAATTCTGACTGGATTAGGGTTCGGGAAGTTGATACTCGTAGCCGAGATATATCCACCAAGTTCAGATATCAGTTAGCTGACTCGTTCTTGATGGCACGTCGTTCGAGGTTTACTAAAGTGGTTTCCGGCGATCACTGTCTCAGCTCGTCGATCCTCGATCAGTTCGTGGTATGTTCGGATGTCATTTGTAATATCCGAGAATTTTTGAATATTATTAAATGAATATATTAATGGAAATGAATATTTATTTGAATATAAACATGTAAGTGTTATGAGATGAGTTAACTCAATTATATTAAATTTAATATATAATAATTGAGGAAAATATGGAGTTTATGATAAGCTCGTTGAAATGCCTTGTGTGGCACGGGAATAGAAAAGATGATGAGTTAATTAATTCATGGGCGAAGGAATTATTAAGTGAACAATTAATCTATATTAATTGTTAATTGTTATTATGAGAAATAGAATATTAATGGTGATTAATTAATAATATGTTGATTATTATTATTGCAAATAATAGAATAATAATAAGTAACTTGTTTATAAATATAATAAGATTATATTTATTTAATTACCAAGGAATGCGATAATTAATCACATAATTGTTGTTATGGAAATGAATTGTTAATATAGTGATTACTTAATTAATATAATATTTGCTCAATTAATTGCTATGTGCAAGCATGCGATAATTAAATGTATAATGTATAGTAGCTACCTATATATTAGATGAAGTGTAAAGTGCAATGTGACTATACATATTGAAACTATATGTTATGACTAATTAAATGAATACATCATGAGGCTTATGTGAAAATTGTGTGTGAGTATACATTAACATAGTACATCATGAATATATAGTGAATAATTGTTGATTAATAGAATTTAATAATAAAGGAGACAATGTAATGTGATAATATCCGATTAAATTATACCGGTATGATAAGATGTACATGGGTTATATATGTACAAATTACATTTACTACATTGAAATATTATTTTTATATTGGGATTACATTTTAACTCTATCTAAGTATACATATAATACCTAAGTGTATATAATATATGGTAGGCTAATTTGATTAAACATTGCATTGTACCACACTTGCTAGAATGCTGAGATATATAGTCTTGTCCCATATTGATAGTCACTATCTCTTCTCACGTGAAATACTCCAATGCTAGCCTACTCCCTATGTCCTTAAACTCAGCAAAGCACAACAATGATGAACAAGAAAGTGGTTTTCATGATTGCCTTCACCAACTAATTACCTACTCTTCCTTAACCAACATACAAATCTTCAGTTCATTGGTTAGAATTAATGGGAGAATGCATTATCTGGGTAATATTCTTTCTATAAGTATAGCCCCTCCCCTTCACAAATTCAATTGCTGAGATTTTGCTTAAGTGTTGAATTGAGAGTGTATTGTGAGTTTGTTAGAAAGATAGTTACAGAGAGAGAGACTTCAATTTTAGCAAGCACAATTAGCTAACAGAGGTATAATCACATACTATTGTTCTGCATTTTTGTTTCTCTGTTAAATTTCAAGATTCTTGATTATGCCAAATTAGATTATAAATGGGTTGTAGATTGCTAATAAGTATTATACTAACTTACCAACATGTTTAAACTACAATGTGGCATGTTTAGAAGAGATTTCATGAAGGAAATTTAGGATTTGGTTTAGCCTCTGCCGAAGCAGAAACACTTCAATTCTGGCCGGGAACTGGCAAAGCTGCGCCAGTTGTATACTAGGGCGCAGCGCAGCTGCACCGATCTCCGATATTTGTTTTCTACTTTCTACTACAATCTGCTAAGTAATAGCATGTCCGTATTGGTTAAACAAGCATGGGAACAGTACTGTCACATATATATGAGTGCATTAGCCTAGTGTGAACATGTTTCAATATGATTGCATGCACGATTGATGAAACGACCTATAGCTTTCAAAATGAACTTAGAGTTTCAAAAAGGGCTTGACATGTTTTGACATTTTAACTTTGCAAGCATGTTAGTATGACTTAGAAATGCATGAAAGGCATGTTGGACTTATGTAAATATGTTTCATAATGTAATATGAGCATACGGACCTCACTAGTGAACATTTCTAACGAAAATGTAAGTTTTGAAGGTGAGCCTTGGCATGTGAATATCATATATGCATTCTGATTTTGCGAGCATGATTATATGAGTTTTTAAGCATGAAAAGTTAGTCTAAGGTATTGTAATTACAATAGCATACACGGTTTGCGTTTAAAGTGATTTCAAAGACTAAAACTCAAAAGTTTTGGAAAACTAAAGTGGTATGGACCAAGACCTTAGTGTTCGATATTGTTAACATGTTTAATAGTGCGTATAACATCACTAGTATATCATGCATATGTAATCACTTGTTAAATTCAATGAAAGGTTAACCAAGCATGAGTTAAGCATGTTTCTAAAGTGATAAACAATGCTAGTTATGAATAAATGATGTGGACAATCGCGAGCATGTATATTACAATTTATATGACCTTCTTGCATGTACATATGGTTAATCTAGTAGGCCTTATGATTTCATGACCCTATTTGGCCTTAAATTCTTAGAAATCCTAAACTAAGACCCTAACATGTAAAGGTGAGCTTAGGATGGTTATACGTGTATGTCAAGTCTTTTAGTATGTATGCATGATAAGTGTAATTATCTTAGTATGCTTACGTGCCGGACAGAAACTGCAGGTAGCAACCCAACCTTGGTCTGGCCAGGGGGCAGCGCAGCTGCGCCACCCCTAGCCTTAACCATGGGTGCCAGTCTGGATTTCATGTTTGACAGTTCTGCTTAGTTCTGATGGTTTCTGATTTGTGCTAATTGGTTTATAATGATATCTAAGCTGCTAAACAAGTCTAATTGTTACTGATATATAATAGTAGCATTCTATGAAGATGTTCAATTGAGAAAAGGAATTCCATAGATAATGAGAACCTAATCGATTAAAGCAATATGGCATAATGCTATACAAGTGTTACTTGACTTTGTGGCAACTTATAAACTGATTTCATACCATATGTTTATAAGTGCGTAATAACATACGTATAAGGGATTATATGACTAAAGAAGAACCTTATATAGTTAACTTTCATATTGAACTTGTGTACCGAATGTGTTTAACTAATGAACATCCTATACATGTAATATATAAATAGGATTCAAAAGTGTTGATTTACTTAACGTGGATAGACTACGCCTAAGGTAAGTTCTCTAACTTACACTCTTTTATGGTGCAAGTATCCTATCCTTGTATTTACTTTATTCAAGGAATATTATAAGCAAGTTTTCTTACTCGTTTAAATTGAGTTAGTTTGCTTATTGAATACACTCTTATTCCATTTGAGTCTTATGAAAGCTATTATTCATGTTGAACTTGGTATTGTTCTTGAATATCATGAAAGTGTCTATGCCATTTGATTCGGCTAGACTATATGCATGTTTAGAAAACTATCCAAACCAATTGACTGGTGCGAATATCTTGAAAACTGAGTTGAACAACCCTTATGGTAAGGGGAGTGTATATTGTTGGAAGCCCCAACACACGCGTGAAAATTATTGTGGTGTTATGCATAACATAAAGTATTGTAAACTGATCATCTATCGTACTTATTTCTTTTGGGTTATCAGTTTAATATTGATAATTCTAGTAGATGTTCAATAGTCCTTAGTGACTGCTTAGTATAAATTATTTTATCTAGTTGGATACGTTGATAGCCTTGGAATTCATATATTTGTGTTGGTCTATTATGAACTATCGTTTCATATTCCAAGGTTTTGATTTGAGAATTGTTGATATTCGTTATTCATGATATTATTCTTTAAACTCTAGATTATCATCGAGATTATACTTTAAGATTTCAAACTCGTGATATAAATTTTTCACCCTTATTGTATATTACTTGCTGGGCAATTTGTGCTCATTCTTGCTTTCCCTAAAACATTTCAGTTAAGGCAGAGTAGGGTGGACCGTCGGGTGCGGACAAGGGCAAGGGCAAGGCTACCGACTAGCTTGTTCGTTTTATGTTTTAAAATCTCTGGTGTTATATTAAGACTATTGCAGAACTATGATTAAGCTTAAGTAGGGTTATGTAATAAGTATGTATTTGATATTATTATGTAATCTATTAAGTACTGTAGGTTGCGAGACTTGGGGGAATAATTATAATAAATCATTGTATATTATTTCGCTGTGCAATGCGACATTTAGTTGTAATATTATTATTATTGTATTAGATTATAGAACATGACGAACTGAATTTGAGAGACTAGTGGCGGTCCGAATTTCGGAGCGTCACAGGTTAGTATCAAAGCTGTAGTTATAAACCTTAGGAGCGAGTGTCCTTAGATTATAACTTAGGAGAACTTAGAAGTTAGAAAGGAGATAAAGCTCATGTAGAGTTTTCCCTAGAGAGAGACTTAGTATGTTATAAAATGTAACTTCATTCTATATAATGAACTTATGTTTTATTTAACATTCTAATGGAGTTGCTATTTGTTTGTCTTGTGTTTGTGATTGTAGGATGGCAGACACAGGAGTACCTAGTAGAGTGGCCAAGGAGGAGCCCAGAGATATACATGTAGTATACGAGGCACCTCTAGAGGCTGTGCCTATGCAGGCTGTTGCACCGTCTGAGTTTGACGACGGGGATGAGATCGAGGTGGAGTTTGATCCTGAGGAGGACGATCCTGTTGAGGACGAGCCTATAAAGGAGGAGCCCATGGAGGACACCTACGAGCCCAATCTAGAGGAGCATATTCTGGGAGAGTACGAGGAGCGTATTTTGGAGTTGGACTGCAGAGTCCAAGAGCTGGAGGTCGAGGCCCAGAAGAGAGAGTTCGAGTTCCAGAAGCTGAGGGATGAGGACCATCAGAGAAAGCTACCTATGCAGGAGTTGGATGTGGAGATTGCATACTGCTGGGAGGCAGGGATTCAGATGGGGACCTTGTTTCACAGGTTGGTGGCAAGGAACGTGGATCTGGCAGGAAAGCTGGAAGAGTTAGAATAGAGGGAACTGAGTGAGAAGACCGAGAAGGAAGCACTCCGTACTCAGCTAGAGTTAGAGGTTATGGATAGGATCCACTTCGAGGAGAAGTGGGAAGCGGCTAACGAGAGAGCTGACGACCTAGAGGATGAGGTCAGATGCAAGAAGAGGAAGATGAACAAGATGGGTATGTGTTCCGTTCAGCTTTTGAGAGGGTGAGCGATGGTGTATATTTAAGACCCCAACTTTTATGAATAAAGATTTAATTTTCTTTATATATTATTTCGAAACAGTAAGGTGTTGTTTTGATTAATATGAAAAATTATGGGTGAAATGTGCAAATATTTTAAAATGAGCATGTGGTTATAAAATATTCTTGTTGTCGGGGAATATTCGTTTGGTCGTGGAATATTCTTGTTGTCGGTGAGTATTCGTACGACGGCGCAGCTATTTGTGGGTCCTACAACGGAATAACTGTCAGATATAGAAAGCGACAGAAATAACTTTTTTATAAAATAACGGCGTAGTTGTTACCGTTAGTACTGTTGAAATACCCGGTGGTTAAAATACAGTAATACGCGGTGTTGCACAGTATCACACGGTATTGCATAGTATTTCGAATTATTGAGTCTTACGGGAGGAGGCACTTACTCAATTATTGTTATAGTAATTACTGTTCAATACTTTATATTATTGATTCAATAATTGCATGATATTTTATTGATTCAATAATTGCTATATTGATATTTTATTTACACAATAATTGCTACGTTGCTATTTTATATGATTGATTCAATAATGGCTACAGTTGATATTTTGTATTATTGATTCAATAATTGTCACTGCACAATATTTCACATTATCAACTCAATAATTCATATTATTTGAATAATATTATTAGATAGCATTATTGACAATGTCTAAGGAAGTTCTGTCTAGGAGGAGTTATTTAATTGCGCGCCAGTAAGGAAAAGTCCTTATCGGAAGGCCCCCTCTTTCCTGGGAACGACCTGGTTGTCAATATTGTAGTTCTGTAATATTATTTGTGAATAATTAATTATTGATTTATATGATAAGGAAATATTTATTTTGTGGATATAAGAGAAGGAATTAGTGCTGATGTGTTTTTATCAGTATTTTGGTGTAGAAAATCATCCGTTTATGAATTTCGGATAATTTATGTTTGGAATTTGGAAAAACTTCCTTCTACAAAGTTGTAGAGAATTAAATTTTCTATAGAAGGACATAGAATTTGTATTTTTCCGACAAAAGGGCTATTTATTATGAATTATTGAAGTTTCAGAAAATAAATATTTTTTTAATGGGCGGGCCCCACTTTTGTTGAAAAATTCTGATGTTTTGATAGCCGCTAGGCGGCGAAAACTTTTTAAAAAATAATATTATTTTATTACTTTAGTCTTCTTTGGCATCCTAAGTTTTTACTATAAATAGGGTAATTAGGTTAGAATTGAAAATCACACCAGAATCAGAAGTTTTCTCTCTCTATAATATCGAGCGTATTTTTGTGAGTATTTAGATACTTTGAGTGTTACTATTCAGTGCAAGTTTCCTTCGGTATTATATCCGATATTCCAGTCAGAGGTACTATTCTTTTGAGGTAAGGGATGTTATTTTCTTTCGTAAATGATGTTATTCTTTTTAATATCATTATACCAAAATATTAGCATGGATTTTATTATGAAATTCTTACGTTTTCCGTCGGGGTTACTATTCACGTATACGACACTATTCACGTGTACGGCACTATTCACGGAAAAATTAAATTTTTTTCTATTTGTCCAAATTGTCTGTTATGGTTACTATCTTTGATTGGATCTAAGTCTTGAGCTTCATTCTTGAATTTTGCTCCACAAAGTATTATCATGGGATATTCTTGAATTTGAATAAACTAAAATAAGAATCCTTAATCTTATCATTTATTTCACTGGATTCGTTATTTATATTATTTTTCATCATTCTCAGTCCAAAGTGGTGATATAACTGAATATCTTTGGCCTGTAGAGCAAAGATGAATGATTACCTGATGAATATCTTTGGCCGTAGTGCAAAGATGACAGGTGTTGAGATGAACATGACCACTGATGATACAAATGAATATCTTTGGCCTGTAGTGCAAAGATAAAATATTTGATTCGAGATGTATATTGATTGATGTTACAGGGATAAAATATTAATGATGAACGGTTATTTCCGCTGCGATTATTGATCTAAAATTGGTTGTCCATTATATTTTATCTGATTTATTGAAGGCTAACGATAATTTATTTTTCATTATCTTAGTCATAATATTCTTTACTGGGCTAGTTGAGCTCACCCTTTTCATCTGTTGTCCTCTTCAGGAAATGAGAATGTTGCGGGAACTAGTCGGCGGGTAGAGTGATGGTCCGAGTTAGAGCAGTAGTAGTCCTCACTATTTTTAATAAATAGTGTGATAATAATTGTAATGAGGACGTAGTTTGAATATTAATATTTTCTACATATTTGTATTGACACTCACAGTTGTGTGGTCGTATTTTGCACGACCGTGTGATATAAAGTTTGTATTTGAATTCTGTACCATGTATTTGGCGACTCAGAATGGGTTGGGTTGACTGGACCTATTCTGGGGGCGTCACAGTTGGTATCACAGCTTAGGGATATGATCTCTGGCGGAGATCGGGGAATAGAACTAGGAGGGGAGAGACGAGTAAATCCTTCACTAGTATGTCCTACCCAAGCTTATGTGGTTTTTAATTGCTCAGTCGGAGCATAGGGTTAATATGTGATATGTTATTTATTTAATTAACCCTTGTTTTGTGGCAGTATTTGAGAATGGCAGCTGAGAATGTTAACAACGAAGTGAATGAGACCGTGGAGACACCTTTAATCACTAACCAGGAGAATGTGCAACAAGAAGGCAATGTTCATCCTGAAAACAACGCTGGTCAGACGATAAACGATGAGATGTTTAGAAGTTTTTTGTAGTTCATGCAAAACCAGACGAGGGAGACTCGTGTGCAACATACAGGTGGAGATAATAACAACACGCGAATTGTCACTGCCAAGCAGTTGAAAGAATTGGGACCACCAGAGTTTCTAGGAAAGCCAGATCCGATAAAGGCGGAGACGTGGGTTAAGCAAATTACCAAGATATTTGATGTCTTGGGATGCACAGAGGAACAGAAGGTTCCATTCGCCACGTTTATGTTCCGTGGAGAGGCAGATTACTGGTGGGAGTCTGTGAAGCGTACCTAGCCTGCCGCACTCAAGATGTCTTGGAAAGCGTTCCAAAAACTGTTCAATGACAAGTACTTTCCTGAAAGTATTCGTCATATGAAGGAGGTAGAGTTTATCAGACTCGAGCAAAACAACATGACGGTATCCCAGTACGAGGCTAAGTTCGCGGAGCTATCCAGGTTTGCACCTCATTTGGTGGAGAATGAGGAACGTATGACGCAGATGTTTCTAAGCGGTTTGAAACCCGAAATACGTCAATAACTCATTTCTCATAAATTATCTCTATATTCGGATGTAGTGAACAGGGCCCAGTTGTTAGAACGAGATAATGATTATGTTCAACCTAGGGACAATAACCAAGGTCATACCGGTGGCAGCAGTTATCGGAGCAATGACAACCAGCGAGGAGGAAAGTATGACAGAAACGGTAACCACTCCGGTGGTAATCGTGGCCATGATAGTAGGAAAAGCTAATCGGGAGGAGATTTCAAGAAGAAAAGATACAACAATGAGAACGTGAATACGTCAACATCAACTGTTTCTAAGGGAGGATAACGACCACCGGTTGTATGCTATAAGTGCGGGAAAGAGGGATACATCAGCCCAAACTGCCCACAATAATTCAAAGCATGTTATAACTGTGGAAAAGAAGGACATATAGCTCGAGATTGTCCTGTTGCGAAACCAAGTCCAGCGGGGGTGGTGATTCCAAAGGCGGTTTCGGACAAGTCAAAGTCGGTGATTTCTGGAAGAGCGTTTGTCGTGACAGCCCAAAATGCGAGAAACCCGAATGAATTTATCACGGGTTAGTTAATCATAAATTTGTGCGAAGTCTATACCTTATTAGATACCGGTTCTACCCATTCTTTTATTTCACCTGCTTGTGCTTAACGTTTGAACTTGACTTCTGATAAATTAGACTATGACTTATTTGTTGAATCTCCGTTGGGAGAAACCTTTGTTACCTCTACAGTTTACAAATCTTGCTTGATTCAGATTGGTACCCTTACCTTACATGTTGATTTTATATCTTTGAAAATACTTGCATTTGATGTGATTTTAGGAATTGACTGGTTAACCACTTACCATGCCAAAATTGATTGTTTTCGTAAGGTTGTTAGTTTTCATATTCCTAATCAACCTGTTGTGCGAATCCAAACCACCAAACCACTAAAATCAGTCAATATCATTTCAAATCACAAGGCTATTCGTTTATTGAAAAACGGATGTCAAGCTTTCTTAGCTCATGTCACTGATCTAAACCAAAATACGTCATATTTGAATAATATTTCCGTTGTTAATGAGTTTCCTGATGTATTTCCAGAAGAACTTCCCGGTCTACCCCCAGAACATGAAGTTGAATTCTTTATTGACCTTGAGCCTGGTACAAAACCCATTTCTAAAATCCCATATCGAATGGCTCCTATTGAACTTCAGGAGTTAAAGGTCCAACTACAGAAGTTGTTAGACATCGGTTTTATTCGTCCTAGTACGTCTCCTTGGGGTGCTCCTGTTATATTCGTTTGGAGCGAGGAATGCGAGAAGAGCTTCCAAGAGTTCAAGAGAAGACTTATCTCGACACCTGTTCTGACAATACCATCTGGTTCGGATGGATTTGTTATCTACAGCGATGCTTCAGGCAAAGGGTTAGGATGTGTTCTCATGCAACATGGGAAAGTCATAGCCTATGCCTCGCGACAACTCAAAGAATATGAGAGGAATTATCCTACTCATGATCTAGAGTTGGTTGCTGTCGTTTTTGCGTTGAAGATCTGGAGACATTACCTGTACGGGGAGAAAGTGGAGATTTTTACGGATCATAAGAGCCTTAAATATTTCTTCACTCAAAAGGAACTCAACATGCGGCAACGACGTTAGCTTGAGCTGTTGAAAGATTACGATCATACCATCCAATACCATCCTGGAAAAGTGAACATGGTAGCTGACGCGTTGAGTAGAAGGTCATATGTGGGAAGGAGTGCGATGATGTCAAGTATACATATAGAACCAGCTTTGATTGATAAAGTTAAAGCTGCTCAAGCTACGGATACGGAGCTGATGAAGATGAAGAAGAAGGTGCAAGAAGGTGCCATTCCAGAAGCAAGAATCGATGAAGAGGGAATACTTCGAGTCAACTCCAGACTTTGTGTTCCTAATGATTCTGGCTTGAAGCATAGAATCATGATGGAGGCACACAACACACCATTTGCAATCCATCCTAGGAGTACCAAAATGTGTCGTGATCTTCGACATACATTTTGGTGGAGCAATATGATGAGAGAGATCGCAGAGTTTATTTCGAGATGTTTGACTTGTCAACAGTGTAAAGGCAGAGCATCAAGTACCGAAGGGTCCATTGCAACCACTAGAGATTCCAAAATGGAAGTGGGAGCATATTACGATGGATTTCGTTACTGGTCTTCCCAAGGTTTCTCAAGGCATAGATGCGATTTGGGTTATTGTTGATAGATTAACCAAGTCTGCTCATTTCTTGCCGATACGAGAGACTTATTCCCTTGAACGTCTTGCTCATATGTACGTGAATGAGATTGTGAGATTTCATGGCATGCCAATATCCATAGTTTCGGATCGTGACCCCAGATTTACTTCACGATTTTGGATCAGTTTACAGAAAGCTATGGGCATGGATTTACGATTCAGTTCGGCTTATTATCCTCAAACGGACGGACAATCGGAAAGGACTATTCAAACTCTTGAAGATCTATTGAGACTCTGTGTTCTAGACTTCAAAGGGAGTTGGGATAAGTACTTACCATTGGTGGAATTCTCCTACAACAACAGTTATCAGACAAGTATAGGCGTGGCTCCATTCGAAGCGTTGTATGGGAGAAAGTGTCGTTCTCCAGTATGATGGGATGAGGTGGGTGAAGCAACATTGTTGGGACCGGAGTTAGTACGTATGACTACAGAAAAGATCCAAATGATCCTGTAACGGATACAAACAGCACAAGATCGACAAAAGAGTTATGCGGATCTTCATCGAAAGGACGTGGAATTTAATGTTGGGGACCATGTGTTAATACTGTGTTGCTCCGTGGAAAGGAGTTACGAGGTTTGGCAAGAGAGGAAAGCTCAATCCACGATTCATTGGTCCATTTGAGATCCTTGACCGAGTAGGAAATGTGGCCTATAGACTCGCTTTACCTCCAAGCATGTCTCGTGTTCATAACGTTTTTCACATATCCGTACTTCGTAAATATGTGAAAGACACAAACCGCATTATTGAGTTAGAACCAGATGAGATAGCCGAAGATTTAACGTACGAGGAGGTACCTGTCAAGATCTTGGATAGGAAGGAGCAGGTCCTACGCTCGAAAATTATACCTCAAGTTAAAGTTTTGTGGAGAAACCATGCAATTGAGGAAATGACCTGGGAGTTGGAATCGGAAATAAAATCGAGGTATCCTCACCTTTTCGACATACTAGGTACGTACGTCAATTTCGAGGACGAAATTTCATAAGGAGGGGAGGTTATAAGACCCCAACTTTTATGAATAAAGATTTAATTTTCTTTATATATTATTTCGAAACTGTAAGGTGTTGTTTTGATTAATATGAAAAGTTATGGGTGAAATGTGCAAATATTTTAAAATGAGCAAGTGGTTATAAAATATTCTTGTTGTCGGGGAATATTCGTTTGGTCGTGGAATATTCTTGTTGTCGGGGAATATTCGTACGACGACGCAGCTATTTGTGGGTCCCACAACGGAATAACTGTCAGATATAGAAAGCGACAGAAATAACCTTTTTATAAAATAACGGCGTAGTTGTTACCGTTATTACTGTTGAAATACCGGTGGTTAAAATACAGTAATACGCGGTGTTGCACAGTAGCACACGGTATTGCACAGTATTTCGAATTATTGAGTCTTACGGGAGAAGGCACTTACTCAATTATTGTTACAGTAATTACTGTTCAATATTTTATATTATTGATTCAATAATTGCATGATATTTTATTGATTCAATAATTGCTACGTTGATATTTTATTGACTCAATAATTGCTATGTTGCTATTTTATATGATTGATTCAATAATGTCTACAGTTGATATTTTATATTATTGATTCAATAATTGTCACTGCACAGTATTTCACATTATCAACTCAATAATTCATATTATTTGAATAATATTATTAGATAGCATTATTGACAATATCTAAGGAAGTTCTGTCTAGGAGGGGTTATTTAATTGCGCGCCAATAAGGAAAAGTACTTATCGGAAGGCCCCCTCTTTCCTGGGAATGATCTGGTTGTCAATATTGTAGTTCTATAATATTATTTGTGAATAATTAATTATTAATTTATATGTTAAGAAAATATTTATTTTGTGGATATAAGAGAAGGAATTAGTGCTGATGTGTTTTTATCAGTATTTTGGTGTAGAAAATCATCCGTTTATGAATTTCGGATAATTTATGTTTGGAATTTGGAAAAACTTCCTTCTACAAAGTTGTAGAGAATTAAATTTCCTATAAAAGGATATAGAATTTGTATTTTTCTGACAAAAGGGCTATTTATTATGAATTATTGAAGGTTCGAAAAATAAATATTTTTTTTAATGGGTGGGCCCCACTTTTGTTGAAAAATTCTGATGTTTTGATAGCCGCCAGGCGGGGGAAAATTTTTTAAAAATAAAATTATTTTATTACTTTAGTCTTCTTTGGCATCTTAAGTTTTTCCTATAAATAGGGTGCTTAGGTTAGAATTGAAAATCACACCAGAATCAGAAGTTTTCTCTCTCTATAATATCGAGCGTATTTTTGTGAGTATTTAGATACTTTGAGTGTTACTATTCAGTGCAAGTTTTCTTCGGTATTATATCCGATATTCCAGTCAGAGGTACTATTCTTTTGAGGTAAGGGATGTTATTTTCTTTCGTAAATGATGTTATTCTTTTTAATATCATTATACCAAACTATTGGCATGGATTTTATTATGAAATTCTTACGTTTTCCGTCGGGGTTACTATTCACGTATATGGCACTATTCACAGAAAAATTAAATTTTCTTCTATTTGTCCAAATTGTCTGTTATGGTTACTATCTTTAATTGGATCTAAGTCTTGAGCTTCATTCTTGAATTTTGCTCCACAAAGTATTATCATGGGATATTCTTGAACTTAAATAAACTAAAATACGAATCCTTAATCTTATCCTTTATTTCACTGGATTCGTTATTTATATTATTTTTCATCATTCTCAGTTCTAAGTGGTGATATAACTGAATATCTTTGGCCTGTAGAGCAAAGATGAATGATTACCTAATGAATATCTTTGGCCGTAGTGCAAACATGACAGGTGTTGAGATGAACATGACCACTGATGATACAAATGAATATCTTTGGCCTGTAGTGCAAAGATAAAATATTTGATTCGAGATGTATATTGATTAATGTTACAGGGATAAAATATTGATGATGAACGGTTATTTTCGCTGCGAATATTGATCTAAAATTGGTTGTCCATTATATTTTATCTGATTTATTGAAGGCTAACGATAATTTATTTTTCATTATCTTAGTCATAATATTCTTTAGTAGGCTAGTTGAGCTCACCCTTTTCATTTGTTGTCCTCTTCAGGAAATGAGAATGTTGCGGGAACTAGTCGGGGGACAGAGTGATGGTCCGAGTTAGAGCAGTAGTATTCCTCACTATTTTTAATAAATAGTGTGATAATAATTGTAATGAGGACTTAGTTTGAATATTAATATTTTCTACATATTTGTATTGACACTCACAGTTGTGTGGTCGTATTTTGCACGACCGTGTGATATAAAGTTTGTATTTGAATTCTGTACCATGTATTTGGCGACTCAGAATGGGTTGGGTTGACTGGACCTATTCTCGGGGCATCACAGTTGGTATCAGAGCTTAGGGATATGATCTCTGGCGGAGATTGGGGAATAGAACTAGGAGGGGAGAGACGAGTCAATCCTTCACTAGTATGTCCTACCATAGCTTATGTGGTTTTTAATTGGTCTGTCGGAGCATAGGGTGAATATGTGATATGTTATTTATTTAATTAACCATTGTTTTATGGCAGTATTTGAGAATGGCAGCTGAGAATGTTAACAACGAAGTGAATGAGACAGTGGAGACACCTTTAATGACTAGCCAGGAGAACGTGCAACAAGAAGGCAATGTTCATCCTGAAAACAACGCTGGTCAGACGATAAACGATGAGATGTTTAGAAGTTTTTTGTAGTTCATGCAAAACCAGACGAGGGAGACTTGTGTGCAACATACAGGTGGAGATAATAACAACACGCGAATTGTCACTGCCAAGCAGTTCAAAGAATTAGGACCACCAGAGTTTCTGGGAAAGCCAGATCCGATCAAGGCGGAGACGTGGGTTAAGCAAATTACCAAGATATTTGATGTCTTGGGATGCACGGAGGAACAGAAGGTTCCATTCGCCACGTTTATGTTCCGTGGATAGGCAGATTACTGGTGGGAGTCTGTGAAGCGTACCTAGCCTGTAGCACTCAAGATGTCTTGGAAAGCGTTCCAAAAACTATGCAATGACAAGTACTTTCCTGAAAGTATTCGTCATATGAAGGAGGTAGAGTTTATCAGACTCGAGCAAAACAACATGACGGTATCCCAGTACGAGGCTAAGTTCGCGGAGCTGTCTAGGTTTGCACCTCATTTGGTGGAGAATGAGGAACGTATGACGCAGATGTTTCTAAGGGGTTTGAAACCCGAAATACGTCAATACTTCATTTCTCATAAATTTTCTCTATATTTGGATGTAGTGAACAGGGCCCAGTTGTTAGAATGAGATAATGATTATGTTCAACCAAGGGACAATAACCAAGGTCGTACATGTGGCAGCAGTCATCGGAGCAATGACAACCAGCGAGAGGAAAGTATGACAGAAACGGTAACCACTCCGGTGGTAATCGTGGCCATGATAGTAGGAAAAGCTAATTGGGAGGAGATTTCAAGAAGAGAAGATACAACAATGAGAACGTGAATACGTCAACATCAACTGTTTCTAGGGGAGGAGAACGACCACCGGTCGTATGCTATAAGTGCGGGAAAGATGGACACATCAGCCCAAACTGCCCACAACAATTCAAAGCATGTTATAACTGTGGAAAAGAAGGACATATAGCTCGAGATTGTCCTGTTGCGAAACCAAGTCCAGCGGGGGTGGTGATTCCAAAGGCGGTTTTGGACAAGTCAAAGTCGGTGATTCCTGGAAGTAGCGTTAGTCGTGACAGCCCAAAATGCGAGAAACCCGAATGAATTTATCACGGGTTAGTTAATCATAAATTTGTGCGAAGTCTATACCTTATTAGATACCAGTTCTACCCATTCTTTTATTTCACCTGCTTGTGCTCAACGTTTGAACTTGACTTCTGATAAATTAGACTTTGACTTATTTGTTGAAACTCCGTTGGGAGAAACCTTTGTTACCTCTACAGTTTACAAATCTTGCTTGATTCAGATTGGTGCCCTTACCTTACATGTTGATTTTATATCTTTGAAAATACTTGCATTTGACGTGATTTTAGGAATTGACTGGTTAACCACTTACCATGCCAAAATTGATTGTTTTCGTAAGGTTGTTAGTTTTCATATTCCTAATCAACCTGTTGTGCGAATCCAAACCACCAAACCACTAAAATCAGTCAATATCATTTCAAATCACAAGGCTATTCGTTTATTGAAAAACGGATGTCAAGCTTTCTTAGCTCATGTCACTGATCTAAACCAAAATACGTCATATTTGAATAATATTTCCGTTGTTAATGAGTTTCCTGATGTATTTCCAGAAGAACTTCCCGGTCTACCCCCAGAACATGAAGTTGAATTCTTTATTGACCTTGAGCCTGGTACAAAACCCATTTCTAAAATCCCATATCGAATGGTTCCTATTGAACTTCAGGAGTTAAAGGTCCAACTACAGAAGTTGTTAGACATCGGTTTTATTCGTCCTAGTACGTCTCCTTGGGGTGCTACTGTTATATTCGTTTGGAGCGAGAAATGCGAGAAGAGCTTCCAAGAGTTCAAGAGAAGACTTATCTCGACACCTGTTCTGACAATACCATCTGGTTCGGATGGATTTGTTATCTACAGGCGATGTTTCAGGAAAAGGGTTAGGATGTGTTCTCATGTAACATGGGAAAGTCATAGCATATGCCTCGCGACAACTCAAAAATATGAGAGGAATTATCCTACTAATGATCTAGAGTTGGCAGCTGTCGTTTTCGCGTTGAAGATCTGGAGACATTACCTGTACGGGGAGAAAGTGGAGATTTATACGAATCATAAGAGCCTTAAATATTTCCTCACTCAAAAGGAACTCAACATGCGGCAACGACGTTGGCTTGAGCTGTTGAAAGATTACTATCATACCATCCAATACCATCCTGGAAAAGTGAACGTGGTAGCTGACGCATTGAGTAGAAGGTCATATGTGGGAACGAGTGCGATGATGCCAAGTATACGTGTAGAACCAGCTTTGATTAATAAAGTTAAAGCTGCTCAAGCTACGGATACGGAGCTGATGAAGATGAAGAAGAAGTTGCAAGAAGGTGCCATTCCAGAAGCAAGAATCGATGAAGATGGAATACTTCGAGTCAACTCCAGACTTTGTGTTCCTAACGAATCTGACTTGAAGCATAGAATCATGATGGAGGCACACAACACACCATTTGCAATCCATCCTGGGAGTACCAAAATGTATCGTGATCTTCGACATACATTTTGGTGGAGCAATATGAAGAGAGAGATCGCAGAGTTTATTTCGAGATGTTTGACTTGTCAACGTGTAAAGGCGGAGCATCAAGTACCGAAGGGTCCATTGCAACCACTAGAGAATCCAAAATGGAAGTGGGAGCATATTACGATGGATTTCGTTACGGGTCTTCCCAAGGTTTCTCAAGGCATAGATGCAATTTGGGTTATTGTTATAGATTAACCAAGTCTGCTCATTTCTTGCCGATACGAAAGACTTATTCCCTTGAACGTCTTGCTTATATATACGTGAATGAGATTGTGAGATTGCATGGCATGCCAATATCCATAGTTTCGGATCGTGACCCTAGATTTACTTGACGATTTTGGATTAGTTTGCAGAAAGCTATAGGCATGGATTTACGATTCTGTTCGGCTTATCATCCTCAAACGGACGGACAATCGGAAAGGACTATTCAAACTCTTGAAGATCTATTGAGACTCTGTGTTCTAGACTTCAAAGGGAGTTGGGATAAGTACTTACCATTGGTGAAATTCTCCTACAACAACAGTTATCAGGCAAGTATAGGCGTGGCTCCATTCGAAGCGTTGTATGGGAGAAAGTGCCATTCTCCAGTATGCTGGGATGAGGTGGGTGAAGCAACATTGTTGGGACCGGAGTTAGTGCTTATGACTACGGAAAAGATCCAAATGATCCGGCAACGGATACAAACAGCACAAGATCGACAAAAGAGTTATGCAGATCTTCATCGAAAGGACGTGGAATTTAATGTTGGGGACCATGTGTTATTACGTGTTGCTCCGTGGAAAGGAGTTACGAGGTTTGGTAAGAGAGGAAAGCTCAATCCATGATTCATTGGTCCATTTGAGATCCTTAACCGAGTAGGAAATGTGGCCTATAGACTCGCTTTACCTCCAAGCATGTCTCGTGTTCATAACGTTTTTCACATATCCGTACTTCGTAAATATGTGAAAGACACAAACCGCATTATTGAGTTAGAACCAGATGAGATAGCCGAAGATTTAACGTACGAGGAGGTACCTATCAAGATCTTGGATAGGAAGGAGCAGGTCCTACGCTCGAAAATTATACCTCAAGTTAAAGTTTTGTGGAGAAACCATGCAATTGAGGAAATGACCTGGGAGTTGGAATCGGAAATGAAAGCGAGGTATCCTCACCTTTTCGACATACCAGGTACATACGTCAATTTCGAGGACGAAATTTCATAAGGAGGGGAGGTTGTAAGACCCCAACTTTTATGAATAAAGATTTAATTTTCTTTATATATTATTTCGAAACTGTAAGGTGTTGTTTTGATTAATATGAAAAGTTATGGGTGAAAAGTGTAAATATTTTAAAATGAGCAAGTGGTTATAAAATATTCTTGTTGTCGGGGAATATTCGTTTGGTCGTGGAATATTCTTGTTGTCGGGGAATATTCGTACGACGGCGCAGCTATTTGTGGGTCCCACAACGGAATAACTGTCCGATATAGAAAGCGACAGAAATAACCTTTTTATAAAATAACGGCGTAGTTGTTACCGTTAGTACTGTTGAAATACCTGGTGGTTAAAATACAGTAATACGCGGTGTTGCACAGTAGCACACGGTATTGCACAGTATTTCGAATTATTGAGTCTTACGGGAGGAGGCACTTACTCAATTATTGTTACAGTAATTACTGTTCAATACTTTATATTATTGATTCAATAATTACATGATATTTTATTGATTCAATAATTGCTACGTTGATATTTTATTGACTCAATAATTGCTACGTTACTATTTTATATGATTGATTCAATAATGGCTACAGTTGATATTTTGTATTATTGATTCAATAATTGTCACTGCACAATATTTCACATTATCAACTCAATAATTCATATTATTTGAATAATATTATTAGATAGCATTATTGACAATGTCTAAGAAAGGTCTGTCTAGCAGGGGTTATTTAATTGCGCGCTAGTAAAGAAAAGTCCTTATCGGAAGGCCCCCTCTTTCCTGGGAATGACCTGGTTGTCAATATTGTAGTTCTGTAATATTATTTGTGAATAATTAATTATTGATTTATATGATAAGAAAATATTTATTTTGTGGATATAAGAGAAGGAATTAGTGCTGATGTGTTTTTATCAGTATTTTGGTGTAGAAAATCATCCGTTTATGAATTTCGGATAATTTATGTTTGGAATTTGGAAAAACTTCCTTCTACAAAGTTGTAGAGAATTAAATTTCCTATAGAAGGATATAGAATTTGTATTTTTCTGAGAAAGGGCTATTTATTATGAATTATTGAAGTTTCGAAAAATAAATATTTTTTTTAATGGGTGCGCCCCACTTTTGTTGAAAAATTCTGATGTTTTGATAGCCGCCAGGCGGCGATTTTTTTTTTTTTAAATTATAATATTTTATTACTTTAGTCTTCATTGGCATCCTAAATTTTTCCTATAAATAGGGTGCTTAGGTTAGAATTAAAAATCACACCAGAATCAGAAGTTTTCTCTCTCTATAATATCGAGCGTATTTTTGTGAGTATTTAGATACTTTGAGTATTACTATTCAGTGCAAGTTTCCTTCGGTATTATATCCGATATTCCAGTCAGAGGTACTATTCTTTTGAGGTAAGGGATGTTATTTTCTTTCGTAAATGATGTTATTCTTTTTAATATCATTATACCAAAATATTGGCATGGATTTTATTATGAAATTCTTACGTTTTTCGTCGGGGTTACTATTCACGTATACGACACTATTCACAGAAAAATTAAATTTTCTTCTATTTGTCCAAATTGTCTGTTATGGTTACTATCTTTAATTGGATCTAAGTCTTGAGCTTCATTCTTGAATTTTGCTCCACAAAGTATTATCATGGGATATTCTTGAACTTGAATAGACTAAAATACGAATCCTTAATCTTATCCTTTATTTCACTGGATTCGTTATTTATATTATTTTTCATCATTCTCAGTTCTAAGTGGTGATATAACTGAATATCTTTGGCCTGTAAAGCAAAGATGAATGATTACCTGATGAATATCTTTGGCCGTAGTGCAAAGATGACAGGTGTTGAGATGAACATGACCACTGATGATACAAATGAATATCTTTGGCCTGTAGTGCAAAGATGAATATTTGATTTGAGATGTATATTGATTGATGTTACAGGGATAAAATATTGATGATGAACGATTATTTCCGCTGCGAATATTGATCTAAAATTGGTTGTCCATTATATTTTATCTGATTTATTGAAGGCTAACGATAATTTATTTTTCATTATCTTAGTCATAATATTCTTTACTGGGCTAGTTGAGCTCACCCTTTTCATTTGTTGTCCTCTTCAGGAAATGAGAATGTTGCGGGAACTAGTCGGGGGACAGAGTGATGGTCCGAGTTAGAGCAGTAGTAGTCCTCACTATTTTTAATAAATAGTGTGATAATAATTGTAATGAGGACTTAGTTTGAATATTAATATTTTTTATATATTTGTATTGACACTCACAGTTGTGTGGTCGTATTTTGCACGACCGTGTGATATAAAGTTTGTATTTGAATTCTGTACCATGTATTTTGTGACTCAGAATGGGTTGGGTTGACTGGACCTATTCTGGGGGCGTCACAGTATACCACTACCCGACGGAGCAGGGACAGACCCTACATACCTTGAGCTGAGAGTTGATGGCGTACATAGCGCAGATCGAGTACAAGAGCGCTGTGGAGCGTGGATTGATAGGATGAGACCCTTAGTCAGTCTAGCCGTAGTATTAGTGGTATTTACCTTATGTGATGTATATACTATGTTGTAATCCCAACTTTTTGTGTAAAGTGTGGGATAGCTATGTAAACCCCGAGTAAACTTATGTTAGAGGGGTAATGTGTTAGTGTTCCCCGTCTTTTGTGATATTAGGGGATATATGTGATAACATTTATAGAAATATGCTAGGGAAAATCATGTAATAAAATGATTTGGCATATGAATATAAATGAAGCTTATTTCAGAAACGTGCTATAATTTTCTTCTTTTTAGTATCAAAAGAAATACTTAAGTAATATAACTGAGTAATAATAAAATAAAAATTTGTGATGCAGATAATGGCACCAAGACGTAGATTGACTGCACCTAAGGAGTCAGTGAACAATGAAAGGGAACAAGTAGATCCCATCCAGAAGTTAGTAAATTTGTTAGGAGAAGCTTTAAGGGGAAGGAACAACAAGCTCGTTTGCCCCAACCCTCAAGCTGTCCCAGTGATAAACTTCAAAGATTTTAGGAGTGTAGGACCCCTAGAGTTTGAGGGTACTACTGACCCGATAATTGCGTAAACTTGGATAAAAGAGATTGAGAAGGCTTTCACCATCGCCCGAGTGAGTGAAGACCAGAAGACGGTATTTGCTACATACATGATGAGAGGCGAAGCGAACTACTGGTGGGAGGCGAATCAGCAGAGAGCTGGAGAAGGAACGATAGCGTGGGAGAGATTTAAGACGTTGTTCTTCGAGAACTACTTCCCGAAGAGCATGAAGAACCGAATGGAGGTGAAGTTCTTAGAACTAAAATAAGGTGATATGACGGTGGCGCAGTACGTGGCTAAGTTCAATGAACTAGCGCGATTTGCATAACACCAAGTTGGAGATGAAGAGAGGAAGGCAAGACGTTTTGAGGAAGGGCTGAAGCCATGGCTGTATAATAAGGTATCAGTTCCTCAAATTGATTCCTTTGCGATGTTGCTAGAGAAGGCAATCATTGCGGAAAGCGGCAGTGAGGCCTTAAGTCTTATTATAAGGAGAAGAAAAATAAGAACACTGGTAGTGAGCATCGTGGAGGAAGTAGCAGCGGGGGAAGTAATTTGGGAAAGAGAAAGTGGGAGAACAATAACAACAAAAACAACAACGATCAGTCGGGAAACTTTCGTGGAGGATTTAAGAAAAAGAGTGAAGCTTGTAATAAGTGTGGGAGAAGTCATCAGGGGGAGTGCTGGAAAGGAAAGAGCTCGTGCTATAGCTGCGGCCAGGAGGGGCACATATCGCCAAATTGCCCAAAAACGAAGAAGGTCAGGGGATGTTTTGCTTGCGGATCAACAGAGCACCAGATTAAGGATTGCCCAAAGAAAGGAAATGGTGGGACTAGCGGAGGTCAGGGAAGAGGTAGCATGTTAATGATTGGTGGACCAGCGCAGCCCAATCGATCGACCGCCCGAACCTTTAACATGAACGTCCAGGACATAGTAGCTACGAAGGATGTGGTGTCAGGTATAATCCCAATCAATGATATAAATGATTATGTATTATTTGATTCGGGTGCCACCTGTTCTTTTATATCTGAAGAATTTGCTATTAGACTTAACACACCCCGAGAACGATTAGAAGATCCCTTGAACATAGAAGTTGCGAATAAGGAAGTAATCCCTGTAGAATACGTTTACCAAAATTATCGCGTAAATATTAGAGATCATGAACTAAGCGTAGACTTGATTCCAATTAGATTAGGATAATTTGACGTAATATTGGGAATGGATTGGTTGTATAACCATGCAGCAATAATTAACTATCAGAATAAGTGTGTGAACCTTCAGACTCCGAGTAAGTCTAAGGTAGTGTTTTATGGTAGCTCATCACTTAAGCAATTGTGTTGCCTTACGATGATGCAGACCAAGAAATTGTTAAGAAAAGGATGTGTAGGTTATTTAGCTTACATCATTGATACTCAAAAAAAGGGAGTAGAAATTAAAGATGTATTCATAGTAAATGAATTCCAAGATGTATTTCCAGACGATCTGCCTGGTCTTTTCGCCAGACAGAGAAATTGAATTCGTAATAGACTTAGCACCGGGAACAACACCGATTTCAAAGGCTCTATATCGTATGGCGCCAGTAAAAATGAAGGAATTAATGATACAATTGCAAGAGTTATTAGATAAAGGTTACGTGAAACCAAGTGTGTCTTTTTGGGGAGCACCAATGTTATTCGTTAAGAAAAAGGACGGATCGATGAGACTCCGTATCGATTACCGAGAATTGAACAGAGTAACGATCAAGAACAGATATCCGCTACCCAGGATAGACGACCTATTTGACCAATTGAAAGGAGTGAAGTGTTTTTCGAAGATAGACCTACGAATAGGTTATCACCAACTGAAAGTAAGGGAAGAAGACATACCAAAGACTGCGTTTCGAACCCGTTATGGAAATTAAGAGTGGTTGGTAATGTCATTCGGATTGACTAATGCTCCGACAGCATTCATGGACTTGATGAACTGAGTCTTCAAGCCATACTTGGATAAGTTCGTAGTAGTTTTCATCGACGACATCTTGATCTACTCAAAGACTGAGGAAGAGCACGCCGAACATCTGAAGATTGTCTTGGAGGCGTTAAGGAAGGAGAAGATGTATGCGAAATTTTTTAAGTGTGAATTTTGGATGGAGAAGGTTCAATTCTTAGGTCACATGGTGGATAAGAATGGAATCTCAATAAACCCTGCAAAGGTCGAAGCAGTGAGTAATTGGGAGCAGCTGAGAACACCAACGGAGGTAAGAAGTTTCTTAGGGTTAGCTAGGTACTATCAAAGATTCATCCAGGATTTTTCTAAGATAGCAACCCCGTTGACCAATCTGACAAGGAAGACAGTGAAATTTGTATCGACAGACAAGTGCGAGGAGAGTTTTTAGGAATTGAAGAAGAAATTAAGCAAGGCGCCTGTGTTGTCATTACTAGATGATGCGGGAAATTTTGTGGTGTATAGTGACGCATCGCACAAGGGACTTGGCTGTGTGCTTATGCAGCACGGCAAAGTCATTGCATATGCATCACGACAATTAAAGGACTACAAAAAACGATACCCTACTCATGACTTAGAGTTAGCGGCAGTAGTTTTCGCGTTGAAGATTTGGAGGCATTATTTGTATGGAGAGAAATATAAGATATACACGGACCACAAGAGTCTGAAATATATCTTCACACAAAAGGAGTTGAATATGAATCAGAGAAGGTGGTTAGAATTGATTAAGGATTATCACTGTGATATTCTTTTTCACCCGGGTAAGGCAAATGTAGTTGCCGACGCTTTGAGCAGAAAAGGAAGGGAGAAATTATTTCATTTGACGACTCAGGAAGAGTTGATAAGAGAGATGGAGAAATTGGAAATAGAGGTAAAGGAATTTGAGAGGTCTAAAGAAAAGTTGTTCGTAATGGAAGCTCATCCAACATTGTTGGATAGAGTAAAGAAATCACAAGAGAAGGATGAAAAATGCGAGAAAATCAGAAAGAGGATCATAGAAAATGGAGAAGAAAGATTTCGAATGGATAAAGATGATATCTTGAGATTCGAAAGGAGAGTGTGGGTGCCAGCGGTAACTGAGCTAAGAGAAGAGATTTTACACGAGGCACACAATATGACATATTCCGTTCACCCAGGAGGCACAAAGATGTACCGAGATTTGCGACAATATTTTTGGTGGCCCAATCTGAAACGGGAAGTCGCAGAGTGCGTTAGTAGATGTCTGACTTGCCAACGCGTTAAAGCAGAACACCAGCGGTCGAGTGGTTTATTACAACCGTTGGAAATACCGGAGTGAAAATGGAAGCACATTACGATGGACTTCGTAGTGGGACTTCAGTCACGCAAAAAAGGTTATGATGCCATTTGGGTTGTAAGAACCCAAATTTTTAGAAATTATTAAATAAGAATTTAATAAATAAAATTCTTAAACTGTGAGATGGGTTCGAATAAGAGTATATATATGTGATATGAGGTATGTGGTGTTATATTATATAGGGTAATGCGGACTATGTAATATGTGTTTTTGTGATTTATAAATACACTATTAATATATATTTGTTTTTTAGCGTAGAGACGATTCAGTGGAGATAAAGGAAGTGGATAAATTCCTATCGATATTAAATAATTTATAGAATTATTTTATCATAGTAAGTTGGTGACATTAAATATCCTTAATGTATAATCACCATATTCTTGTGTATGTGCATTAATAACTAGTATGTTTATAATATAGGTTATTAATAGCACTTAAGCTATTCGTGAATAGGTTTGGATAGTGAAGCATGAGTTAGTTAAGGAATTAACTAATAAGAATAAATATTAGTTAATTTAAGTTGGGAGTTATATTATGGAATAATATAATGTTAATATTGAACCTTAATGATATGGTGTAGTGCTTAATTTACTTAAGTAAAGAAATGGATTAGTATATGCGTTGAATATATGATTATAGTTGCTACTTTTTATATATGTTACTTAGAATGGTAATATGTGAGAAAGTCTAATGTACGAATAACGTTAATAAATATATATATACGTTATTAAAGAGAAATAGAAATCATTATATCTTTAAATGAATATTTGAAGAAATTGTTTTGGAAACAATTTATAGAAAAGAAAGAGAACTAATTATTATATATTTCTAATAAAGGGTATTAAAATAATTTCTAATATTGAATTATTTTAATAAAAGGAGAAAATGTTATTTTTGAATAATAATATTACCTTATATGTTTTTGTATGAGGTGTGATTGGTTAATATAGTAAATATATTAAAACGTATTTGCTATATGTAAATAAATTGATGGAAACAATTTATTATAATAGAAAATAAACTTATTGTCTATTTTCTATATATAATATATGTACATGTGTCGTACATATAGTTATTTGATATTATATTAAGAATAATATCATGAGACAATAAGTAAATTATTTTCTAATAATGAATGTCTTTATTCGGAGAAAACATAATATTTATGTTATGGCAAAATACATAATTTCTAATGTATTTTTCAAGGGAGTTTAATTTATAAAAGAAAACTAAGTTATTTTAATAACTTGAGTTGCTATAGTACCGTAAGTGTTATAAATAATATTTGAATATTTCTATTCGTAATATATTTATATGTGGACCTTATGACTTAATACTTCTAATTATATTGAACATGTTATAAGTAGTAAGTGATGGAAATAATAACAAGCTTCAGATTAAGCTTGTGAGAAATGCCTTGTGTGGCACGATAATAGATTCGGTAATGAATTGATTAATTTGAGGATGAAAGAATTATTAATTAAATAATTAATTGTTATTATAATAATATGTTGATTTATTATCGTGGCTAGTAATAGTATAGTAATAAGGAGATTGATTATAAATATAATCGGAATTGTATTAATGAAGAATGAGATATATTGTCTTATAATCGTTATGGGCAATATACTATTATCAAGTAATTATTTAATAATATGTTGATTAATGAATAAATGAATTATAAATATTATAAGATTTATATTAATCTATTGTTATAGAGATTAATAATTGATTTACGAGGAAGGGATTAATTAATATTATTATTAATTAATTGATAAGATAAGTAATTTATTAATTTCTATGTGCAACCATGCGATATTAAAAGTATAACGTATGATAGTTAACTATATGTTATACGAAGTGTAAAGTGCAATGCGACTATGTTATTTATGAATATAAACTATATAGTAAAGTTTATTGAGTTGTAAGAGGTACATGAAATGTGTGTGACATTGTGTATATGAGTGTACAATAAAATAATATATCATGAATATGTTGTAAACAATTATTGAATCAATAAAATTAATAATAAAGGAGACAATACCATGTGATGGTACCCGAAAGAATTATATCCGGTAAAATAAAATGTATATGGATTATATGTTCGTGTATATACCTATTTGTTACATTGTATTTAGAAGGGACATTGTGACTTAAAAATATACTATGTGAACATACACTATAGTATATATATTATGTGTATGGATGTATTAACCTAAGTGTTATATTACCTTTACATTGCTGAGAATTGCTTGTCCCTTTGTGAGAGTCTCTCTCATCTCCTCTTCACGTGCACAAACTCCAAGCTAGTCTATTCCTATAACCATAAAACTCAGTAAACATTCATAGCAATGATGAGCAAGGGAGTGGTTTTTATGATTCAATTCAACTACTATCTACCAACTCTCTCTTAACTACCATGCAATTCTCATTCTCGTTTGTTTAAATTAGGGAGCAAAGTTATGGACTGTGTTTTGGGTTTTCTGTAAATATAGTCTCCCTTCTTCTAAATTCTTTTGCTGAGAATTATATTGAGATAAGCTAGTATTTAGAGAAAGAGTATTACATGTTGGTGAAGAGTCTGATAATTAAGAAGTATTCAATTGAGCTTTAACAGTGGTATAATTCCTATACTCTCTTCATTTTCTTATTCTTTGTAACTTTCTAAAGTTCTCGATTTTGTGGAAATAGGATCTTAATTGATTTGAAATATGATTTGTTTAGTAGTATATAAGATCACATGTATGTTAGAAATCATATTGAAGCATTGCTAGAATGAAATTCATGATTTATTTTGGGTTGGCCTGGAAACCTGCTGAAGCAAGCTGTTCCTGGTTCGAACTGCACATGGCGCAGCTACGCCGGGTTTATACCTGGGCGCAACACAGCTGCACCGGTCCCCTGTCCCAGTTTTTGCCTTATGTTAAATCTGCTAAGAGTTACCTAATTATTATAGCTTAGACAAGCATGCAAGCAGGGATAATATAAATATATAAGTATATTAAACTAATGTGAGCATGTTTTATTAAGATTTCATGCAAGAATGATAAAGTTATAGTTTTGAAAATAAACTTAAGGTTTTATAAACGACTTTTGGCATATACAAGTCATGTTTATATTCTGACTTTTGAGACACATTAGTATGGTTTAAGAATGCATGGAATGCATGTTGACTTGTGTGTATATGCTTCATAATGTGACATGGACATACGAACCCCACTATTGAACCTTTCTAACTAAAATATAAGTTTTAAAGGTGGATATTGACATGAGAATACCATATATACATTCTGACTTTTGAGACATGTTTGTATGACCTAGAAATACATGATTTGTATGTTCACTTGCGTAGATAAGCTTCATAATGAAATACGAACATGCAAACCTCACTAGTAGCAAAAATGTAAGTTTTATAAAATAAACTTTTGACATGTATATACCATGCTAACGTTCTGATTTTACAAACATATTGGTATGGTTTAAGAATGCATGAAGAGCATGTTAACTTACGTACATATGTTTCACAATGTAATGTGAACATATGAGCCTTATTAGTGAGCTTACTAATGAAAATATAAGTTATGGTCGTGCATGTTAACATGTTACCTTGAGATTTGGATTTTGATGTTTATGAACGTATGTAAGAGCACTCTTGGACTCTTTCATGTATCATACATGTATATACACCATGACTACATGTCGTAAAACCAAGTTTAGCATAAACGAAACAAGTTTTCAAACTAATAACTATAATAGTTACATGTATAAAATATGAATATTCATGAACATGCCCAATATAAGTTATATGAATACTTTATGTGTTTAAAGAACGAGCATGATGAACTTTGTGATGTTCATGACCTTGAGTGGCCTTAAAATTGTTGGAATGTTGACTTAGAACCTATATCATATAGATTGCACGTGAAAAGGTTAAACGAGTATGATAGTATCATTTAATGTGTATACATGCTATGTAGGACCATATGTTAATACTTGAATCCGATTTCGACGGTTAATAGAGTATATTTACTTTGTTATAGTCTTATGTGTTAGTAATGATAAATGAGAATGATTAACTCAAAAGATGGACTACACTAGCTATATGTAAATAGATTAGTGGTAGACAGGCATATGTATATGAAGAATGTTAGTAAGTATGTATGGTTAAAGTGTACGTATACTTACATATTTATTCTAAGAATACGATAAGAATGTGAGACGAAGGTTCTAAGAACCAAGTTAGACAACAATGTAACCTTTATTATTACATTGAGAATGTGTGGATACATATAACTAATGAATGTGATCTCTATGGTTAATATAACTGTGTAGGATTACACGAAGTACAAATATTCTTAAGCAGTTAAGTCGTAGTTGTTAAACTACGAATCAAGCAAGTCTTTCAGTTCCTATTTGATATATGAATTCAATAACTGTTAGTTGAATTATATTATGTTATGATGATGTGAACTTATATATGAACTGTATATGAGATATGTATGAGATTGAATGTTGATCTTTGATGATATGCTTGTTATGTGAGAAGTAATATGCTTAGTAAATATAAATTGATTATAAATGCATGAACTGAGTATGATGTTATATAAGCTATGTGATGCATGAAAACTGTTAGAATTGCTGAGCTGTCGAGCTCACTCTTGCAAATAACCACTTTTGCAGGTTAAGGACTCACGGTAAAGTTACGTGCTACTTGATTGATAAAGTTCAATAGTATCGCAAGAAGATTATTATTTTGTTGAAGTTATTGTTTTGAACCATGTTTAAGGTTCTAGGAGATGTACATGATAGTGGTTATAATGATTGCTACATATTGTGTTGTATAGATGTATTAGTAATACATAGAGGATATCAAGTTGAGATGTAAAAATCTATAAAGTAATTCGAATAGAATGAATCATATCATATAGTTGATTCAAGGATTTGTAATTAATTCAAAGTTATGAAATCAATGAAAAGATTTTATTCAAAGGAGATGGAAAAAGTTTAAATTATTCCGTATTTTTATAACATCGAATATGATGTAAGACAGGAATGGTAAATGACCGAGATTTGAAACTTATAAAAGGTTTGGGGTCATAATACAAGATCTTGGATATGAAGAGAAATTATATTTCTATATTGTAATAAGTGAAATTTATTCATTAAGTTTTGAATAAAAGATGTAAATATTTGACTAGTAGTATCGTGACTGCACCGGATCTGAGGTAATAGAAGGGACCCGGATTTGAGGGCATCACAGGTTGGTATCAAAGCTGTAGGTTATAAATCTTAGGTAAGTGTACCTTAGACTATAACCTGAGAGAGGGAAAGATAAAGATTAAAATATATACGTGACGATTCAAAGAAGAATCTCGAAGTATCTAGAGAATGAGAATCAGGAGTTTTCTAACTCCAGTAATGAAAATGTTAAGGCGATGTCTATAAGATGTATATGACAAACATAGTGAGAATAAACTCAAATGGAGTTTAGTTAATAGTAAGGAAAGAACCCTGAGGTAAAGCGATGATCACGACGTGATCAGATTGAACTGTGAAATGATAGATAGTTTGTAACGACTAAGTGTGTATAGCTTAATGCTATGAGAGAATGTACTATAAAAAGTACGAGATGAACTCATGAGGAGTTGTATATGGTAAAACCTAGAAAGTTCGTAACGAGGAAGTGATAGAGTAAGATAAGTTAAGTGTTGGACTTCCATTGAGGACTCATGTGATGGCTTAGTTGTACAAACTTTTGTATGGGCAAAAGTTTTGTGCTTGCACTGAGTGCGTCACATTGATAATCGTTGGAATGTTAGTGTCGCGGTATCATTATACATATGGCGGAAAGGTGATTCTTTTCTCATGTTTATTTTGATAGATAGAGATTTCTAAGATTAATTTAGATAATACTAAGATTAGGTGCGAGTTCTTAAGACTCATGCCTATGACGAGTTCGTGACTCATAATCGTATGGTGGGACCCCTCAGCGAATGGACGACTTTGGTCTGACTAGGATAAGTTCCTACACCCATATGATTGTGGTAAGTTCCTAAACTTCCATGGTATGGTAAGTTGGTGAACTGTACTGAGAATAGACATATTATATAAGAGTTTTGGAATAGTGAGCATTGATGGTGGTAAGAGGTTGAAATGATGGAGAAATTGGATTTTCCTAAATCTTCTAGCTACGCTAGATTTTTAATATTTATTGACTTCGTGCTAGTGTTTGCACTTCTGTTTTCTTGAGAAAAACATTGGGTCAAGTGACTGAACCAATGAGTTTTTTTAAAAAACAATACCGTTATTCGTATGTCTAAGCTACTAGTTTCGGCTAAGACAATTTGAAAATCTTTCAAAATGTATTTTGACCATGCGCATCAGTTGATATGGTGTAGGATGGTAAACGATGGAGTCATCAATGCAATCGAACCTAGTGTCAGAAGTGATCGTAAGATCGTCAGCCCATTATGGTAGGATGTATTATGGAAAAGTCACAAATGACGGAATCTTCAACGTACTATTAAGTGGGTACGGCATTTTGACCTCAAAAAATGATTTTTAGTTTTCTTTCGAGTTATGAAAAGTTGATTAAATTATTTCGATTGATGTCCGAGTTGTTGATAAGAGTCTAAGCTATTCGATTCGGCTAGACGACTGTCGAAAAATGATTGTAGAATTCAAACATTCTTATGTATTTGTGCCAAACCAGATTGCTCTGGTCCGGATTTAGAAGTTGAGAAGCTGAGTTGAATAACCCTATAACGGGAACATATTTTCAGAGACAGTGGTCACGAACATGACTCATATAGTTATTACAACACGCTACGTTGCGGCCCAACGTTGTGACACCCCCAAATTCGGGTACTTCAATTTCCACGGGACTTGGTGTTCACTGTACAAATATCATCTATCTATCTACCCATAGTAAATGCAAACCATGAAATAAATAGAAATAATCCTCCCCTTATGGGGTTACAACATCTGAAAAGAAATACATCAATCCCAGGTCGTACTTAACCTTAAATATCAAATGCGGAAATATAACTAATTAAATAAGTTTTACACAACTTTAACATAAGTCTGAAACATAAACACATAAAATAAACAACAAGTCTTCATCACTTGTTGACCTTGCCCTTGCCTTTGCTAGTAGAAGGCTCGTTGGACCTTTCGTTCTTAACTGCAATGTTATTATTACGCAAGAGTGAGCACGATTGCCCACAAGTATAATAATATGACAACAATATAATAACATGCGAGTGAATCAAAGACATCTGAATAAAGAAACTCAACTTTTGACTCAAGAATGAATAACAGGAATCAAAAGAACGTCTGAGGGTCATAAGACCTTGAACTATGTCCTAGGTTGTAAAGTTTTTATGCTTTAAACCTTTAACAGTCATAAGACTATGGACTCTACTTCTCGTACTTAGGGGGATCAGCCCTTAGTACCATATTGTGCACAATATCTCAACGCTAAAGCGTAAATAATCCCCTTTTACAGGGTTGTTCATCTCAGTTTTGACATCAGAGTCCGCACCAAAGAAAGTTTGGTTTGGATAAGCTCAATAAGTATTTTGGAATTTAGAACGTTCATCAACTATGGACTAGTCGAATCAATAAGGGTTCACTAGTCCTATAAGGTTCAACAATAACATCGATATTCAATTTGAATAATAAATCTCAAGAGTATACAATCGAATAAGTATTGTATAACTGAATCATGCTTTTAAAAGAGTTACAATATGTAATATGAATTTCGAACTTGAACAATTAAGAACACGAGCTTACTCGATATAGAAACACAAGTCTAAGACTTAATAAATGAATAAATTAGAATTTAGGGAACTTGCTAAATCAATAAGTTAGGGATAGGATACTTGCCTCTTGCACAAGCTACAATTATAATTCACGTTCTTTATTAAACCCTACACATCAATACGTTCACAATACAAATTAATCAATAACTCGATATACGTATCGAATCACACACATCGGTCTTGAGCACGTTATTGGACTATACAATTAACGATTCAAGTCATGTAATTAACTTATTAATTACTCACGTAATATAAGTTATTAACCTCTTATTATATGTTTAGCATATCTTTATGTTCATTACATTAGGTTTTAAACCACCTCTTAGAACACACGAACACTTAGCAAAAAAATTTCAAATTTCTGCAAGGGGCGCGGCCGCGCGCCAGTTACCCTTGGGACCAGCGCGGCCGCGCGGCAACGCAGACCCAGATTTCCAGTTCGCGAATGACACACAGAGCAACCCAAATAAATCCAAATTAAACTAACGAAATGAATTTAAGGCTACCCATGAGATATAGAATTTACAGAAACATCATACCATGTTCTAAGCATGCTTTTAACACTTTAAATCACGAAATTACACAAATCACAACATTTAATTTCACTATTTTCAACATTTTATAAAGTTTTGAAAGAAAACAAGAATTCAACGTTACGGATTCGTTATAACACCGAATCCGTTCGTTTAACTTCCATTTTGTTCGTTTAAATGTACACAATCACATTCAAGTGTTAATTTAAGTTAAATAAACGCATAAGGTGTGTAAATTTTGTACGTAAGGGCCATATGGGCCATATGTACAATTTTTACACTCTGTAACTTTTGAAAACCCAATTATCAACAAAATTCCATGGTGTGATCACTGAAAGTTATGCATATATGGCATATAATATGTTATGGACATCAATTAATATATATATAGCCATATCATGAACAAGTCATCAATTTAGTCTTTTACAGAAAACTTCAAAGTACGTTAATGGAAGTTTTGAAAACTTAATTAAGACGTAATTACATAAAATTGATCACTGTGATTTATGTATACATGGTATAAAACATGTTATAAACATAATTTAACCCATATAAAACCATATAACCAACAATGATTCAAAATTGACGATTACAGAGAACTTCAAAGTACGTAAAAATAGAAAGCTTAAAACTTAATATAACTGAATTTACCCTTGCTAGTTGGTGAAGATGATTCAAGGATGATGATATAAATTTTTCCAATTCTTCTTCCTCAATCTTTTCTCTCAAAATTCTCTCTGATATGAATATATGAATTGATATAGTATATATGTATATAAGTATAATACGTATAATATATAATGGGTGAGTGGTTGTCAGTTGGTCCCTTAGTGGGTTAACTGACCAACTCCCCTTAAGGCCTTGTTTGGCTAGCTTAAGGAATCCCTTCTCATTTATTTTAATTAATTTATTATAATATAGTTAATTAATGTCACACCCAATTAAATCAAATAATGCTATTTAAATCAATTAAATAAAATAGCATAAATCTACATTAAATCACATAGTCACATAATTAAAATTCTTATTTATTAATTATGTCTAATCATAAATCTCTAATTAATTAATAAATTAATTAGAATAACATTATGCTTATTAATTAATATATTAATCAAATAAGCTCAATTAAATACATACTTTGAATATAAAAATTCACCACATTAATTTAACTAATGTGACACATATAATTAAATTAATCTACCACAAATTCATCAATTAATTATTTAACTCAATAATTAAATCATCAAAAATATTTATTTAATTCAATAAATATTCAAAATAAATTACAAAAATCTTGTTTGTCACATCTTTCCCCCCTTAAAAGGATTCTGTCCCCAGAATCACGGTTCAATTAAATTTCGTCCCGTTACATTCTCCCCCCCTTACAAAGATTCTGTCCCCAGAATCGCATAAACAAAAAAATTAAGTAAATAAATCTGGGTAATTCTTCATCATATGCTCTTCGAGTTCCCACGTAGCTTCTTCAGCATTGTGGTTCCTCCAAATTACCTTAACAGAAGGTATAATTTTATTTCTGAGGACTTGCTCTTTCCTGTCAACAATCTGAACAGGAATTTCTTCATAGGATAAGTCTTTCTCAAAATGTAGGGGTTCATATTCAATCACATGTTTGTAATCGGGTTTGTAGGGGCGTAAAACTGACACATGAAAGACGTTGTGGACATTCTCAAGCGCCGGAGGTAAGGCTACCTCATACGCAACTTCTCCAATCCTTCGCAGTACTTCAAAGGGTCCAATGAACCTTGGGCTCAATTTTCCCTTCTTACCGAATCTGATCTTCCCCTTCCAGGGAGAGACTTTCAAGAACACATAGCTACCCGATTCAAACTCAACGTTCTTACGGTGTGGATCGGCGTATTTCTTCTGCCTATCCTGAGCTGCTACCAGTCTTGTTCTGATCACTTTGACTATCTCTGCTGTCTGCTGTACCAGTTCTGGACCTAATAGTTGTCTCTCGCCAACTTCATCCCAGTATAGCGGGGTTCTGCATTTTCTTCCGTACAACGCTTCGTAAGGCGGCATGCCAATACTAGCGTGGTAACTGTTGTTGTAACCGAATTCCACAAGCGGTAGGTGATCATCCCAATTTCCTTTAAAATCCATGATGCATGCTCTCAACATATCTTCCAATGTCTGGATCGTTCTTTCACTCTGCCCATCTGTCTGAGGGTGATAAGCCGTACTCATTCTCAACTGTGTCCCCATGCATTCTTGTAGTCGCTTCCAGAAGTTCGATGTGAAACGCGGATCTCTGTCGAAAACAATTGACACCGGAACTCCGTGCCTCGAAACAATCTCTTTCACATATAGCCTTGCCAACTGGTCTAAGTTGAATCTGATTTTAATCGGAAGGAAGTGTGCGGATTTCGTCAGTCGGTCAACGATAACCCATACTGCGTCGTAGCCTTTCTGAGTCGTCGGAAGGCCAACCACGAAATCCATCGTAATGTGTTCCCATTTCCATTCTGGGATTTCCAGGGGTTGTAGCAAACCACTTGGTCTCTGATGTTCTGCTTTCACTTTCTGACAGGTTAGACACTTTGCAACACACTCAGCCACATCTCGTTTCAAATTCGGCCACCAGAAGTGCTGTCGAAGATCCTGGTACATCTTGGTACTACCGGGGTGAATTGAATACCGTGAGCTATGAGCCTCTCTCAAAATGTCATCCTTAATTTCTGGCACTGACGGTACCCGAACTCTATTCTCAAATCTCAGTAGTCCCTCACTGTCTATCTTGAATCTCGGTTCGGTTCCTTCAGATATCTTTTTCTTAACCTTCTCACATTCTGCGTCCTGAAGTTGAGCTTCCTTAACTTTATCCAATAGGGTTGTACCAGCTTGAATCTGAAACAACTTCTCGTCAATCTCCATCGAATACTTCACTTCCAATTTCAGCTTTTCCATTGCTGAAATTAGTTCCTCCTGAGTAGTCAACATCATCAATTTCTCCCGACCCTTTCTGCTTAAGGCGTCGGCAACCACATTAGCCTTACCCGGATGGTATAAGATTTCACAGTCATAATCCTTAATTAACTCCAGCCACCTTCTCTGGCGCATATTCAAGTCCTTCTGTGTAAAGATATATTTCAGACTCTTGTGGTCTGTATATATTTCACACTTCTCCCCATAGAGATAGTGTCTCCAAATTTTTAAAGCAAATACCACGGCAGCTAACTCCAAGTCATGGGTCGGATACCCCTTCTCATAGTCTTTCAATTGTCGTGACGCATACGCAATGACCCTGCCGTTTTGCATAAGCACACAGCCAAGTCCTTTATGCGACGCATCACTATAAACCACAAAATTGCCTGTGTCGTCCGGAAGGGATAACACAGGTGCTGAACTCAACCTCCTCTTGAGCTCTTGGAAACTTTCCTCACACTTCTCTGTCCAAACGAATTTCACCGATTTTCTAGTCAAATTTGTCAGCGGAGTTGCGATCTTGGAAAAGTCCTGAATAAATCTTCTATAATAACCCGCCAATCCAAGAAAACTCCTCACTTCCGACGGTGTTTTCGGCAGATCCCAGTTCATCACAGCTTCGACTTTAGAGGGATCTACCGAAATTCCGTCCTTGTCGATCACATGTCCAAGAAATTGCACTCTTTCAATCCAGAATTCACATTTAGAAAATTTGGCGTACAACTTCTCTCTTCTCAACGCCTCTAATGTTAACTTCAGATGTTCTACATGTTCTTCCTTGGTCTTCGAGTATACCAAAATATCGTCGATAAAGACCACCACGAATTTGTCCAAAAACGGCTTGAACACTCCATTCATTAAGCCCATGAATGCTGCAGGAGCATTCGTTAGACCAAATGACATTACCAAAAATTCGTAGTGACCATATCGAGTCCTAAATGCTGTCTTTGGAACATCCTCTGGCCTCACCTTCAGCTGATGATAGCCACTCCTCAAGTCTATCTTTGAAAAGTACCTTGCACCCTTCAATTGGTCGAACAGATCGTCGATCCTCGGTAATGGATATCTATTCTTAATTGTGACCTTATTCAGTTCTCTGTAGTCGATGCAAAGCCGCATCGTCCCGTCCTTCTTCTTCACAAATAACACCGGCGCTCCCCACGGCGATACGCTCGGTTGGATGTACTTCTTGTCCAGTAACTCTTGTAGTTGTACCATTAACTCTTTCATCTCTACCGAATCCGGTATGGTGCCTTCGATATTGGGGCCGTCCCTGGCGCCAAATCGATCACAAACTCAACCTCTCTGTCTGGCGGAAGTCCTGGCAGATCATCCGGAAATACGTCTAAGAAGTCCCTCACGACTGGTATATCTTCTAATTTCGAATTTTCTTTACGACTATCGACTATGTAGGCTAAATATCCTACACAGCCTTGTCTTAACAACTTCCTGGCCTGCATCATCGTCAGACAACTCGCTTGTCTAGGCGATTTACTGCCATAAAACACAACCTTTGACGGGGTCATAAGGTTGATACACTTCCTCTGGCAATCAATTACAGCCCCATAATTGACTAGCCAATCCATTCCCAGAATAACATCGAATTCCCCAAGTCTAATCGGGATAAGATTTACGTTCATAATGTTACCCTTAATATCTACTCTACAGTTCTTGTGTACATACTTAACAGGGATTACTTCTCTATTCGCAATCTCTATATTCATGGGGTATTCTAACTCGTCCATAGGAAGTTCTAAGTTCTTAGCAAAGTCATCGGATATAAATGAACAAGTAGCACCCGAATCAAATAGTACATAAGCATTAACTTTATTGATCGGAATGATACCTGACACCACATCGCGAGACTGCACAGCATCCTGCACGGTCATGTTGAAGGTCCTGGCGGTTGGTCGGTTGGTTGCGGTTGGTCCCGTGATAGTTAAAGCACTTCCACCGCTGTTTCCCCTGTTTCCACCTGATCCTTCCCTTCCAGATCCCTTCTTGGGACAGTCCCTTGCCAGATGGTCCTTTGAGCCGCAAGTGAAGCAAGCGCCCTTCTTTGGGTTCGGACAGTTAGGTGCTATGTGGCCTTCCTGACCACAATTATAACATACTCGTTTTCCCTTCATACAGACCCCCAGGTGAGCTTTCCCGCAGGTCGAACAAGCTTCGATCCTCTTTTTCTGACCACCTTGCTGATTCCCAGTCGATGAGTTATCATTCCACCTCCTCTTCTGATTATTACTCCCTCCCGTGTTGCTACCACTAGCCTTGTTAATTCCTTCACCTTCACTCTTCTTCTTTTTCTGATCTTGGTTATACTTTGTAACTGCATCACTCCCGCCTTCAGCGAGAATGGCCTTCTCCAACACCCCAGCAAAAGTGTTCAATTGGAACATTGACACTTTGCTATACAACCAGGGCTTCAGGCCCTGTTCAAACCTCCTTGCCTTCCTCTGATCGGTGTGCACTTGATACGTGGCAAACCTAGCCAACTCATTGAATTTCGCCGCATATTCTGGTACGGACATATTTCCCTGTTTCAGTTCCAAGAACTGGACCTCCATTTGATTCTGCGAGCTGGTCGGAAAGTACATCTCGAAGAACATCTCCTTGAACCTCTCCCAGGTAATCACACCTTCACCTCCCCGGACCTTATTCGCTTGCCACCAATAGCTGGCCTCAGATTTCAGCATGAACGTTGCATAGGCGGTTTTCTGGTCCTCTCTGACTCTGGCGACGTCAAAAACTTTTTCCATCTCCATGACCCAGGTTTGAGCTTCTATCGGGTTCATGGTGCCTTTAAACTCTGGCGGTCCCACCGCCTTGAAGTCCTTGAACGTTGTGGTCGGTGGAGCTTGAGGTTGGTTGTTAAGCGCTCCAGCAAGTAAGTTCGCCAACTGCTGAACGGGGTTAGCATTGGCGTCGTTGTTGTTGTTAGTTGACCCTTCTTGGGCCTGTTGACGGTTAGATCGTCTCCTTGGCGGCATTTTACTCTTAAGAAATACGCGTATTAGAACTTTATTCAATCTTTTAAATATCTAAGGCTTAACTTAAACATTTAGACACAATCAGTCAACACATTATCTCAAATAAACTCTGATATATTACTAAATCAAAAGTTTTAACATAATACGATAGCATCACTGCTATTTACATCAACTATCCTGAGATAAAGAATCTACAGGATTTAAAACATAAAATATTCCTCTGTTTATAAACACATTGGAATTTACATTATTAACTACCAGATAGGTTTCACAAAATCAAATGTTCCTATCACTGCCCATTAAGGCGACGAACAGCTTTGCCACGCTCTTCTTCCATAATCCGAGACATCGTCCTGCGATCTAGCATGTACGACGGTAGTCCTTCAAACTGAATTGGGTACCTCATAACCCGATCCTGGGCCTCGTCAATTGCATACTGAAGTATAGAGTACGTCTCTTCAAGCTTGGCCTTCTTCGCCCGACAATTATCTTCTGCGAGATCTGCTCATCGTGATTCCCTTACTCAAGCCTCCTCTGCTATGGCCAGCCTTGCTGATTTCTCTTTTAGTTCATTCTTCAATTCCTCAATTTCCTCTGACTTCTGCTCGGTTTGGCCCTTCTCGTGAGCCAAATTCCACTCTACATTTCCCAAACGTGTGTGAAGAGCCTCAACCTCTCCATCCCTCAGCTCGATGGTAGACTGTTGAGTAACCGACCGCTCCCTCAGCTCCTGAACAGTCTCCCTCAGCTCCTGAACAGTATCACGTAACTCTATGTTACGGTCATACAGCTCGTCATACATCTCAGCACTGATAGAGCTCGGCGGGAACTCTTCAGGGTCTTCCTCCTCCTCTTCAGCTGCCTCAGCCTGAACTTCAATCTCCTCAGGGTCTTCCTCAGAGTCCTCCTCTGAATTAGACACCGGCACAATCTCCTGACCAATGACTGTGATCAAGGGTGATGGCTCTCGTCGGACTAACTGCTCCCAAACTACGTGGATATCTCGGGGCTCCTCCTCTCTAGCCTCTAGGGGTACAGGGTCCCTGGACTGACTAGGTTCTCCAGCATTCGTCATCCTGACAAATAAAATTTTAAGTTTTAGTAATTACGTGATGCTAATCGAGACTCGAATATATAAGTATAAGCACGTAGCACATAAGGTAAGTTATTATCTTTCTTAGAACTCGATAAGAGTTATCATTACTATGTTCTCGATCTCTAAAAAGGCTACTATCCTAAGGTTTTTCCCCACCTAAGGTTCATAACCTACAGCTCTGATACCAACCTGTGACACCCCCAAATCCGGGTACTTCAATTTCCACGGGACTTGGTGTTCACTGTACAAATATCATCTATCTATCTACCCATAGTAAATGCAAACCATGAAATAAATAGAAATAATCCTCCCCTTATGGGGTTACAACATCTGAAAAGAAATACATCAATCCCAGGTCGTACTTAACCTTAAATATCAAATGCGGAAATATAACTAATTAAATAAGTTTTACACAACTTTAACATAAGTCTGAAACATAAACACATAAAATAAACAACAAGTCTTCATCACTTGTTGACCTTGCCCTTGCCTTTGCTAGTAGAAGGCTCGTTGGACCTTTCGTTCTTAACTGCAATGTTATTATTACGCAAGAGTGAGCACGATTGCCCACAAGTATAATAATATGACAACAATATAATAACATGCGAGTGAATCAAAGACATCTGAATAAAGAAACTCAACTTTTGACTCAAGAATGAATAACAGGAATCAAAAGAACGTCTGAGGGTCATAAGACCTTGAACTATGTCCTAGGTTGTAAAGTTTTTATGCTTTAAACCTTTAACAGTCATAAGACTATGGACTCTACTTCTCGTACTTAGGGGGATCAGCCCTTAGTACCATATTGTGCACAATATCTCAACGCTAAAGCGTAAATAATCCCCTTTTACAGGGTTGTTCATCTCAGTTTTGACATCAGAGTCCGCACCAAAGAAAGTTTGGTTTGGATAAGCTCAATAAGTATTTTGGAATTTAGAACGTTCATCAACTATGGACTAGTCGAATCAATAAGGGTTCACTAGTCCTATAAGGTTCAACAATAACATCGATATTCAATTTGAATAATAAATCTCAAGAGTATACAATCGAATAAGTATTGTATAACTGAATCATGCTTTTAAAAGAGTTACAATATGTAATATGAATTTCGAACTTGAACAATTAAGAACACGAGCTTACTCGATATAGAAACACAAGTCTAAGACTTAATAAATGAATAAATTAGAATTTAGGGAACTTGCTAAATCAATAAGTTAGGGATAGGATACTTGCCTCTTGCACAAGCTACAATTATAATTCACGTTCTTTATTAAACCCTACACATCAATACGTTCACAATACAAATTAATCAATAACTCGATATACGTATCGAATCACACACATCGGTCTTGAGCACGTTATTGGACTATACAATTAACGATTCAAGTCATGTAATTAACTTATTAATTACTCACGTAATATAAGTTATTAACCTCTTATTATATGTTTAGCATATCTTTATGTTCATTACATTAGGTTTTAAACCACCTCTTAGAACACACGAACACTTAGCAAAAAAATTTCAAATTTCTGCAAGGGGCGCGGCCGCGCGCCAGTTACCCTTGGGACCAGCGCGGCCGCGCGGCAACGCAGACCCAGATTTCCAGTTCGCGAATGACACACAGAGCAACCCAAATAAATCCAAATTAAACTAACGAAATGAATTTAAGGTTACCCATGAGATATAGAATTTACAGAAACATCATACCATGTTCTAAGCATGCTTTTAACACTTTAAATCACGAAATTACACAAATCACAACATTTAATTTCACTATTTTCAACATTTTATAAAGTTTTGAAAGAAAACAAGAATTCAACGTTACGGATTCGTTATAACACCGAATCCGTTCGTTTAACTTCCATTTTGTTCGTTTAAATGTACACAATCACATTCAAGTGTTAATTTAAGTTAAATAAACGCATAAGGTGTGTAAATTTTGTACGTAAGGGCCATATGGGCCATATGTACAATTTTTACACTCTGTAACTTTTGAAAACCCAATTATCAACAAAATTCCATGGTGTGATCACTGAAAGTTATGCATATATGGCATATAATATGTTATGGACATCAATTAATATATATATAGCCATATCATGAACAAGTCATCAATTTAGTCTTTTACAGAAAACTTCAAAGTACGTTAATGGAAGTTTTGAAAACTTAATTAAGACGTAATTACATAAAATTGATCACTGTGATTTATGTATACATGGTATAAAACATGTTATAAACATAATTTAACCCATATAAAACCATATAACCAACAATGATTCAAAATTGACGATTACAGAGAACTTCAAAGTACGTAAAAATAGAAAGCTTAAAACTTAATATAACTGAATTTACCCTTGCTAGTTGGTGAAGATGATTCAAGGATGATGATATAAATTTTTCCAATTCTTCTTCCTCAATCTTTTCTCTCAAAATTCTCTCTGATATGAATATATGAATTGATATAGTATATATGTATATAAGTATAATACGTATAATATATAATGGGTGAGTGGTTGTCAGTTGGTCCCTTAGTGGGTTAACTGACCAACTCCCCTTAAGGCCTTGTTTGGCTAGCTTAAGGAATCCCTTCTCATTTATTTTAATTAATTTATTATAATATAGTTAATTAATGTCACACCCAATTAAATCAAATAATGCTATTTAAATCAATTAAATAAAATAGCATAAATCTACATTAAATCACATAGTCACATAATTAAAATTCTTATTTATTAATTATGTCTAATCATAAATCTCTAATTAATTAATAAATTAATTAGAATAACATTATGCTTATTAATTAATATATTAATCAAATAAGCTCAATTAAATACATACTTTGAATATAAAAATTCACCACATTAATTTAACTAATGTGACACATATAATTAAATTAATCTACCACAAATTCATCAATTAATTATTTAACTCAATAATTAAATCATCAAAAATATTTATTTAATTCAATAAATATTCAAAATAAATTACAAAAAATCTTGTTTGTCACAAACGTAGTAGTACAATAGGCTAGCCACCTAGAGTACGAGTGAAGGGTGTTTTCAGTCCTTGTGATTAATAAACACTCTAGTTTACAGTATGGAGACTCATGTTGAGACATTTGTAAATGTGGAAGAGTTCACGGTCTTGTGTGACCCCTCATCATAATTTGAAATCTGAGTTATTCATACTACTTCCCGATTATTGAAAAATCATGGAAGATTCTTATTCTTCTGAAGGATGAAGGTAGTAAGTAGAATGTTCCTTAGAAATGAAAAAGTGGCAGAATACGATGGAGAATGTTATAATAATAAAACTTCCGAAAAGAGAATGAATAAAAATTATTCAAGAGAATATGTAATAATCGGAATAGCACCGAGTAGAGGAAGTTTCGGTGATTCTGAGGACAGAATCCTTATAAGGGAGAGAGGATGTAAGAACCCGAATTTTTAGAAATTATTAAATAAGGATTTAATAAATAAAATTCTTAAACTGTGAGATGGGTTCGAATAAGAGTATATATATGTGATATTAGGTATGTGGTATTATATTACATAGGGTAATATGGACTATGTAATATGTGTTTTTGTGATTTAAAAATATACTATTAATATATATTTGTTGTTTAGCGTAGAGACGATTCAGTGGAGAAAAAGGAAGTGGATAAATTCCTATCTATATTAAATAATTTATAGAATTATTTTATCATAGTAAGTTGGTGACATTAACTATCCTTAATGTATAATCACCATATTCTTGTGCATGTGAATTAATAACTAGTATGTTTATAATATAAGTTATTAATAGCACTTACGCTATCTGTGAATAGGTTTGGATAGTGAAGCATGAGTTAGTTAAGGAATTAACTAATAAGAATAAATATTAGTTAATTTAAGTTGGGAGTTATATTATGAAATAATATAATGTTAATATTGAACCTTTATGATATGGTGCAGTGTTTAATTTACTTAAGTAAAGAAATAGATTAATATATGCGTTGAATATATGATTATAGTTGCAACTTTTTATATATATTACTTAGAATGGTAATATGTGAGAAAGTCTAATGTACGAATAACGTTAATATATATATATATATATATATATATATATATATATATATATATATACACGTTATTAAAGAGAAATGGAAATCATTATATCTTTAAATGAATATTTGAAGAAATTGTTTTGGGAACAATTTATAGAAAAGAAAGAGAACTAATTATTATATATTTCTAATAAAGGGTATTAAAATAATTTCTAATATTGAATTATTTTAATAAAAGAAGAAAATATTATTTTTGAATAATAATATTACCTTATATGTTTTTGTATGAGGTGTGATTGGTTAATATAGTAAATATATTAAAACGTATTTGCTATATGTAAATAAATTGATGGAAACAATTTATTATAATAGAAAATAAATTTATTGTCTATTTTCTATATATAATATATGTACATGTGTCGTACATATAGTTATTTGATATTATATTAAAAATAATATCATGAGACAATAAGTAAATTATTTTCTAATAATGAATATCTTTATTCGGAGAAAACATAATATTTATGTTATGGCAAAATAAATAATTTCTAATGTATTTTTTAAGAGAGTTTAATTTATAAAAGGAAACTAAGTTATTTTAATAACTTGAGTTGCTATAGTACCGTAAGTGTTATAAATAATATTTGAATATTTTTATTCGTAATATATTTATATGTGGACCTTGTGACTTAATAGTTCTAATTATATTGAACATGTTATAAGTAGTAAGTGATGGAAATAATAACAAGCTTGAGATTAAGCTTGTGAGAAATGCCTTGTGTGGCATGATAATAGATTCGGTAATGAATTGATTAATTCGAGGATGGAAGAATTATTAATTAAATAATTAATCTATATTAATTGTTATTATAATAATATGTTGATTTATTATCGTGGCTAGTAATAGTATAGTAATAAGGAAATTGATTATAAATATAATCGGAATTGTGTTAATGAAGAATGAGATATATTGTCTTATAATCATTATGGGCAATATACTATTATCAAGTAATTATTTGATAATATGTTGATTAATGAATAAATGAATTATAAATATTATAAGATTTATATTAATCAATTGTTATAGAGATTAATAATTGATTTACGAGGAAGGGATTAATTAATATTATTATTAATTAATTGATAAGATAAGTAATTTATTAATTTCTATGTGCAACCATGCGATATTAAAAGTATAATGTATGATAGTTAACTATATGTTATACGAAGTGTAAAGTGCAATGCGACTATGTTATTTATGAATATAAACTATATAGTAAAGTTTATTAATTTGTAAGAGGTACATGAAATGTGTGTGACAATGTGTATATGATTGTACAATAAAATAATATATCATGGATATGTTGTAAACAATTATTGAATCAATAAAATTAATAATAAAGGAGACAATACCATGTGATGGTACCCGAAAGAATTATATCCGGTAAAATGAAATGTATATGGATTATATGTTCGTGTATATACCTATTTGTTACATTGTATTTAGAAGGGACATTGTGACTTAAAAATATACTATGTGAACATACACTATAGTATATATATTATATGTATGGATGTATTAACCTAAGTGTTATATTACCTTTACAATGCTGAGAATTGCTTGTCCCTTTGTGCGAGTCCCTCCCATCTCTTCTTCACGTGCACAAACTCCAAGCTAGTCTATTCCTATAACCATAAAACTCAGCAAACATTCATAGCAATGATGAGCAAGGGAGTGGTTTTCATGATTCAATTCAACTACTATCTACCAACTCCCTCTTAACTACCATGCAATTCTCATTCCCGTTGGTTTAAATTAGGGAGCAAAGTTATGGACTGTGTTTTGGGTTTTCTATAAATATAGTATCCCTTCTTCTAAATTCTTTTGCTGAGAATTATATTGAGATAAGCTAGTATTTAGAGAGAGAGTATAGCATGTTGGTGAAGAGTCTGATAATTAAGAAGTATTCAATTGAGCTTTAACAGTGGTATAATTCCTATACTCTCTTCATTTTCTTATTCTCTATAACTTTCTAAAGTTCTCGATTTTGTGGAAATGGGATCTTAATTGATTTGAAATATGATTTGTTTAGTAGTATATAAGATCACATGTATGCTAGAAATCATATTGAAGCATTGAAAGAATGAAATTCATGATTTATTTTGGGTTGGATGGAAACTTGCCAAAGCAGGCTGTTCCTGGTTCGAACTGCACACGGCGCAGCTGCGCCGGGTTTATATCTGGGCTCAGCACAGCTGCGCCGGTCCCCTGTCCTAGTTTTTGCCATTTGTTAAAAAATCTGCTAAGAGTTACCTAATTATTATAGCTTAGACAAGCATGCAAGCAGGGATAATATAAATATATAAGTATATTAAACTAATGTGAGCATGTTTTATTAAGATTTCATGCAAGAATGATAAAGTTATAGTTTTGAAAATAAACTTAAGGTTTTATAAACGACTTTTGGTATATACAAGTCATGTTTATATTCTGACTTTTGAGACGCATTAGTATGGTTTAAGAATGCATGAAATGCATATTGACTTGTGTGTATATGCTTCGTAATGTGACATGGACATACGAACCCCACTATTGAACCTTTCTAACTAAAATGTAAGTTTTGAAGGTGGATATTGACATGAGAATACCATATATACAATCTGCCTTTTGAGACATGTTTGTATAACCTAGAAATAAATGATTTGTATGTTCACTTACGTAGATAAGCTTCATAATGAAATACGAACATGCAAACCTCACTAGTAGCAAAAATGTTTGTTTTACAAAATAAACTTTTGACATGTATATACCATGCTAACGTTCTGATTTTACAAACATATTGGTATGGTTTAAGAATGCATGAAGAGCATGTTAACTTACGTACATATGTTTCACAATGTAATGTGAACATACAAGCCTTATTAGTGAGCTTACTAATGAAAATATAAGTTGTGGTCGTGCATGTTAACATATTACCTTGAGATTTGGATTTTGATGTTTATGAACATATGTAATAGCACTCTTGGACTCTCTTATGTATCATACATGTATATACACCATGACTACATGTCGTGAAACCAAGTTTAGCATAAACAAAGCATGTTTTCAAATTAATAACTATAATAGTTACATGTATGAAATATGAATATTCTTAAACATGCCCAATATAAGTTATATGAATACTTTATGTGTTTAAAGAACGAGCATGATAAACTTTGTGATGTTCATGACCTTGAGTGGCCTTAAAATTGTTGGAATGTTGACTTAGAACCTATATCATATAGATTGCACGTGAAAAGGTTAAACGAGCATGAAAGTATCCTTTAATGTGTATACATGCTATGTAGGACCATATGTTAATACTTGAATCCGATTTCGACGGTTAATACAGTATATTTGCTTTGTTATGGTCTTATGTATTAATAATGTTAAATAAGAATGATTAACTCAAAAGATGGACTACACTAGCTATATGTAAATAGATTAGTGGTAGACAGGCATGTGTATATGAAGAATGTTAGTAAGTATGTATGGTTAAAGTATACGTATACTTACATAGTTATTCTAAGAATATGATAAGAATGTGAGACGAAGGTTCTAAGAACCAAGTTAAACAACAATGTAATCTTTATTATTACATTGAGAATGTGTGGATATATATAACTAATGAGTGTGATCTCTATGGTTAATATAACTGTGTAGGATTACACGAAGTGCAGATATTCTTAAGTAGTTAAGTCGTAGTTGTTAAACTACGAATTAGGTAAGTCTTTCAGTTCCTATTTGATATATGAATTTAATAACTGTTAGTTGAATTATATTATGCTATGATGATGTGAAATTATATATAAACTGTATATGAGATATGTATGAGATTAAAAGTTGATCTTTGATGATATGCTTGTTATGTGAGAAGTAATATGCTTAGTAAATATAAATTAATTATAAATGCATGAACTGAGTATGATGTCATATGCTATGTGATGCATGAAAATTGTTAGAATTGCTGAGCTGTCGAGCTCACTCTTGCAAATAACCACTTTTGCAGTAAAGTTCAATAGTATTGCAAGAAAATTACGTAAAGTTACGTGCTACTTGATTGATAAAGTTCAATAGTATTGCAAGAAAATTATTATTTTGTTGAAGTTATTATTTTGAACCATGTTTAAGGTTCTAGGAGATGTACATGATAGTGGTTATAATGATTGCTACATGTTGTGTTGTATAGATGTATTAGTAATACATAGAGGATATCGAGTTGAGATGTAAAAATCTGTACAGTAATTCGAATAGAATGAATCAAATCATATAGTTGATTAAGGGATTTGTAATTGATTAAAAGTTATGAAATCAATGAAAAGATTTTATTCAAAGGAGATGGAAAAAGTTTAAATTTTTTCGTATTTTTATAACATCGAATATGATGTAAGACAAGAATGGTAAATGATCGAGATTTGAAACTTATAAAAGGTTTGGGGTCATAATACAAGATCTTGGATATGAAGAGAAATTATATTTCTATATTGTAATAAGTGAAATTTATTCATTAAGTTTTGAATAAAAGATGTAAATATTTGACTAGTAGTATCTTGACTGCACCGGATCCGAGGTAATAGAAGGGACCCGAATTTGGGGGCATCACAGGTTGGTATCAAAGCTGTAGGTTATAAACCTTAGGTAAGTGTACCTTAGACTATAACCTGAGAGAGGGAAAGATAAAGATTAAAATATATACGTGTAGATTCAAAGAAGAATCTCGAAGTATCTAGAGAATGAGAATCAGGAGTTTTCTAACTCTAGTAATGAAAATGTTAAGACGATGTCTATAAGATGTATATGACAAAAATAGTGAGAATAAACTCAAATAGAGTTTAGTTGATAGTAGAAAAAGAACCTTGAGGTAAAGCGATGATCACGACGTGATCAGATTGAACTGCGAAATGATAGATAGTATGTAATGACTAAGTGTGTATAGCTTAATGCTATGAGAGAATGTACTATAAAAAGTACGAGATGAACTCATGAGGAGTTGTATGTGGTAAAACCTAGAAAGTTCGTAACGAGGAAGTGATAGAGTAAGATAGAGTTAAGTGTTGGACTTCCATTGAGGACTCATGTGATGGCTTAGTTGTACAAAATTTTGTATGGGCAAAAGTTTTGTGCTTGCACTGAGTGCGTCACATTGATAATCATTGGAATGTTAGTGTCGCTGTATCATTATACATATGGCGGAAAGGTGATTCTTTTCTCATGTTTATTTTGATAGATAGAGATTTCTAAGATTAATTTAGATAATACTAAGATTAGGTGCGAGTTCTTAAGACTCATGCCTATGACAAGATCGTGACTCATAATCGTATGGTGGGACCCCTCAGCGAATGTACGACTTTAGTCTGACTAGATAAGTTCCTACACCCATATGATTGTGGTAAGTTCCTGAGCTTCCATGGTATGGTAAGTTGGTGAACTGTACTGAGAATAGACATAGTATATAAGAGTTTTGGAATAGTGAGCATTGATGGTGGTAAGAGATTGAAGTGATGGAGAAATTGGATTTTCCTAAATCTTCTAGCTACACTAGATTTTAAATATTTATTGACTTTGTGCTAGTGTTTGCACTTCTGTTTTCTTGAGAAAAACATTGGGTCAAGTGACTGAACCAATGAGTATTTTAAAACAACAACACCGTTATTCGTATGTCTAAGCTACTAGTTTTGGCTAAGGCAAAAATAATTTGAAAATCTTTAAAATGTATTTTGACCATACGCATCAGTTGATATGGTGTAGGACGGTAAACGATGGAGTCATCAATGCAATCGAACCTGTGAGAACCCGAATTTTCAGATATTATTAAATAAGGATTTAATAAATAAAATTCTTAAAGTGTGAGATGGGTTCGAATAAGAGTATATATATGTGATAGGAGGTATGTGGTATTATATTACATAGGATAATATGGACTATGTAATATGTGTTTTTGTGATTTATAAATATATTATTAATATATATTTGTTAATTAGCTTAAAGACGATTCAGTTGAGATAAAGGAAGTGAATAAAATTATCTATAAATATTAAATAATTTATAGAATTATTTTATCATAGTAAGTTGGTGACATTAGATATCCTTAATGTATAATCACCATATTCTTGTGTATGTGTATTAATAACTAGTATGCTTATAATATAGGTTATTAATAGCACTTAAGCTATCCGTGAATAGGTTTGGATAGTGAAGCATGAGTTAGTTAAGGAATTAACTAATAAGAATAAATATTGGTTAATTGATAGTTGAGAATTTTATTACAGAATAATATAATGTGAGTGTCAATGTAACGATTGAGAATTTTATATGTTAATTGTAAATATTTATTGAAGTAAATAAATATTTATGGAATTTATTTGTGAAGATAAATAAATAAATTATGCGATTGTTGTGGATAATTTAATTAAGTGCTATATGATTAATTAAATTGATATGTTAGCAATGGTGTAGCATAATTTTAATTTAATTAAGAATGATTTAATTAGGATTAATGTTATGTGCTAAGTGATAATAATTTGTTAGACGAATTATGTTTAATAAAGGAAATTCAATTGTGTGATAATTTGGTATTATGTGAATGTTAGTTTATTTAATTGAATTAGAGTGTTGTAATTTAATTAAATAAGTGTAATATTTAATCTATGGATTTAAAGAGTTATTAAAAGACTAGAAAAGAATTTTAAAGTGTTTTGCCAAACAAGGCCCTTGTACTTGTTTAATCTTATTTTACCCAAACAAGGCCTTAGCACTAAAAACCTATTTTTCTAAGAGGTTGCCAAACGTGGCCTTACTCTTTTCAAATTCTATAACCTATGTAATTAATAATACTTATTATGGTTATAAATATTATACTTATTATTTATAAGTTACATATATGTATATGATTATATGTATAATATTATATATGTTAAGTTAAAAACAAAGTTACGTTAGTTTTATAAAACAAAGAAAGAAAAGAAGAAGAGGGTTAGAGAGAATTGTCAGAGAATTCTCAGAGAAGAGAAGAAGAAGAAGAAGAAAAAGAAGGCAAAGCAAGCCCAAGTTCATCTCTCTCTTAACCTAAAACTAGTAAGGTTATAATCTTAACCCTAGAACTAATTCTTATGTGTTGTGTTTTCTTCTTTGCCAAATTAGGTCTTTACAATCATGAAATTATATGTATATATGGTGTTCATATGTTTTCATATGTAATTGTATGCCATGAAAGGGTTTTCAAAATACAATTGTTGTAAAACAAGTTTTCAAAGCATATTCTTTTATGTTTTCTTGGTTTTAGAACTCTATGTGAAAGTCTCTTAGTGAAAGCTATTTATTTTGATATGTGAATGGGATATGTATGTATATATATATATATATATATATATATTTACATGAGAGTTTCATAGTTGTTTAAGAATTTCAATTCACAAGTATATGATGAACATTATGAAATTCATGTTCATAGTGTTAGATTATGAAGTTATGTTGAAAATTTCCTTAAATCCTTGAGGTGAGCATGAATTATGTGTAATATGTGATATAACATGATTATATATGAGTTATATGGTGATTCTAGCAATTCAATCCATGAATTTTTGATAAACAATAAGAAGCATGTTCATAGTGATTTTTGGTGAAACTATTTCTGAAAACGGCTTTCAAAACTATCAAATTGATGTTTGATTTTGAGTTATTGTTAAAATTGATCATGTGTTATGTTAATGTGTTAAGAATATGAGTTAACACAATTGGAATCACTTGAATTGGATGAAAAACGAATTCGTAGTAGCAATTTTCGTTAAGAAAGCTTAAAATTGTATTTTTCTTTGAAAATCATGAAATCTTGTTTTGGATTATGTGTTTTATGGATTATATATGTTATGAGCATGATAATAAGTTTAAAATATTGTTAGTATCAAGTTTTATGTTTATCATGTTGGGAAAAATCGAATTCGGTGTGAAGGAATAAGCCAAATTGGCTTAATTCTCCACCAGTTCGCGAACCAAGTGGTGCAGCAGGGGGAACACCCGCCCCAACGGGTGTTTTGCATTGGGAGGACCCGCCCCAGCGGGTGAGGTTGCTGCCCGAAATTCTGGATTTTGGTTTTTGAGTTTTTATGCCCCGTTTGTTAAGCTAACTTGTTTCTAAGACTTGGAAAGTGAAATGTATAATAAGATAACATGTTTTTGATGTGTTTAAGTTAGATTGAAATATATTATGAATGTGTTACATGTGTGTGTATGTGTGTTGCTTTCACGAGGCACACAACACGATTCCTTGAGTTATAGACTTATAAATGTATGCCGTGAGTATAGACTCACGTACTTGACTAATTAGTAACCAATGTGATAAATTATAATATGAGTTGGACTTGGATATGAAGTTCGATGGTTTAAATGTTATAGTTGGATACTAATAGATGGTTTGAATGTAATATAAATGTGTAGGGTGTTTGTGAAGTGCGTATAGTTGTTAAAGTGTAGCTTGCGCTTAAGGCAAGTTCTCTTACCCTTATTCTCTTATGTTAAACAAGTTTCTAAACTTGTTATTTATATTGTGCAAGTTCTTTAATCTACCCTTGAATGCTATACAAGCCTATTCATTGTATATTTTTATTGTGCAAGTTTCCTAACCCTTGCTCAATAAATCATGAAAGTTCATTCACTTGTTATATGTGGTACAAGTTATACCATACTCATAAAGCGTAATTATTAAAGCGTTATTTTAGTAATATGATCTTGACTTAGTTGTTCAAGCAAGATCTACTTAGTCTATCGAATGCTTTAAGTTGTTTCTAAAAGCATGCCTATCTATTATGAAGTTTATTGTCATATTTTGCAATTTGTTCATGATTGAACTGTAAAGGACTGTAAGTCGATTCAACTACTCCTAGTTGATGATAGTTGAACTCTAAAGTTCCCTTATCTATCCAAACCAAACTTTCTTTGGTGCGGACTTGTATTCAATTTCTGAGAAGGAACAACCCTATTAATTAGGGAAAATTTATGCGAAAGCGTTAAATGGTTGTGCACAATTCATGGTACAAAGGGTTGATCCTCCTGAGTACGAGTTAAGGGTCCATAGTCTTATTGACTGTTAAAGGTTTAAATAGAAATATTTATAACCTAGGACAATGGTTCAAGGTCTTATAACCCTCAGATGATTTCATATTCGAATCCTATATATTGATGAAAGAATTATATTTCAATTCTTTATATTGATGAAAGTAAAGTTATTCAAACTCTTTTGAAACGATTCACTTATGTCATATCACTGTTGTATATCCAAGTGAGCTTTTGTTTGCTCACTCTTGCCTGCTTTACCACCATTTGCAGTTGAGACCAAGAATGTTGACATACCATCAACAAGTAAAGGAAAAGGAAAGATGAATAAGTGAAGGCTTGTGACGTCAAGTTGCTTTTGTAATAAGACTTAGTTGGTTATGTTTATATTTCTGCATTTACGTGATTTGAATGATGTTATGGTTTAGATAACCCTGGGATTTTTGTTGAACAAGTTGCCATTCTTTCTAGAGGAAGATTTTATTAAGGTTTTATGAAGGTTGTAATTAGTTGGAAATTTTATTTGGGTAGTTGTATGTTTTAATTAGAAAGTGAACACCAAATCATGTGGAAACGAAGTACCCGGATTTGGGGGTGTCACAGGTTGGTATCAAAGCCATAGGTTATGAAACCTTAGGTGGGGAAAAACCTTAGGTAGTAGCCTTATGGTAAGATCGAAAAGATAGATGTGATAGGTAAAGATAATAAACTACCTTATGTGTTATGTGTTTACGTTCAGGTATTCGGAGGGTGACGACTCGATATCACGTAATAACAAACTTTAAAATTCTTTTGTCAGGATGACGAACATTGGAGAATCTAGTCAGGCTAGAGAGGTTGTACCTCAGGTGCCTAGAGAGGAGGAACCCCGTGACATACATGTTGTCTCGGAGCAGCTGGTTAGGAGAGAGCCATCTCCAGTGATCACCATAGCTGGTCGGAAGCGTGAGCTGACACCTATTCAAGAGGACGAGGACGAGGACGAGGACGAGTCTGAAGAGGAGGAAGAGGAGGAAGAGGATCTCGAAGAGGAATTCCCACCTCACTCTACTAGTGTTGAGATGTACGAGGCAGTCTACGATAGCAACGTGGAGCTTCATGGATGAGTAGGAGATCTCGAGGAAACTATCCAGCAACGAGACAATACGATCGAGGAAATTGCAAGTGACCTGGGAGATGCACAATGGAACTTGATACATATGGAAGTTGAAAGAGATACTGCTCGATTTGAACTGGCAAAGCTAAAGCAAGACATCCAGGAGGAGTGGAGGAAGCGTTCCAGGGCTGAAGAGTCAAGCTTGAGGGCTAATCAACGAGCTGATCGAGCTGAAGATGAAGCTGAAGCCAAGAGGGCCAAGCTGAGGGAAACGGAATATGCTTTTCATACAGCGATAGAAAGAGCTCAGGACCGTATTTTCTACTACCCAGCTCAGTTCCAAGGTTTACCGTGGTATGTGGTGGATCAAAGAACGGCATTACGGGTAATGGAAGAGGAACGCAGAGAGGCTGTGCGACGTATTAATATGCCTAGGCAGTAACGGCAATAGAAGTAATAGTAGTAGTAGCAGTAGTAGTAGAGCTTTTGTTTATGTGTTGCTTTTGAAATAAATCAACTAAATCCCATAATTGAGATAAGAATGGGATAAGTTAATAATGTAATCCTGCAACTTTTTCAGTTCAGGAAGGATGATGTAAATGGCAGAAATGCTATCTGGTTGATGTTTTTTACTACGACTAAGGAATAAAAGAAGTCTATTGACGTGCTTTGTGTTCTATGAGAACTGAGATATTCAAACCTTTATGTGTCAACTTGAATACTTAAGATTTGAATAAAGGATCTAATAATAATATTTTCTTATCAGAAAATGCCTCCTAGAAGAAGATTAACACGTCAAAACCCCGAGGGTTCAACAAACAACAACAATAACGATGCAACAAACCCTAATGCAGTTCAGCAATTAGTAAACCTGCTGGCAGGAGCAGTGGCAAATCAGCCGCAAGTGCAAGCCACGACGTTTAAAGAGTTTAAGGCAGTAAGACCGCTGAAATTTAAGGGATCGACAAACTCTATAGATGCTCAGACGTGGATTATGGAAATAGAGAAGGTATTTGACGTGGCTATGTCAGTGAAGACCAAAAAATGGCATTTGCGACTTTTATGTTGAAGGCAGATGCTAGCTTCTGGTGGCAGGCGAATAAGACTAGAGAGGGAGAAGGAGTCATAACGTGGGAACGTTTCAAAGAGATGTTCTACGAGATGTACTTCCCAGTGAGTTCACAAGATCTGATGGAGGTCCAATTCTTAGAGCTGAAGCAGGGAACGATGTCAGTATCGGAATACGCGGCAAAGTTTAATGAACTGGCCAGGTTGGCTACTTACCAGGTCAGCACGGATGCTAGGAAGGCGAGGAAGTTTGAGCAGGGACTGAAACCCTGGCTCTACAGCAAGGTCTCTATATTCCAGCTAAACACGTTTGCAGCCGTGCTGGAAAAGGCTATTCTAGCTGAAGGGGGAAGCGAAGCGGTGAATAAATTAATCCAAGATAAGAAGAAGAAGAATGAAACGGAAACTAAGGCTAGTGGTAGCGGGGCTATTCATCAGAAAAGGAAGTGGAATGACGATAACTCTGCTGGGAGTCAGCAGGGAGGCCATCAGAAGAGGAAGCTTGAAGAGTGTGCTACATGCGGAAAGATTCACACTGGAGTGTGCATGAAAGGGAAACGCGTATGCTACAAATGTGGTCAGGAAGGCCACATCGCGCCATATTGCCCAAACCTCAAGATAGGAGCTTGTTATACATGTGGATCCAAGGATCACATGGCTAGTAATTGCCCTAAGAAGCCAGCGGCAGGGTCAATAGGGAATGGAGGAAAGGACAACGGCAGAACTATGACTCTTGCCGGACCTTCGCCACTACAGGCCGTTCGACCCACTGCCCGCACATTCAACATGACGGTGCAAGACGCGGTGCAATCAAAAGACGTGGTGGCAGGTATTATTCCGATCAATAGTATAAATGCATATGTATTATTTGATTCGGGTGCTACTTGTTCATTCATATCTGATGATTTTGCTAAAACCCTAGACTTACATGTAGAGGAGTTAGTTTACCCTTTGAACATAGAAATTGCGAATAGGGAGGTTATTCCTATTAGGAGCGTTTATAGGAATTGCAGATTGGACATTAAAGGTCAGGAGCTTAGAGTAGATTTAATTCCGATTAAACTTGGGGAATTCGATGTCATATTGGGTATGGACTGGTTGTTCAACCATGGGGCGGTAATCGACTGTCAGAAAAAGTCGGTAAACCTTACGACTCCGTCGAAAGTAGTGTTCTATGGCAGTAAATCGCCTAGACAAGCAAATTATCTGACGGTGATGCAAGCTAATAAACTTTTGATGCAAGGCTGTGTAGGATATTTAGCCTACATAGTAGATACGCGTAAGGAGAGCCCGAAGGTAGAAGAGATATCGGTAGTTAAGGAGTTTGTGGACGTTTTTCTGAGCGATTTGCCAGGGCTTCCGCCAGATAGGGAGACAGAGTTCGTGATCGATTTAGAGCCGGGAACTGCTCCAATTTCAAAGGCTCCATATCGAATGGCTCCAGTCGAGATGAAGGAACTGATGGTTCAACTGCAGGAACTGTTAGACAAGAAGTATATCCAACCGAACGTTTCACCGTGGGGAGCGCCTGTTTTATTCGTGAAGAAGAAGGATGGATCGATGCGTCTTTGCATTGATTATAGGGAATTGAATAAAGTTACGATCAAGAATAGGTATCCTTTACCTAGGATCGATGACTTATTTGATCAACTGAAGGGTGCGAGGTATTTCTCAAAAATTGATTTGAGAAGCGGGTATCATCAGTTGAAGGTGAGGAAGGAAGATATACCGAAAATTGCTTTTAGGACTCGGTATGGTCATTACGAGTTTTTGGTGATGTCATTTGGTCTCACGAATGCCCCAGCTGCATTTATGGACCTAATGAACAGGGTGTTCAAGCCATTTCTGGACAAGTTTGTGGTAGTGTTTATAGATGACATCCTGGTTTATTCCAAGGCTGAGGAGGAGCATGCTGAACACTTAAGACTAACCTTAGAAGCACTGCGACGAGAAAAGATTTACGCTAAATTCTCGAAATGCGAATTTTGGTTGGAACGTGTGCAATTTCTTGGCCACGTGATCGACAAGGAGGGTATTTCAGTAGATCCGTCGAAGGTTGAAGCGGTAATGAATTGGGATCAGCCGAAGACGCCGTCTGAAGTGAGGAGTTTCTTGGGATTGGCTGGTTATTACCGAAGATTTATCCAAGACTTTTCTAAAATCGCAACTCCGTTGACGAATTTGACTCGTAAAACAGTTAAGTTTGTTTGGACGGAAAAGTGTGAGGAGAGTTTTCAAGAGTTGAAGAAAAGGTCGAGTACTGCACCTGTATTATCTTTGCCGGATAGTTCGGGGAATTTCGTGGTATATAGTGATGCCTCACATAAAGGATTAGGCTGTGTGTTGATGCAAAGCGGTAAAGTCATTGCCTATGCGTCACGTCAGCTGAAGGACTATGAGAAGGGGTATCCGACCCATGACTTGGAATTGGCGGCAGTAGTGTTTGCTCTAAAGATTTGGAGACACTACTTATATGGAGAGAAGTGTGAAATATACACAGATCACAAGAGTCTGAAGTATATCTTTACCCAGAAGGATTTGAACATGCGCCAAAGGAGATGGTTGGAACTGATCAAGGACTACGACTGTGAAATACTTTACCATCCGGGTAAAGCTAATGTTGTCGCCGACGCTTTGAGCAGGAAAGGTCGGGAGAAGCTGAATATGTTAACTGATCAGGATCGGTTAATAGAGCAGATGGCTAGATTAGAGCTGGAAGTAAAGTTTCCAAAGGAATTGGATGAGAAGTTGTTTCAAGTAACCACTGGTTCTACTATTGTGGACAAGGTAAAAGAAGCTCAACTTCACGATGAAGAATGCGAGAAGATTCGGAAGAGAATAGCTGATGGCGAAGAGTTTAAATTCAAGATCGACAGTGAGAAACTGCTACGATTTGAAGGTAGAATCTGGGTACCGCCAGTACCGGAAGTTAAGGAGGAAATCTTGAGCGAAGCTCACAGTTCGAAATATTCAATTCACCCTGGGAGTACGAAGATGTACCAGGATCTCGGGCATCATTTTTGGTGGCCGAATATGAAGAGGGACGTTGCTGAATGCGTTGCGAAATGCTTGACATGCCAGAAAGTCAAGGCAGAACACCAGAGACCTAGCGGATTACGGCAACCATTAGAAATTCCAGAGTGGAAATGGGAGCATATCACGATGGATTTCGTGGTGGGTCTTCCAGCGACTCAGAAAGGTTTCGATGCGATATGGGTTATTGTGGATCGACTGACGAAGTCAGCCCACTTTTTACCAATCAGGATTAAATATAACTTGGAACAATTAGCTAAATTATACGTTAAGGAGATCATTTCTCGACATGGTGTCCCAGTGTCGATTGTGTCAGACAGAGATCTGCGTTTTACGTCAAATTTCTAGAAGCGTTTACAAGAATGTTTGGGAACGCAGTTGCGAATGAGTACAGCGTACCATCCTCAAACCAATGGTCAGAGCGAGAGAACAAATCAAACACTTGAGGATATGCTGAGAGCATGTGTGATGGACTTCAAAGGGAGCTGGGATGATCATCTACCGTTGGTAGAGTTCGCCTACAATAATAGTCATCATGCGAGTATTGGCATACCGCCTTACGAAGCGTTATACGGCAGAAAGTGCAGGACTCCTCTATACTGGGATGAAGTTGGTGAACGTCAGCTGTTGGGACCAGAATTGGTACAGCAAACTGTGGAAATTGTGAAGCTGATCAGAACAAGATTGGTTGCTGCTCAGGACAGACAGAAGAAATATGCCAATCAACATCGACAGAACCGAGAATTCTTACTAGGAAGCTTCGTTTTCCTGAAGGTATCTCCCTGGAAGGGGAAGATTAGATTTGGCAAGAAGGGGAAGCTGAGTCCCCGATTTATTGGACCTTTTGAGGTATTACGAAAAGTTGGCGAGGTAGCTTACGAAGTGGCATTACCTCCGGAACTCGAGAATATACATAACGTATTTCATATTTCTGTGTTACGGCCTTACAAACATGACTATAAACATGTAATAGAATACGAGCCTTTACAATTTGATAAAGACTTAACTTATGAAGAAGTGCCTGTTCAAATTATTGATAGAAAAGAACAAGTACTTAGGAATAAAGTGATACCTTCTGTTAAGGTAATTTGGAGGAACCACAGTGCTGAAGAAGCTACGTGGGAACTCGAAGATGTTATGATGAAGTCTTATCCTCAATTATTTACTTAATTGAAGTGTGTAACCCTTAGATATCGATTCTGGGGACAGAATCCTTTTAAGGGGGGAATAATGTAACAAGATGAGAATTTTTATGAGATTTTTTTTATGTTGTGATTCTGGGGACAGAATCCTTTTAAGGAGGGAAGACTGTAACGATTGAGAATTTTATATGTTAATTGTAAATATTTATTGAAGTAAATAAATATTTATGGAATTTATTTGTGAAGATAAATAAATAAATTGTGCGATTGTTGTGGACAATTTAATTAAGTGATATATGATTAATTAAATTGATATGTTAGCAATGGTGTAGCATAATTTTAATTTAATTAAGAATGATTTAATTAGGATTAATGTTATGTGCTAAGTGATAATAATTTGTTAGACGAATTATGTTTAATAAAGGAAATTCAATTGTGTGACAATTTGGTATTATGTGAATGTTAGTTTATTTAATTGAATTAGAGTGTTGTAATTTAATTAAATAAGTGTAATATTTAATCTATGGATTTAAAGAGTTATTAAAAGACTAGAAAAGGATTTTAAAGTGTTTTGCCAAACAAGGCCCTTGTACTTGTTTAATCTTATTTTACCCAAACAAGGCCTTAGCACTAAAAACCTATTTTTCTAAGAGGTTGCCAAACGTGGCCTTACTCTTTTCAAATTCTATAACCTATGTAATTAATAATACTTATTATGGTTATAAATATTATACTTATTATTTATAAGTTACATATATGTATATGATTATATGTATAATATTATATATGTTAAGTTAAAAACAAAGTTACGTTAGTTTTATAAAACAAAGAAAGAAAAGAAGAAGAGGGTTAGAGAGAATTGTCAGAGAATTCTCAGAGAAGAGAAGAAGAAGAAGAAGAAGAAGAAGGCAAAGCAAGCCCAAGTTCATCTCTCTCTTAACCTAAAACTAGTAAGGTTATAATCTTAACCCTAGAACTAATTCTTATGTGTTGTGTTTTCTTCTTTGCCAAATTAGGTCTTTACAATCATGAAATTATATGTATATATGGTGTTCATATGTTTTCATATGTAATTGTATGCCATGAAAGGGTTTTCAAAATACAATTGTTGTAAAACAAGTTTTCAAAGCATATTCTTTTATGTTTTCTTGGTTTTAGAACTCTATGTGAAAGTCTCTTAGTGAACGCTATTTATTTTGATATGTGAATGGGATATGTATGTATATATATATATATATATATATATGTTTACATGTGAGCTTCATAATTGTTTAAGAATTTCAATTCACAAGTATATGATGAACACTATGAAATTCATGTTCATAGTGTTAGATTATGAAGTTATGTTGAAAATTTCCTTAAATCCTTGAGGTAAGCATGAATTATGTGTAATATTTGATATAACATGATTATATATAAGTTATATGGTGATTCTAGCAATTCAATCCATGAATTTTTGATAAACAATAAGAAGCATGTTCATAGTGATTTTTGGTGAAACTATTTTTGAAAACGGCTTTTAAAACTATCAAATTGATGTTTGATTTTGAGTTATTGTTAAAATTGATCATGTTTTATGTTAATGTGTTAAGAATATGAGTTAACACAATTGGAATCACTTGAATTGGATGAAAAACGAATTCGTAGTAGCAATTTTCGTTAAGAAAGCTTAAAATTGTATTTTTCTTTGAAAATCATGAAATCTTGTTTTGGATTATGTGTTTTATGGATTATATATGTTATGAGCATGATAATAAGTTTAAAATATTGTTAGTATCAAGTTTTATGTTTATCATGTTGGGAAAAATCGAATTCGGTGTGAAGGAATAAGCCAAATTGGCTTAATTCTCCACCAGTTCGCGAACCAAGTGGTGCAGCAGGGGGAACACCCGCCCCAACGGGTGTTTTGCATTGGGAGGACCCGCCCCAGCGGGTGAGGTTGCTGCCCGGAAATTCTGGATTTTGGTTTTTGAGTTTTTATGCCCCGTTTGTTAAGCTAACTTGTTTCTAAGACTTGGAAAGTGAAATGTATAATAAGATAACATGTTTTTGATGTGTTTAAGTTAGATTGAAATATATTATGAATGTGTTACATGTGTGTGTATGTGTGTTGCTTTCACGAGGCACACAACACGATTCCTTGAGTTATAGACTTATAAATGTATGCCGTGAGTATAGACTCACGTACTTGACTAATTAGTAACCAATGTGATAAATTATAATATGAGTTGGACTTGGATATGAAGTTCGATGGTTTAAATGTTATAGTTGGATACTAATAGATGGTTTGAATGTAATATAAATGTGTAGGGTGTTTGTGAAGTGCGTATAGTTGTTAAAGTGTAGCTTGCGCTTAAGGCAAGTTCTCTTACCCTTATTCTCTTATGTTAAACAAGTTTCTAAACTTGTTATTTATATTGTGCAAGTTCTTTAATCTACCCTTGAATGCTATACAAGCCTATTCATTGTATATTTTATTGTGCAAGTTTCCTAACCCTTGCTCAATAAATCATGAAAGTTCATTCACTTGTTATATGTGGTACAAGTTATACCATACTCATAAAGCGTAATTATTAAAGCGTTATTTTAGTAATATGATCTTGACTTAGTTGTTCAAGCAAGATCTACTTAGTCTATCGAATGCTTTAAGTTGTTTCTAAAAGCATGCCTATCTATTATGAAGTTTATTGTCATATTTTGCAATTTGTTCATGATTGAACTGTAAAGGACTATAAGTCGATTCAACTACTCCTAGTTGATGATAGTTGAACTCTAAAGTTCCCTTATCTATCCAAACCAAACTTTCTTTGGTGCGGACTTGTATTCAATTTCTGAGAAGGAACAACCCTATTAATTAGGGGAAATTTATGCAAAAGCGTTAAATGGTTGTGCACAATTCATGGTACAAAGGGTTGATCCCCCTAAGTACGAGTTAAGGGTCCATAGTCTTATTGACTGTTAAAGGTTTAAATAGAAATATTTATAACCTAGGACAATGGTTCAAGGTCTTATGACCCTCAGATGATTTCATATTCGAATCCTATATATTGATGAAAGAATTATATTTCAATTCTTTATATTGATGAAAGTAAAGTTATTCAAACTCTTTTGAAACGATTCACTTATGTCATATCACTGTTGTATATCCAAGTGAGCTTTTGTTTGCTCACTCTTGCCTGCTTTACCACCATTTGCAGTTGAGACCAAGAATGTTGACATACCATCAACAAGTAAAGGAAAAGGAAAGATGAATAAGTGAAGGCTTGAAACGTCAAGTTGCTTTTGTAATAAGACTTAGTTGGTTATGTTTATATTTCCGCATTTACGTTATTTGAATGAGGTTAAGGTTTAGATAACCCTGGGATTTTTGTTGAACAAGTTGCCATTCTTTCTAGAGGAAGATTTTATTAAGGTTTTATGAAGGTTGTAATTAATTTAAAATTTTATTTGGGTAGATGTATGTTTTAATTAGAAAGTGAACACCAAATCATGTGGAAACGAAGTACCCGGATTTGGGGGTGTCACAGGTTAGTATCAAAGCCATAGGTTATGAAACCTTAGGTGGGGAAAAACCTTAGGTAGTAGCCTTATGGTAAGATCGAAAAGATAGATGTGATAGGTAAAGATAATAAACTACCTTATATGTTATGAGTTTACGTTCAGGTATTCGGAGGGTGACGACTCGATATCACGTAATAACAAACTTTAAAATTCTTTTGTCAGGATGATGAACATTGGAGAATCTAGTCAGGCTAGAGAGGTTGTACCTCAGGTGCCTAGAGAGGAGGAACCCCGTGACATACATGTTGTCTGGGAGCAGCTGGTTAGGAGAGAGCCATCTCCAGTGATCACCATAGCTGGTCGGGAGCGTGAGCTGACACCTATTCAAGAGGACGAGGACGAGGACGAGTCTGAAGAGGAGGAAGAGGAGGAAGAGGATCCCGAAGAGCAATTCCCACCTCACTCTACTAGTGTTGAGATGTACGAGGCAGTCTACGATAGCAACGTGGAGCTTCATGGACGAGTAGGAGATCTCGAGGAAACTATCCAGCAACGAGACAATACGATCGAGGAAATTGCAAGTGACCTGGGAGATGCACAGTGGAACTTGATACATATGGAAGTTGAAAGAGATACTGCTCGATTTGAACTGGCAAAGCTAAAGCAAGACATCCAGGAGGAGTCGAGGAAGCGTGCCAGGGCTGAAGAGTCAAGCTTGAGGGCTAATCAACGAGCTGATCGAGCTGAAGATGAAGCTGAAGCCAAGAGGGCCAAGCTGAGGGAAACGGAATATGCTTTTCATACAGCGATAGAAAGAGCTCAGGACCGTATTTTCTACTACCCAGCTCAGTTCCAAGGTTTACCGTGGTATGTGGTGGATCGAAGAACGGCATTACGGGTAATGGAAGAGGAACGCAGAGAGGCTGTGCGACGTATTAATATGCCTAGGCAGTAACGACAATAGCAGTAATAGTAGTAGTAGCAGTAGTAGTAGAGCTTTTGTTTATGTGTTGCTTTTGAAATAAATCAACTAAATCCCATAATTGAGATAAGAATGGGAAAAGTTAATAATGTAATCCTGCAACTTTTTCAGTTCAGGAAGGATGATGTAAATGGCAGAAATGCTATCTGGTTGATGTTTTTTACTACGACTAAGGAATAAAAGAAGTCTATTGACGTGCTTTGTGTTCTATGAGAACTGAGATATTCAAACCTTTAAGTGTGCAACTTGAATACTTAAGATTTGAATAAAGGATCTAATAATAATATTTTCTTATCAGAAAATGCCTCCTAGAAGAAGAGTAACACGTCAAAACCCCGAGGGTTCAACAAATAACAACAATAACGATGCAACAAACCCTAATGCAGTTCAGCAATTAGTAAACCTGCTGGCAGGAGCAGTGGCAAATCAGCCGCAAGTGCAAGCCACGACGTTTAAAGAGTTTAAGGCAGTAGGACCGCCGAAATTTAAGGGATCGACAAACCCTATAGATGCTCAGACGTGGATTATGGAAATAAAGAAGGTATTTGACGTGGCTAGGGTCAGTGAAGACCAGAAAATGGCATTTGCGACTTTTATGTTGAAGGCAGATGCTAGCTTTTGGTGGCAGGTGAATAAGACTAGAGAGGGAGAAAGAGTCATAACGTGGGAACGTTTCAAAGAGATGTTCTACGAGATGTACTTCCTAGTGAGTTCACAAGATCTGATGGAGGTCCAATTCTTAGAGCTGAAGCAGGGAACGATGTCAGTATCGGAATACGCGGCAAAGTTTAATGAACTGGCCAGGTTGGCTACTTACCAGGTCAGCACGGATGCTAGGAAGGCGAGGAGGTTTGAGCAGGGACTGAAACCCTGGCTCTACAGCAAGGTCTCTATGTTCCAGCTAAACACGTTTGTAGCCGTGCTGGAAAAGGCTATTCTAGCTGAAGGGGGAAGCGAAGCGGTGAATAAATTCAACCAAGATAAGAAGAAGAAGAATGAAATGGAAACTAAGGCTAGTGGTAGCGGGGCTATTCATCAGAAAAGGAAGTGGAATGACGATAACTCTGCTGGGAGTCAGCAGGGAGGCCATCAGAAGAGGAAGCTTGAAGAGTGTGCTACATGCGGAAAGATTCACACTGGAGTGTGCATGAAAGGGAAACGCGTATGCTACAAATGTGGTCAGGAAGGCCACATCGCGCCATATTGCCCAAACCTCAAGATAGGAGCTTGTTATACATGTGGATCCAAGGATCACATGGCTAGTAATTGCCCTAAGAAGCCAGCGGCAGGGTCAATAGGGAATGGAGGAAAGGACAACGGCAGAACTATGACTCTTGCCGGACCTTCGCCACTACAGGCCGTTCGACCCACTGCCCGCACATTCAACATGACGGTGCAAGACGCGGTGCAATCAAAAGACGTGGTGGCAGGTATTATTCCGATCAATAGTATAAATGCATATGTATTATTTGATTCGGGTGCTACTTGTTCATTCATATCTGATGATTTTGCTAAAACCCTAGACTTACATGTAGAGGAGTTAGTTTACCCTTTGAACATAGAAATTGCGAATAGGGAGGTTATTCCTATTAGGAGCGTTTATAGGAATTGCAGATTGGACATTAAAGGTCAGGAGCTTAGAGTAGATTTAATTCCGATTAAACTTGGGGAATTCGATGTCATATTGGGTATGGACTGGTTGTTCAACCATGGGGCGGTAATCGACTGTCAGAAAAAGTCGGTAAACCTTACGACTCCGTCGAAAGTAGTGTTCTATGGCAGTAAATCGCCTAGACAAGCAAATTATCTGACGGTGATGCAAGCTAATAAACTTTTGATGCAAGGCTGTGTAGGATATTTAGCCTACATAGTAGATACGCGTAAGGAGAGCCCGAAGGTAGAAGAGATATCGGTAGTTAAGGAGTTTGTGGACGTTTTTCTGAGCGATTTGCCAGGGCTTCCGCCAGATAGGGAGACAGAGTTCGTGATCGATTTAGAGCCGGGAACTGCTCCAATTTCAAAGGCTCCATATCGAATGGCTCCAGTCGAGATGAAGGAACTGATGGTTCAACTGCAGGAACTGTTAGACAAGAAGTATATCCAACCGAGCGTTTCACCGTGGGGAGCGCCTGTTTTATTCGTGAAGAAGAAGGATGGATCGATGCGTCTTTGCATTGATTATAGGGAATTGAATAAAGTTACGATCAAGAATAGGTATCCTTTACCTAGGATCGATGACTTATTTGATCAACTGAAGGGTGCGAGGTATTTCTCAAAAATTGATTTGAGAAGCGGGTATCATCAGTTGAAGGTGAGGAAGGAAGATATACCGAAAACTTGCTTTTAGGACTCGGTATGGTCATTACGAGTTTTTGGTGATGTCATTTGGTCTCACGAATGCCCCAGCTGCATTTATGGACCTAATGAACAGGGTGTTCAAGCCATTTCTGGATAAGTTCGTGGTAGTAGTTTATAGATGACATCCTGGTTTATTCCAAGGCTGAGGAGGAGCATGCTGAACACTTAAGACTAACCTTAGAAGCACTGCGACGAGAAAAGATTTACGCTAAATTCTCGAAATGCGAATTTTGGTTGGAACGTGTGCAATTTCTTGGCCACGTGATCGACAAGGAGGGTATTTCAGTAGATCCGTCGAAGGTTGAAGCGGTAATGAATTGGGATCAGCCGAAGACGCCGTCTGAAGTGAGGAGTTTCTTGGGATTGGCTGGTTATTACCGAAGATTTATCCAAGACTTTTCTAAAATTGCAACTCCGTTGACGAATTTGACTCGTAAAACACTTAAGTTTGTTTGGACGGAAAAGTGTGAGGAGAGTTTTCAAGAGTTGAAGAAAAGGTTGAGTACTGCACCTGTATTATCTTTGCCGGATAGTTCGGGGAATTTCGTGGTATATAGTGATGCCTCACATAAAGGATTAGGCTGTGTGTTGATGCAAAGCGGCAAAGTCATTGCCTATGCGTCACGTCAGCTGAAGGACTATGAGAAGGGGTATCCGACCCATGACTTGGAATTGGCGGCAGTAGTGTTTGCTCTAAAGATTTGGAGACACTACTTATATGGAGAGAAGTGTGAAATATACACAGATCACAAGAGTCTGAAGTATATCTTTACCCAGAAGGATTTGAACATGCGCCAAAGGAGATGGTTGGAACTGATCAAGGACTACGACTGTGAAATACTTTACCATCCGGGTAAAGCTAATGTTGTCGCCGACGCTTTGAGCAGGAAAGGTCGGGAGAAGCTGAATATGTTAACTGATCAGGATCGGTTAATAGAGCAGATGGCTAGATTAGAGCTGGAAGTAAAGTTTCCAAAGGAATTGGATGAGAAGTTGTTTCAAGTAACCACTGGTTCTACTATTGTGGACAAGGTAAAAGAAGCTCAACTTCACGATGAAGAATGCGAGAAGATTCGGAAGAGAATAGCTGATGGCGAAGAGTTTAAATTCAAGATCGACAGTGAGAAACTGCTACGATTTGAATGTAGAATCTGGGTACCGCCAGTACCGGAAGTTAAGGAGGAAATCTTGAGCGAAGCTCACAGTTCGAAATATTCAATTCACCCTGGGAGTACGAAGATGTACCAGGATCTCGGGCATCATTTTTGGTGGCCGAATATGAAGAGGGACGTTGCTGAATGCGTTGCGAAATGCTTGACATGCCAGAAAGTCAAGGCAGAACACCAGAGACCTAGCGGATTACGGCAACCATTAGAAATTCCAGAGTGGAAATGGGAGCATATCACGATGGATTTCGTGGTGGGTCTTCCAGCGACTTAGAAAGGTTTCGATGCGATATGGGTTATTGTGGATCGACTGACGAAGTCAGCCCACTTTTTACCAATCAGGATTAAATATAACTTGGAACAATTAGCTAAATTATACGTTAAGGAGATCATTTCTCGACATGGTGTCCCAGTGTCGATTGTGTCAGACAGAGATCCGCATTTTACATCAAATTTCTAGAAGCGTTTACAAGAATGTTTGGGAACGCAGTTGCGAATGAGTACAGCGTACCATCCTCAAACCGATGGTCAGAGCGAGAGAACAATTCAAACACTTGAGGATATGCTAAGAGCTTGTGTGATGGACTTCAAAGGGAGCTGGGATGATCATCTACCGTTGGTAGAGTTCGCCTACAATAATAGTCATCATGCGAGTATTGGCATACCGCCTTACGAAGCGTTATACGGCAGAAAGTGCAGGACTCCTCTATACTGGGATGAAGTTGGTGAACGTCAGCTGTTGGGACCGGAATTGGTACAGCAAACTGTGGAAATTGTGAAGCTGATCAGAACAAGATTGGTTGCTGCTCAGGACAGACAGAAGAAATATGCCGATCAACATCGACAGAACCGAGAATTCTTACCAGGAAGCTTCGTTTTCCTGAAGGTATCTCCCTGGAAGGGGAAGATTAGATTTGGCAAGAAGGGGAAGCTGAGTCCCCGATTTATTGGACCTTTTGAGGTATTACGAAAAGTTGGCGAGGTAGCTTACGAAGTGGCATTACCTCCGAAACTCGAGAATATACATAACGTATTTCATATTTCCGTGTTACGGCCTTACAAACATGACTATAAACATGTAATAGAATACGAGCCTTTACAATTTGATAAAGACTTAACTTATGAAGAAGTGCCTGTTCAAATTATTGATAGAAAAGAACAAGTACTTAGGAATAAAGTGATACCTTCTGTTAAGGTAATTTGGAGGAACCACAGTGCTGAAGAAGCTACGTGGGAACTCGAAGATGTTATGATAAAGTCTTATCCTCAATTATTTGCTTAATTGAAGTGTGTAACCCTTAGATATCGATTCTGGGGACAGAATCCTTTTAAGGGGGGAAGAATGTAACAGATGAGAATTTTTATGAGGTGAGAATTTTTATGAGATTTTTTTTATGTTGTGATTCTGGGGACAGAATCCTTTTAAGGAGGGAAGACTGTAACGATTGAGAATTTTTTATGTTAATTGTAAATATTTATTGAAGTAAATAAATATTTATGGAATTTATTTGTGAAGATAAATAAATAAATTGTGCGATTGTTGTGGACAATTTAATTAAGTGCTATATGATTAATTAAATTGATATGTTAGCAATGGTATAGCATAATTTTAATTTAATTAAGAATGATTTAATTAGGATTAATGTTATGTGCTAAGTGATAATAATTTGTTAGACGAATTATGTTTAATAAAGGAAATTCAATTGTGTGACAATTTGGTATTATGTGAATGTTAGTTTATTTAATTGAATTAGAGTGTTGTAATTTAATTAAATAAGTGTAATATTTAATCTATGGATTTAAAGAGTTATTAAAAGACTAGAAAAGGATTTTAAAGTGTTTTGCCAAACAAGGCCCTTGTACTTGTTTAATCTTATTTTACCCAAACAAGGCCTTAGCACTAAAAACCTATTTTTCTAAGAGGTTGCCAAACGTGGCCTTACTCTTTTCAAATTCTATAACCTATGTAATTAATAATACTTATTATGGTTATAAATATTATACTTATTATTTATAAGTTACATATATGTATATGATTATATGTATAATATTATATATGTTAAGTTAAAAACAAAGTTACGTTAGTTTTATAAAACAAAGAAAGAAAAGAAGAAGAGGGTTAGAGAGAATTGTCAGAGAATTCTCAGAGAAGAGAAGAAGAAGAAGAAGAAGAAGAAGGCAAAGCAAGCCCAAGTTCATCTCTCTCTTAACCTAAAACTAGTAAGGTTATAATCTTAACCCTAGAACTAATTCTTATGTGTTGTGTTTTCTTCTTTGCCAAATTAGGTCTTTACAATCATGAAATTATATGTATATATGGTGTTCATATGTTTTCATATGTAATTGTATGCCATGAAAGGGTTTTCAAAATACAATTGTTGTAAAACAAGTTTTCAAAGCATATTCTTTTATGTTTTCTTGGTTTTAGAACTCTATGTGAAAGTCTCTTAGTGAACGCTATTTATTTTGATATGTGAATGGGATATGTATGTATATATATATATATATATATATGTTTACATGTGAGTTTCATAATTGTTTAGGAATTTCAATTCACAAGTATATGATGAACACTATGAAATTCATGTTCATAGTGTTAGATTATGAAGTTATGTTGAAAATTTCCTTAAATCCTTGAGGTGAGCATGAATTATGTGTAATATGTGATATAACATGATTATATATGAGTTATATGGTGATTCTAGCAATTCAATCCATGAATTTTTGATAAACAATAAGAAGCATGTTCATAGTGATTTTTGGTGAAACTATTTCTGAAAACGGCTTTTGAAACTATCAAATTGATGTTTGATTTTACGTTATTGTTAAAATTGATCATGTGTTATGTTAATGTGATAAGAATATGAGTTAACACAATTGGAATCACTTGAATTGGATGAAAAACGAATTCGTAGTAGCAATTTTCGTCAAGAACGCTTAAAATTGTATTTTTCTTTGAAAATCATGAAATCTTGTTTTGGATTATGTGTTTTATGGATTATATATGTTATGAGCATGATAATAAGTTTAAAATATTGTTAGTATCAAGTTTTATGTTTATCATGTTGGGAAAAATCGAATTCGGTGTGAAGGAATAAGCCAAATTGGCTTAATTCTCCACCAGTTCGCGAACCAAGTGGTGCAGCAGGGGGAACATCCGCCCCAGCGGGTGTTTTGCACTGGGAGGACCCGCCCCAGTGGGTGAGGTTGCTGCCCGGAAATTCTGGATTTTGGTTTTTGAGTTTTTATGCCCCGTTTGTTAAGCTAACTTGTTTCTAAGACTTGGAAAGTGAAATGTATAATAAGATAACATGTTTTTGATGTGTTTAAGTTAGATTGAAATATATTATGAATGTGTTACATGTGTGTGTATGTGTGTTGCTTTCACGAGGCACACAACACGATTCCTTGAGTTATAAACTTATAAATGTATGCCGTGAGTATAGACTCACGTACTTGACTAATTAGTAACCAATGTGGTAAATTATAATATGAGTTGGACTTGGATATGAAGTTCGATGGTTTAAATGATATAGTTGGATACTAATAGATGGTTTGAATGTAATATAAATGTGTAGGGTGTTTGTGAAGTGGGTATAGTTGTTAAAGTGTAGCTTACGCTTAAGGCAAGTTCTCTTACCCTTATTCGCTTATGTTAAACAAGTTTCTAAACTTGTTATTTATATTGTGCAAGTTCTTTAATCTACTCTTGAATGCTATACAAGCCTATTCATTGTATATTTTTATTGTGCAAGTTTCCTAACCCTTGCTCAATAAATCATGAAAGTTCATTCACTTGTTATATGTGGTACAAGTTATACCATACTCATAAAGCGTAATTATTAAAGCGTTATTTTAGTAATATGATCTTGACTTAGTTGTTCAAGTAAGATCTACTTATTCTATCGAATGCTTTAAGTTGTTTCTAAAAGCATGCCTATCTATTATGAAGTTTATTGTCATATTTTGCAATTTGTTCATGATTGAACTGTAAAGGACTGTAAGTCGATTCAACTACTCCTAGTTGATGATAGTTGAACTCTAAAGTTCCCTTATCTATCCAAACCAAACTTTCTTTGGTGCGGACTTGTATTCAATTTCTGAGAAGGAACAACCCTATTAATTAGGGGAAATTTATGCGAAAGCGTTAAATGGTTATGCACAATTCATGGTACAAAGGGTTGATCCCCTTGAGTACGAGTTAAGGGTCAATAGTCTTATTGACTGTTAAAGTTTTAAATAGAAATATTTATAACCTAGGACAATGGTTCAAGGTCTTATGACCCTCAGATGATTTCATATTCGAATCCTATATATTGATGAAAGAATTATATTTCAATTCTTTATATCGATGAACGTAAAGTTATTCAAACTCTTTTGAAACGATTCACTTATGTCATATCACTGTTGTATATCCAAGTGAGCTTTTGTTTGCTCACTCATGCCTGCTTTACCACCATTTGCAGTTGAGACCAAGAATATTGACATACCATCAACAAGTAAAGAAAAAGGAAAGATGAATAAGTGAAGGCTTGTGACGTCAAGTTGCTTTTGTAATAAGACTTAGTTGGTTATGTTTATATTTCCGCATTTACGTTATTTGAATGATGTTAAGGTTTAGATAACCCTGGGATTTTTGTTGAACAAGTTGCCATTCTTTCTAGAGGAAGATTTTATTAAGGTTTTATGAAGGTTGTAATTAGTTTGAAATTTTATTTGGGTAGATGTATGTTTTAATTAGAAAGTGAACACCAAATCATGTGAAAACGAAGTACCCGGATTTGGGGGTATCACAGTCAAACCTTAATTAACTATGGTAATATGTGAGAAAGTCTAATGTGCGAATAACGTTAATAAATATATATACGTTATTAAAAAGGGAGATGTAAATCATTATTTTAATTAAATAAATATTTAATATTTGAAGAAATTATTTTGGGGACAATTTATAGAGAAGAAAGGGAAATGATTATTATATATTCATAATAAAGGATGTTAAAATAATTTCTAATATTGAATTATTTTAATAAAAGGAGAAAATGTTATTTTTGAATAATAATATTACCTTATATGTTTTTGTATGAGATAATAGGTATGATTAATTAATATGGTAAATATATTAAAACATATTTGCTATATGTAAATAAATTGATGGAAATAATTTATTATAATAGAAAATAAACTTATTACCTATTTTCTATATATAATGTACATGTTCCGTACCTGTGATTATTTCTAATAGATATTATATTAATTACAATATCTTGAGACAATAAGTAAATTATTTTCTAAAAATGAATATCCTTATTTGGAGAAAACATAATATTTTATGTTATGACTAAATACATAATTTCTAATGTATTTTCAATAGGAGTTTGATTTATAAAAGAAACTAAGTTATTTCAATAACTTGAGTTGTTATAGTACCGTAAGTGTTATAAATAATATTTGAATATTCTATTCGTAATATATTTATATGTGGACCTTGGAATTAATAGTTCTAATTAATTGAACATGTTATAAGTAGTAAAGTGGTGAGAGATGAGTAACTGATGAGAATAATAATAAGCTTAAGATTAAGCTTGTGGGAGATGCCTTGTGTGGCACGATAATAGATTCGATGATGAATTATTTAATTCAAGGATGGAGGAATTATTAATTAAACAATTAGTCTATATTAATTGTTAATTGTTATTATAATAATATGTTGATTTATTATTATGGCTAGTGATAGTATAATAATAAGGAAATTGATTATAAATATAATCGAAATGGTATTGATGAGGGATGAAATATATTATCTTATATTATTAATTATTGTTATGAACAATGTATTAGTATCAAGTAATTATTTGATAATATGTTGATTAATGAGTAAATGATTTATAAATATAATAAGATTTATATTTATTTATTGTGATAATTAATCATATAAATGATAATTAATTGTTATGGAGATTAATCATCATTGATTGATGCAAAAAGGATTAATTAATATTATTATTAATTAATTGATGAGATAAGTAAATTATTTACTTCTATATGCAAGCATGCGAATAAAATGTATAGCGTATAGTAACTAACTATATATTATATGAAGTATGAAGTTTAGTGCAACTTTGTTATATAGTGTGGTGCAACAATTAGGTAACTATACTATATATAGAAACCATGTATTAAGATTGATTAATTTGTGAAAGCTACATGAATATATTATGTGGTTATGTGACAAAATTATACGTGAGTATACAGTAAAATAATACATCATGAATGTATAGAGTAAACAATTATAATTGATGATTACTTCAATATATAATTGAATAATGTAATGTGAGGATATATCCGGTTAAATTATATCGGTAAGATAAAATATACATAGATTATATGTACGTACACTACTTGATATATTAGAAACTACAATTGTAATTTATTTATAACCTAAGATATATGGGATGGAATGTATACCTACATAATATAACCTATGTATGTATATTATATGTAAAAGTGTATATAGCTAAGTGTTGAGCATACATAATATTTATACGCTTGCAAGTTGCTGAGAGTATTTGTTTGTCCAGCATTGAGTGCCCATTCCATCTCATTTCTCTTCACGTGTATAATCACATGGCTATCTACACTACTCTACTCTTCTCAATTTCATCACAAGCTAGTTAATGATTACAAGAGGAGTGGAGATGATGATGGAATTTACCAACCATCTACCTAATCTCCATGAACCATCAAATTCTTATTTCTTCCTTTGGTTTAAATTGGAAGATTATTGCATTGCCTGGTTATTCAAATGGCTATAAATAAGGCTCTCTTTCTTTTATTTTCTAAATTGCTGAAATTCTAAGTTGAGCATATGTAAGTTTCTGAGAATAAAAATGAGTATACTGATATTCAAAAAGAGTGGTTTAGCAGCAAACTACTTTCTATTGCAAAGGTATAAATTTCATTCATGTTCATCATTTCTAAAATTCTAAGTTCCCAATTATGTGAATTAAATGTTAAATTGAATTATGGAACATGTTTGTTAGATTGTTAAATTAGTTATAAGCATGTTAGAAATGTGTTATAACATGTTTAGAATGATACTCGTAAGAAAATTCTGAGTTTGGGCTGGTTTCTGCCGAAGCAGAACAGTTTCTGGCCTGGCCGGACACCGGCGCAGCTGCGCCAGGCCCAGTTTTTGGAATTTTATTTTCTGTTGTAGGTTCTGTTATATGCTAGCATAAGTTATCTCATTAGGCAAGCATGTGGACATAATTGACATGCATATATGAGTACTTTGATATGACCTAAGCATGTATAACCATGTTAGTCCTTATTATGAAAGGAAAATGTATGATTTTAAAATAAAACTTATGGTCTTGGATTTGAACCTTGACGGATACATAGCATGTATATATTCTGATTTTTGTGAACGTGGTCATGTGGCCTATATTGACATGAAAGGCATACCTAAAGTGTTGAGCACACACTAGCATACATGATTGAAGACTACATTGATTTCAAAAGATAAACTTAGAGTTTTTGGACATATATATAGGATGTCCACATTCTGATCATTTGAGCTTGTATAACTAGCTTATATATGTGTTCTAATACGAGAGAGTCATGACTACAAGGTACCTTGCATATACTTAGTTACCTTTGTTGACTTAGTGCGATTTTTATGAAAACTTAGAATGTGAAAGCTAATATCATCAAGTACTAAGTGAACTTACATTACAAACATGCAAGCATGTATATTAGGATTTCATTATGCCTATAGACATGTTGACATAAGTATAATGTGATGAAACATGGATTTCACCTATGCACGCATATCCAAGAAAATAAATTTCTAAGGCATGAACTATGTGATTAATGTATACATGTGTAGTATACGCACAAGCATGACTACTTAAACATTGTTTGGTCTTGTTATGTGGAAATATGACTTTAGTAGCTGACCATAAAGCATGGACTTGATTTACTTAAGGTATATGAAAGTCCGGCATGAAAACCATGTAACTTTGAATTGGATTTGAATGTGCATGCTAGGTTTCAAACTTGAGTTATACGTAATGGATATCAGTAATCTGAATGCTAGTGAATGACCTCGGGTTGTCTAGCAGCATGAAATGTCATTTCTGGTTTGACTAGTGAGTGGTGCAGCTGCGCCACTATTAAGGCCAATACCTGCGCAGCTGCGCCAACCTGTTTTCAGGATTTGTGCAGTCTGTTTGTTCTTGATTTTGTAGTAGACTTGTATTATTACTTAAACTGCAAATCATGGTCTGACCCCTACTAGTTTATGACTATATGATGAACATAGTAACTTTGCATGACTAGTTTAAAATATGACAAGGATTTTGAAAGGTGAAACTTAGAAAAGTTTGAATGTAATGGTTTCGATAAGGTTTGAGAAACGTGAGAGCAATATAGATCATGTATCTATGAGCTTTAAATACGTGTCGAACACATAGCGAGTCGAGTAAAGGTGTATGAATGTTGATATTAAAAGTATACCTATACATACCTAGCGATACTAAGCGTATGATAGGAAAGTGAAACAAGGTTCTAAGAACCAATATAAAAAATAATGTAATACTTATTATTATATTGAGAATGTATGAATGTATGACTAATGGATATGAATCCATAATTATATAACTGTGTAGGATTACACGAAGTGCAGATATCTTTAAGCAGTTAAGTCGTAGTTGTTAAATTACGAATCAGGCAAGTCTTTCAGTTCCTATTTGATATATGAATTCAATAACTGTTAGTTGAATTATATTATACTGTGATAATGTGAACTTATATATGAACTGTATATGAGATATAAATGAGATTGAAAGTTGATCTTTGATGATATACTTGTTATGTGAAAAGTAACATGCGTAGTAAATATAAATTATTTATAAATTCATGAACTGAGTATGATGTTGTATGCTATGTGATGCATGAAAACTGTTAGAATTGCTGAGCTGTCGAGCTCACTCTTGCAAATAACCACTTTTGCATGTTAAGGATTCATGGTAAAGATTTCGTGCTTCTTGATTGATAAAGATAGATAGTATCTCAATGAAGAATACTTTTTAGATTATCGTTTGAACCCTGTTTAGGTTCTAGTAGTTGTACTTGATATTTGTTTACGAGGTTTAATGCTTGTTGTACTGTAAAGATGTATTAGATAATACATAGAGGATATTAAGTTAAGATGTATGTGATTATACAGAAATTTGAATAGAGTGAATCATGATATAGTTTGATTCAGGAAAATGTAATGGATTCAAGTTATGGAATCAATAAAAGATTTTATTCCAAGGATATTGAAAATTTTAAGTTATTCCGCATTTTTGTAACATCAGTTATGATGTATAAATAGGGATGGTATATGACTGAGATTTGAAACTTATAAAAGGTTTGGGGTCATAATACAAGATCTTGGATATGAAGAGAAATTATATTTCTATATTGTAATAAGTGAAATTTATTCATTAAGTTTTGAATAAAAGATGTAAATATTTGACTAGTAGTATCGTGACTGCACCGGATCCGAGGTAATAGAAGGGACCTTGGATTTGGGGGCGTCATAGAACCTAGTGTCAGAAGTGATCGTAAGATTGTCAGCCCATTATGGTAGGATGTATTATAGCAAAAGTCACAAATGACGGAATCTTCAACGTACTATTAAGTGGGTACGGCATTTTGACGTCATAAAACGATTTTTAGTTTTCTTTCGAGTTATAAAAAGTTGATTACATTATTTCGATTGATGTCCGAGTTGTTGATAAGAGTCTAAGCTATTTGATTCGGCTAGACGACTGTTGAAAAATGATTGTAGAATTCAAACATTCTTATGTATTTGTGCCAAACCAGATTGCTCTGGTGCGGATTTAGAAGTTGAGAAGCTGAGTTGAATAACCCTATAACGGGAACATATTTTCGGAGACAGTGGTCACGAACATGACTCATATAGTCATTACAACACGCTACATTGCGGCCCAACGTAGTAGTACAATAGGCTAGCCACCTAGAGTACGAGTGAAGGGTGTTTTCAGTCCTTGTGATTGATAAACACTCTAGTTTACAGTGTGGAGACTCATGTTGAGACATTTGTAAATGTGGAAGAGTTCACGGTCTTGTGTGACCCCTCAGCATAATTTGAAATCTGAGTTATTCATACTACTTTCCGATTATTGAAAAATCGTGGAAGATTCTTATTCTTTTGAAGGATGAAGGTAGTAAGTAGAATGTTCCTTAGAAATGAAAAAGTGGCAGAATGCGATGGAGAATGTTATAATAATAAAACTTCTGAAAAGAGAATGAATAAAAATTATTCAAGAGAATATGTAATAATCGGAATAGCATCGAGTAGAAGAAGTTTCGGTGATTCCGAGGACGAAATCCTTATAAGGGAGAGAGGATGTAAGAACCCGAATTTTCAAAAATTATTAAATAAGGATTTAATAAATAAAATTCTTAAAATGTGAGATGGGTTCGAATAAGAGTATATATAAGTGATATGAGGTATGTGGTATTATATTACATAGGGTAATATGGACTATGTAATATGTGTTTTTGTGATTTATAAATATACTATTAATATATATTTGTTATTTAGCGTAGAGACGATTCAGTGGAGATAAAGGAAGTGGATAAATTCCTATCGATATTAAATAATTTATAGAATTATTTTATCATAGTAAGTTGGTGACATTAGATATCCTTAATGTATAATCACCATATTCTTGTGTATGTGTATTAATAACTAGTATGCTTATATTATAGGTTATTAATAGCACTTACGCTATCCGTGAATAGGTTTGGATAGTGAAGCATGAGTTAGTTAAGGAATTAACTAATAAGAATAAATATTAGTTAATTTAAGTTGGGAGTTATATTATGGAATAATATAATGTTAATATTGAACCTTAATGATATAGTGCAGTGTTTAATTTACTTAAGTAAAGAAATGGATTAATATATGCGTTGAATATATGATTATAGTTGCTACTTTTTATATATATTACTTAGAATGGTAATATGTGAGAAAGTCTAATGTACGAATAACGTTAATAAATATATATATATATATATATATATATATATATATATATACGTTATTAAAGAGAAATGAAAATCATTATATTTTTAAATGAATATTTGAATAAATTGTTTTGGGAACAATTTATAGAAAAGAAAGAGAACTAATTATTATATATTTCTAATAAAGGGTATTAAAATAATTTTTAATATTGAATTATTTTAATAAAAGGAGAAAATATTATTTTTGAATAATAATATTACCTTATATGTTTTTGTATGAGGTGTGATTGGTTAATATAGTAAATATATTAAAACGTATTTTCTATATGTAAATAAATTGATGGAAATAATTTATTATAATAGAAAATAAACTTATTATCTATTTTCTATATATAATATATGTACATGTGTCGTACATATAGTTATTTGATATTATATTAAGAATAATATCATGAGACAATAAGTAAATTATTTTCTAATAATGAATATCTTTATTCGGAGAAAATATAATATTTATGTTATGGCAAAATACATAATTTCTAATGTATTTTTCAAGCGAGTTTAATTTATAAAAGGAAACTTAGTTATTTTAATAACTTGAGTTGCTATAGTACCGTAAGTGTTATAAATAATATTTGAATATTTTTATTCGTAATATATTTATATGTGGACCTTGTGACTTAATAGTTCTAATTATATTGAACATGTTATAAGTAGTAAGTGATGGAAATAATAACAAGCTTGAGATTAAGCTTGTGAGAAATGCCTTGTGTGACACGATAATAGATTCGGTAATGAATTGATTAATTCGAGGATGGAAGAATTATTAATTAAATAATTAATCTATATTAATTGTTATTATAATAATATGTTGATTTATTATCGTGGCTAGTAATAGTATAGTAATAAGGAAATTGATTATAAATATAATCGGAATTGTATTGATGAAGAATGAGATATATTGTCTTATAATCGTTATGGGCAATATACTATTATCAAGTAATTATTTGATAATATGTTGATTAATGAATAAATGAATTATAAATATTATAAGATTTATATTAATCTATTGTTATAGAGATTAATAATTGATTTACGAGGAAGTGATTAATTAATATTATTATTAATTAATTGATAAGATAAGTAATTTATTAATTTCTATGTGCAACTATGCGATATTAAAAGTATAACGTATGATAGTTAACTATATGTTATACGAAGTGTAAAGTGCAATGCGACTATGTTATTTATGAATATAAACTATATAGTAAAGTTTATTGAGTTGTAAGAGGTACATGAAATGTGTGTGACAATGTGTATATGAGTTTACAATAAAATAATATATCATGGATATGTTGTAAACAATTATTGAATCAATAAAATTAATAATAAAGGAGACAATACCATGTGATGGTACCCGAAAGAATTATATCCGGTAGAATGAAATGTATATGGATTATATGTTCGTGTATATACCTATTTGTTACATTGTATTTAGAAGGGACATTGTGACTTAAAAATATACTATGTGAACATACACTATAGTATATATATTATGTGTATGGATGTATTAACCTAAGTGTTATATTACCTTTACAATGCTGAGAATTGCTTGTCCCTTTGTGAGAGTCTCTCTCATCTCCTCTTCACGTGCACAAACTCCAAGCTAGTCTATTCCTATAACCATAAAACTCCGCAAACATTCATAGCAATGATGAGCAAGGGAGTGGTTTTCATGATTCAATTCAACTACTATCTACCAACTCCCTCTTAACTACCATGCAATTCTCATTCCCGTTGGTTTAAATTAGGGAGCAAAGTTATGGACTGTGTTTTGGGTTTTCTATAAATATAGTCTCCCTTCTTCTAAATTCTTTTGCTGAGAATTATATTGAGATAAGCTAGTATATAGAGAGAGAGTATAGCATGTTGGTGAAGAGTCTGATAATTAAGAAGTATTCAATTGAGCTTTAACAGTGGTATAATTCCTATACTCTCTTCATTTTCTTATTCTCTGTAACTTTCTAAAGTTCTCGATTTTGTGGACATAGGATGTTAATTGATTTGAAATATGATTTGTTTAGTAGTATATAAGATCACATGTATGTTTGAAATCATATTGAAGCATTGCTATAATGAAATTCATGATTTATTTTGGGTTGGCCTGGAAACCTACCGAAGCAGGCTGCGCCGGTCCCCTATCCCAGTTTTTGCCTTCTGTTAAGAAATCTGCTAAGAGTTACCTAATTATTATAGCTTAGACAAGCATACAAGCAGGGATAATATAAATATATAAGTATATTAAACTAATGTGAGCATGTTTTATTAAGTTTTCATGCAAGAATGATAAAGTTATAGTTTTGAAAATAAACTTAAGGTTTTATAAACGAATTTTGGCATATACAAGTCATGTTTATATTCTGACTTTTGAGACACATTAGTATGGTTTAAGAATGCATGGAATGCATGTTGACTTGTGTGTATATGCTTCATAATGTGACATGGACATACGAACCCCACTATTGAACCTTTCTAACTAAAATGTAAGTTTTGAAGGTGGATATTGACATGAGAATACTATATATACATTCTGACTTTTGAGACATGTTTGTATGACCTAGAAATACATGATTCGTATGTTCACTTGCGTAGATAAGCTTCATAAGGAAATACGAACATGCAAACCTCACTAGTAGCAAAAATGTAAGTTTTACAAAATAAACTTTTGACATGTATATACCATGCTAACGTTCTGATTTTACAAACATATTGGTATGGTTTAAGAATGAATGAAGAGCATGTTAACTTACGTACATATATTTCACAATGTAATGTGAACATTCGAGCCTTATTAGTGAGCTTACTAATGAAAATATAAGTTGTGGTCGTGCATGTTAACATGTTACCTTGAGATTTGGATTTTGATGTTTATGAACATATGTAATAGCACTCTTGGACTCTCTCATGTATCATACATGTATATACACCATGTCTACATGTCGTGATACCAAGTTTAGCATAAACGAAGCATGTTTTCAAACTAATAACTATAATAGTTACATGTATGAAATATGAATATTCATGAACATGCCCAATATAAGTTATATGAATACTTTATGTGTTTAAAGAACGAGTATGATAAACTTTGTGATGTTCATGACCTTGAGTGGCCTTAAAATTGTTGGAATGTTGACTTAGAACCTATATCATACAAATTTCACGTGAAAAGGTTAAACGAGCATGAAAGTATCCTTTAATGTGTATACATGCTATGTAGGACCATATGTTAATACTTGAATCCTATTTCGACGGTTAATAGAGTATATTTGCTTTGTTATGGTCTTATGTGTTAGTAATGATAAATGAGAATGATTAACTCAAAAGATGGACTACAATAGCTATATGTAAATAGATTAGTGGTAGACAGGCATGTGTATATGAAGAATGTTAGTAAGTATGTATGGTTAAAGTATACGTATACTTACATAGTTATTCTAAGAATACGATAAGAATGTGAGACGAAGGTTCTAAGAACCAAGTTAGACAACAATGTAACCTTTATTATTACATTGAGAATGTGTGGATACATATAACTAATGAGTGTGATCTCTATGATTAATATAACTGTGTAGGATTACACGAAGTGCAGATATTCTTAAGCAGTTAAGTCATAGTTGTTAAACTACGAATCAGGCAAGTCTTTCAGTTCCTATTTGATATATGAATTCAATAACTGTTAGTTGAATTATATTATGCTATGATGATGTGAACTTATATATGAACTGTATATGAGATATATATGAGATTGAAAGTTGATCTTTGATGATATGCTTGTTATGTGAGAAGTAATATGCTTAGTAAATATAAATTGATTATAAATGCATGAACTGAGTATGATGTTATATGCTATGTGATGTATGAAAACTGGTAGAATTGCTTAGCTGTCGAGCTCACTCTTGCTAATAACCACTTTTGCAGGTTAAGGACTCACGGTAAAGTTACGAGCTATTTGATTAATAAAGTTCAATAGTATCGCAAGAAGATTATTATTTTGTTGATGTTATTAGTTTAAACCATGTTTAAGATTCTAGGAGATGTACATGATAGTGGTTACAATGATTGCTACATGTTGTGTTGTATAGATGTATTAGTAATACATAGAGGATATCGAGTTGAGATGTAAAAATTTATACAATAATTCGAATAGAATGAATCATATCATATAGTTGATTCAGGGATTTGTAATTGATTCACAGTTATGAAATCAATGAAAAGATTTTATTCAAATGAGATGGAAAAAGTTTAAATTATTCCGTATTTTTATAACATCGAATATGATGTAAGACAGGAATGGTAAATGACCGAGATTTGAAACTTATAAAAGGTTTGGGGTCATAATACAAGATCTTGGATATGAAGAGAAATTATATTTCTATATTGTAATAAGTGAAATTTATTCATTAAGTTTTGAATAAAAGATGTAAATATTTGACTAGTAGTATCGTGACTGCACCGGATCTGAGGTAATTGAAGGGACCCGGATTTGGGGGCGTCACATGGGTTATCGTGGATCGACTAACGAAGACCGCATATTTTTTACCGATCAAGATCTGCTATAGTTTGAATCAATTAGCGAGTGTGTACGTAAAGGAGATTGTTTCACGACATGGAGAGCCGGAGTTAATTGTCTCCGATCGAGATCCGCACTTCACGTCAAACTTTTGGAAAATCTTGCAAGAGAGAATGGGAAAACAGTTGAGATTGAGTACCGCTTATCATCCTCAGATAGACGGACAGAGTGAGCGAACAATAAAAATGCTGGAGGACATGCTTAGGACTTACATGATGGACTTGAAGGGAAATTGGGACGACCACCTACCCTTAGTTGAATTTGTGTATAACAATAGTTGTCATGCGAGTATCGGTATGCCACCGTATGAAGCTCTTTACGGAAAAAAGTGCAGAACGCCATTATGTTGGGACGAAGTCGGAGAACGACGAATACTCGAGCCAGAGTTAGTTCAACAAACCACAGACGTGGTGACAGTAATAAGAGCCAGATTGGTAGCATCTCAAGATCGCCAGAAAAAGTACGCAGACTTGCATCGATAGGACCGAGACTTCAAAGTCGGCAGTTTCGTATTCTTAAAGGTATCTCCCTAGAAGGGAAAAATATGATTCGGCAAGAAAGGAAAATTGAGTCCAAGATTTATAGGACCGTTCGAGGTATTGAAGTGAGTGGGCGAAGTGGCATACAAAGTTGCATTACCACCCGAGTTGGAGCACATTCACAGCGTGTTTCACATCTCTGTGTTGCGTCCGTACAAGGCCGACTACAAGCACATAATTTCTTATGAACCCATTCAAGTGGAGAAGAACTTGGCATATGAAGAAATTCATGTCCAAATTCTAGATAGGAAAGAGCAAACCTTAAGAAATAAAGTTATTTCATCTGTAAAGTACTTTGGCGTAACAACGATGTCGAGGAGGCTACGTGGAAGTTAGAAGATAGGATGATGAGGGATTATCCCCATCTATTTGTGTAACCTTATAGCAATTCCGGGGACGAATTTTTTATAAGGGGGGAGGATGTAATACCCGATAATTTTTGAATATTATTAAATGAATATATTAATGAAAATGAATATTTATTTGAATATAAATATGTAAGTGTTATGAAATGAGTTAACTCAATTATATTAAATTGAATATAGAATAATTGAGAAAAATATGGAGTTTATGATAATAATTGAATATATAATAATTTGAAATGCCTTGTGTGGCACGTGAATAGAAAAGATGATGAGTTAATTAATTCATGGGCGAATGAATTATTAAGTGAACAATTAATCTATATTAATTGTTAATTGTTATTATGAGAAATATAATATTAATGGTGATTAATTAATAATATGTTGATTATTATTATTGCAAATAATAGAATAATAATAAGTAACTTGTTTATAAATATAATAAGATTATATTTATTTAATTACCAAGGAATGCGATAATTAATCACATAATTGTTAATAATTGTTGTTATAAAAATGAATTATTAATATAGTGATTACTTAATTAATATAATATTTGCTCAATTAATTGCTGTGTGCAAGCATGCGATAATTAAATGTATAATGTATAGTAGCTAACTATATATTATATGAAGTGTAAAGTGCAATGTGACTATACATATTGAAACTATATGTTATGACTAATTAAATGAATACATCATGAGTCTTATGTGACAATTGTGTGTGAGTATACATTAAAATAGTACATCATGAATATATAGTGAACAATTATTGATTAATAGAATTTAATAATAAAGGAGACAATGTAATGTGATAATATCCGATTAAATTATATCGGTATGATAAGATGTACATGGGTTATATATGTACAAATTACATTTACTACATTAAAATATTATTTTTATATTGGGATTACATTTTTAACTCTATCTAAGTATACATATAATACCTAAGTGTATATAATATATGGTAGGCTAATTTGATTAAACATTGCATTGTACCACACTTGCTAGAATGCTGAGATATATGGTCTTGTCCCATATTGATAGTCACTATCTCTTCTCACGTGAAATACTCCAATGCTAGCCTACTCCCTATGTCCTTAAACTCAGCAAATCATAGCAATGATGAATAAGGAAGTGGTTTTTATGATTGCCTTCACCAACTAATTACCTACTCTTCCTTAACCAATATACAAATCTTCAGTTCATTGGTTAGAATTAATGGGAGAATGCATTGTCTGGGTAATATTCTTTCTATAAGTATAGCCACTCCCTTCACAAATTCAATTGCTGAGATTTTGCTTAAGTGTTGAATTGAGAGTGTATTGTGAGTTTGTTAGCAAGATAGTTACAGAGAGAGAGACTTCAATTTCAGCAAGCTCAATTAGCTAACAGAGGTTTAATCACATTCTATTGTTCTGCATTTTTGTTTCTTTGTAAAATTTTAAGATTCCTGATTATGCCAAATTAGATTGTAAATGGGTTGTAGATTGCTAATAAGTATTATACTAACTTACTAACATGTTTAAACTACAACGTGGTATGTTTAGAAGAGATTTCATGAAAGAAATTTAGGATTTGGCTTAGCCTCTGCCGAAGCAGAAACACTTCAGTTTTGGCCGGGAACTGGCGCAGCTGTGCCGGTCTCTTATATTTGTTTTCTTCTTTTTGCTACAATCTGCTAAGTAATAACATGTCCGTATTGGTTAAACAAGCATGGGAACAGTACTGTCACATATATATGAGTGCATTAGCCTAGTGTGAACATGTTTCAATATGATTGCATGCACGATTAATGAAATGACTTATAGCTTTCAAAATGAACTTAGAGTTTCAAAAAGGGCTTGATATGTTTTGACATTCTGACTTTGCAAGCATGTTAGTATGACTTAGAAATGCATGAAAGGCATGTTGACTTATGTAAATATGTTTCATAATGTAATATGAGCATACGGACCTCACTAGTGAACATTTCTAACGAAAATGTAAGTTTTAAAGGTGAACCTTGGCATGTGAATATCATATAGGCATTCTGATTTTGCGAGCATGAATATATGAGTTGTTAAGCATGAAAAGTTAGTCTAAGGTATTGTAATTATAATAGTATACACGGTTTGTGTTTAAAGAGATTTCAAAGACTAAAACTCGAAAGTTTTGGAAAACTAAAGTGGTATGGGCCAAGACCTTAGTGTTCTGATATTGTTAACATGTTTAATAGTGCATATAACATCACTAGTATGTCATACATGTGTACTCACTTGTTAAATTCAATGAAAGGTTAACTAAGTATGAGTTAAGCATGTTTTTAAAGTGATAAACAATGCTAGTTATGAATAAATGATGTCGACAATCGCGAGCATGTATATTATAATTTATATGACCTTCTCGCATGTACATATGGTTAATCTAGTAGGCCTTATGATTTCATGACCCTATTTGGCCTTAAATTCTTAGAAATCCTAAACTAAGACCCTAATATGTAAAGGTGAGCTTAGGATGGTTATACGTGTATGTCAAGTCTTCTAGTATGTATGCATGATAAGTGTAATTGTCTTAGTATGCTTACGTGCCAGACAGAAACTGCAGGCAGCAGCCCAACCTTGGTCTGGCCAGGGGGCAGCGCAGCTGCGCCACCCCTAGGCTTGACCATGGCGCATTGCGCCAATCTGGATTTCATGTTTGACAGTTCTACTTAGTTCTGATGGTTTCTGATTTGTGCTAATTGGTTTATAATGATATCTAAGCTGCTAAACAAATCTAATTGTTACTAATATATGATAGTAGCATTCTATGAAGATGTTCAATTGAGAAAAGGAATTCCATAGATAATAAGAACCTAATTGATTAAAGTAATATGACATAATGCTATACGAGTGTTACTTGACTTCGTGGCAACTTATAAACTGATTTCATACCATATGTGTATAAGTGGGTAATGACATACGTATAAGGGATTATATAACTACAGAAGAACCTTATATAGTTAACTTTCATATTAAACTTGTGTACCGAATGTGTTTAACTAATGAACATCCTATACATGTAATATATAAATAGGATTCAAAAGTGTTGATTTACTTAACGTGGATAGACTACGCTTAAGGCAAGTTCTCTAACTTACACTCCTTTATAGTGCAAGTATCCTATTCTTGTATTTACTTTATTCAAGGAATATTGTAAGCAAGTTTTCTTACTCGTTTAAATTGAGTTAGTATGCTTAATAAATACACTCTTATTCCATTTGAGTCTTATAAAAGTTATTATTCATGTTGAACTTGGTATTGTTCTTGAATATCGTGAAAGTGTCTATGCCATTTGATTCGGCTAGACTATATGCATGTTTAGAAAACTATCCAAACCAATTGACTGGTGCGAAAATCTTAAAAACTGAGTTGAACAACCCTTATGGTAAGGGGAGTGCATATTGTTGGAAGCCCCAACACACGCGTGAAAATTATCGTGGTGTATGCATAACATAAAGTATTGTAGACTGATCATCTATCATACTTATTTCTTTTGGGTTATCAGTTTAATATTGATAATTCTAGTAGATGTTCAATAGTCCTTAGCGACTGCTCGGTATAAATTTTTTATCCAGTTGGATACGTTGATAGCTTTGGAATTCATATATTTTTGTTGGTCTATAATGAACTATCGTTTCATATTCCAAGGATTTGATTTGAGAATTGTTGATATTCGTTATTCATGATATTATTCTTTAAACTCTGGATTATCATCGAGATTATACTTTGAGATTTCAAACTCGTGATATAAAATTTTTCACCCTTATTGTATATTACTTGCTGGGTAATTTGTGCTCATTCTTGCTTTCCCTAAAATATTTCAGTTAAGGCAAAGCAGGGTGGACCGTCGGGCGCTGACAAGGGCAAGGGCAAGGCTACTGACTAGCTTGTTCCTTTTATGTTTTAAAATCTCTAGTGTTATATTAAGACTATTGCAGAACTATGTTTAAGCTTAAGTAGGGTTATGTAATAAGTCTGTATTTGATATTATTATGTAATCTATTAAGTATTGTAGGTTGCGAGACTTGGGAGAATAATTATAATAAATCATTGTATATTATTCCGCTGTGCAATGCGACATTTAGTCGTAATATTATTATTATTATATTAGATTATAGAACATGACGAACCGAATTCGAGAGACCAGTGGCGATCCGAATTTGGGGGCGTTACATCATTGGTCCTTTGCATCACTCCCGGGGTTATCTCCTAGATGAACTGCCTTTTTTGCCCTACCTCGGGGTTGTCGCTGAAGTAAAATTATGCTTTTGCCCTTCTGCAAGGTTAGTACAAAGAAAATAAACTTTTGAGTGTCTACAGATGCCCCTCATTGTCATGTTCATGAAATGTAATGGAATGAACACGACAAAGATTAATAGACACGGAGAATGCATGACAAGGTATATCTGATGTTGCAATGTCATGTATAACAGTTGTAATGATATGTGAGATTTAGAGAAAGGTTACTTCCCTAAATGGGGAAGTTAAGGATTATGTTGTCGGGATCAAATTGACCTGCGCTGAATTGTAGTCAACGGATTGCACCATCAGGGTCATGTTGATGCCCTCACTGGGTTGTACCCAATGGATTACATCATCGGGGATTTGCCGACCTGTATAGGGTTGTTTCCAACAGATTACATCATCGAGGATTTGCCGACATGCGTAAGGTTGTTGCCAATGGATTACATCATCGGGGATTTGTCGACCTGCGTAGAGTTGTTGCCAACGGATTACATCATCGAGGATTTGACGACCTGTGTAGGGTTGTTGCCAACGGATTACATCATCAGGGATTTGCCTACCAGCGTAGGGTTGTTGCCAACAGATTACATCATCGGGGATTTGCCAATCTGCATAGGGTTGTTGCCAACGAATTACATCATCGGGGATTTTCCGACCTGCGTAGGGTTGTTGCCAACGGATTACATCATCGGGGATTTGTCGACCTGCGTAAGGTTGTTGCCAATGGATTACATCATCGGGGATTTGCCGACCTGCGTAGGGTTGTTTCCAATGAATTATATTATCGGGGATTTGCCGACCTGCGTTAGGTTGTAGTCAACGAATTACATCATCGGGGATTTTCCGACATGCGCAGGGTTGTTGCCAACGGATAACATCATCGGGGATTAGCCGACCTGCGTAAGGTTGTTGCCAACGGATTACATCATTGGGGATTTGCCGACCTGCATAGGGTTGTTGCCAACGGATTACATCATCAGGGATTTGTCTACCTGCATAGGGTTGTTTCCAACGGATTACATCATCGGGGATTTGCCAACCTGCATAGGGTTGTTGCCAACGATTTACATCATCGGAGATTTGCCGACCTGCGTAGGGTTGTTGCCAACGGATTACATCATCAAGAGATTTGTCGACCTACGTAGGGTTGTTGCCAAAGAATTACATCATCGGGGATTTGCCTACCTGCGTAGGGTTGTTGCCAACAGATTACATCATCGGGGATTTGCCGACCTGCGTAGGGTTGTTGCCAATGGATTACATCATCGGGGATTTGCCGACCTGCGTAGGGTTGTTGCCAATGGATTACATCATCGGGGATTTGCCGACCTGCGTAGGGTTGTTGCCAACGAATTACATCATCGGGGATTTACCGACCTGCGTTGGGTTGTAGTCAACGAATTATATCATCGGGGATTTGCCGACTTGCGTAGGGTTGTTGCCAACGGATTACATCATCGAGGATTTGTCGACATGCGTAGGGTTGTTGCCAATGGATTACATCATTGGGGATTGCCGACCTGCGTAGGGTTGTTGCCAACAGATTACATCATCGGGGATTTGCTGTGACACCCCCAAATCCGGGTACTTCGTTTTCACATGATTTGGTGTTCACTTTCTAATTAAAACATGCATCTACCCAAATAAAGAATTTCAACTAATTACAATCTTCATAAAAATCTTCCTTTAGAAAGAATGACAACTTGTCCAATAAAATCCCAGGGTTATCTAAACCTTAACATCATTCAAATTACGTAAATGCGGAAACATAAAACATAACCAACTAAGTCTTATTACAAAAGTAACTTGATATAACAAGCCTTCATTTATTCATCTTTCCTTTTCCTTTACTTGTTGACGGTATGTCAACATTCTTGGTCTCAACTGTAAGTGGTGGTAAAATATGCAAGAGTGAGCAAACAAAAGCTCACTTGAAAATACAACAGTGATATGACATAAGTGAATCGTTTCAAAAGAGTTTATATAACTTTACTTTCATCCATATAAAGAATTGAATTATAGAAACTTCTGAGGGTCATAAGACCTTGAACCATTGTCCTAGGTTATAAATATTTCTATTTAAACCTTTAACAGTCAATAAGACTATACACCATTAACTCATACTCAGAGGGATCAACCCTTTGTACCATGAATTGTGCACAATCATCTTAACGCTTTCACATAAAATATCCCCTAATTAATAGGGTTGTTCATTCTCAAAAATTGAATACAAGTCCGCACCAAAGAAAGTTTGGTTTGGATAGATAAGGGAACTTTAGAGTTCAACTATCGTCAACTAGGAGTAGTTGAATCGACTTACAGTACTTTACAGCTCAATAATATAAGAATCATGAACCAATTGCAAAATATGACAATAAACTTCATAATAGATAGGCATGCTTTTAGAAACAACTCAAAGCATTCGATGGACTAAGTAGATCTTGCTTGAACAATTAAGTCAAGATCATATTAATAAATTAATGCTTTAATACTTACGCTTTATGAATATTGGAGTATGGTATAACTTGTACCACATATAACAAGTTAAGGAACGTAAATGAACTTTCATGATTTATTGAGCAAGGGTTAGGAATTTGTACAATGAAAAGATATAATGAATAGGCTTGTATAGCATTCAAGAGTAGTTTAAAGAACTTGCACAATATAAATAACAAGTTTAGAAACTTGCTTAACATAAGAGAATAAGGGTAAGAGAACTTGCCTTAAGCGCAAGCTACACTTTAACAATTACAACCACTTCACAAACACCTTACACATTTATACTACATTCAAACCATCTATTAGTATCCAACTACAACATTTAAACCATCGAACTTCATATCCAAGTCCAACTCATAATATAATTTACCACATTGGTTACTAATTAGTCAAGTACGCGAGTCTATACCCACAGCATACATTCATAAGCCTATAACTCAATGAATCATGTTGTGTGCCTCATGAAAACAACACACATACACACACATGTAACACATTCATAATATACTTCAATCTAACTTAAACACATCAAAAACATGTTATCTTATTGCACATTTCACTTTCCAAGTCTTAGAAACACGTTAGCTTAACAAACGGGGCCTAAAAACTCAAAAATCAAAAATCAAAATCTCTGGGCAGCAGCTTTACCCGCTGGGCGGGTCCTCCCTCTGGTGGAGGGGCTGGCTCGCAAACTGGTGGAGAAATAAGCCAATTTGGCTCATTCCTTCACACCGAATTCGATTTTTCCCAACATGATAAACATAAAACTTGATACTAACAATATTTTAAACTCATTAACATGCTTATAAGATTTAAAATCCATATAACACATAATCAAAATCAAGATTTCATGAGTTTCGAAGAAAAACACAATTTTAAGCGTTCTTGACGAAAATTACTATTACGAACTCGTTTTTCAATCAATTCAAGTGAATCCAATTGTGATAACTCATATTCTTAACATATTAACATAATACATGATCAATTTTAACCATAACTCAAAATCAAACATCAATTTGATAGTTTTAAAAGCCATTTTTCAGAAATAACTTCACCGAAAATCACTATGAACACACTTCCTATTGTTTATCAAAAATTCATGGATTGAATTGCTAGAACAACCATATAACTCATATATAATCATGTTATATCGCATATTACACATAATTCATGCTCACATCAAGGATTTAAAGAAATTTTCAACATAAATTCATAATCTAACACTATGAACATGAATTTCATAGTGTTCATCACATACTTGTGAATTGAAATTCTTAAACAACTACGAAACTCTCATGTAAACACACATATATATATATATATACATATCCCATTAACATATCAAAATAACAACTTTCACAAAGAGACTTCCACATAGAATTCTAAAACCATGAAAACATAGAAGAATATGCTTTGAAAACTTATTTTTTACAACAATTGTATTTTGAAAACCCTTTCATGGCATACAATTATATATGAAAACATATGAACACCATATATACATATAATTTCATGATTGTAAAAACCTAATTTGATAAAGAAGAATTACAACACATAAAAATTGAGTACAAGGGTTAGGGTATAACCTTACTAGTTTTAATTAAAGAGAAGAGATGATGAAGATGATGATCCTCTCTTGCCTTCTCAAGCTTTTCTTCCTCTTCTCTCTTCTTCTTCTCTAACAATTCTCTCTAACTCTCTTCTTCTTTTTCTTTCTTTGTTTTGACTTAGGCTTTTAAAAAAACTAACGTATCTTTTAACTTAACATATATTATACAATATACAATATACATATACATATATAATATATGTAACTTATATTATTAATATAGCTAATAAATAATATACTAATTGCTATACTAACTACCACTTATTACATAGGTTACAAAATTTGAAAAGCCCAAGGCCATGTTTGGCAACCTCTTAGTAAAAAATAGGTTTTTAGTGATAAGGCCTTGTTTGGGTAAAATAAGATTAAACAAGTACAAGGGCCTTGTTTGGTAAAACACTTTAAAATCCTTTTCTAGTCTTTTAATAACTCTTTAAATCCATAGATTAAATATTACACTTATTTAATTAAATTACAACACTCTAATTCAATTAAATAAACTAACATTCACATAATACCAAATTGTCACACAATTGAATTTTCTTTATTAAACATAATTCGTGTAACAAATTATTATCACTTAGCACATAACATTAAATCTAATTAAATTATTCTCAATTAAATTAAAATTATGCTACACCATTGCTATCATATCAATTTAATTAATCATATAGCACTAAATTAAATTGTTCACAACAATCGCACAATTTATTTATTTATCTTCACAAATAAATTTAATAAAATATTTATTTAATTTAATAAATATTTTTAATTAATATTTAAAATTCTCAATCGTTACATTTGCCGACCTGCGTAGGGTTGTTCCCAACGGATTACATCATCGGGGATTTGCCGACCTGCGTAGGGTTGTTGCCAACGGATTACATCATCGGGGATTTGCCGACCTGCGTAGGGTTGTTGCTAATGGATTACATCATCGAGGATTTGCCGACCTGCGTAGGGTTGTTGCCAACGGATTACATCATTGGGGATTTACCGACCTGCGTAGGGTTGTTGCCAACGGATTACATCATCGGGGGTCGAGCCGACGCCTTCACTGATTCGTTGTCGGTGGATTACATCATTGTGGGTTGATCCGACGCCTTCATTGATTCATTGTCGGCGGATTGCATCGTCAGGGGTTGAGCCAACGCCTTCACTGATTCGTTGTCGGTGGATTTCATCGTCGGGGTTAGAGCCAACGCCTTCACTGATTCGTTATCGGTGGATTTCATCGTCGGGGGTCGATCCGACGCCTTCATTGATTCGTTGTCGATGGATTAAATCATCGGGGTTTGAGCCGACGTCTTCACTGATTTGTTGTCGGTGGATTACATCGTCAGGGGTTGAGCCGACGCCTTCACTGATTCGTTGTCGATGAATTTCATCGTCGGGGGTCGATTCGACGCCTTCACTGATTCGTTGTCAGTGGATTTCATCGTTGGAGGTCGATCCGACGCCTTAACTGATTTGTTGTCGGTAGATTTCATCGTCGGGGATCGATCTGACTCCTTCACTGATTCGTTGTCGATGGATTTCATCGTCGGGGGTCGATCCGACGCCTTCACTGATTCATTATCGGTGGATTTCATCGTCGGGGGTCGATCTAACGCCTTCACTGATTCATTATCGGTGGATTACATCGTCGGGGATGCCTTTACTGATTCGTTATCCGTGGATTACATCGTCGAGGGTTGAGCCGACGCCTTCACTGATTCGTTTTTGGTGGATTTCATTGTCGGGATACTCAGGTATTGATTTTGACTGATTTCTAGTCTTCCGGCGTTCAACGTCGGGATTTCTAGTCTTTGCCAAACTTCTGCTGTTTCGGACGATTTTTTAGGGTTTTCAGAGCTCCAAACTGTCCCGAAAAGGTATCATCTTTCATAATGTGACCATTCTGAACCCAAAATAACATATTTCGGACATCGCGTTACCAATCGGGAAGCCGCGGGGCCCACTTGTGGCAGCCGAATATGTTGTTATGGCTAGAGCAACCATGGTCAAGGCTGCCCCTAATCGAGCTTATACCCTTGGGAGGCTTCATTTTCACCTATTCTATTCGAAATTCTTAGTTTTTCTCTCTACAAAATTGAGCTCCACTTCATATTTACTCGATTTCGGCTTGATTTGGAGCGATCTGCCACCGTACATCTCTTCTACGTGATACGGGTAACATCTAGACTCTGTTTTTTTATGTTTTCGTTGGCAAAAACCTGTATTTCCTTTCTTAAAGGCATTATATCTAACATGTATGCATAGATAGCTAGATAAACATGTTTATGATGCAATGCATGCCTATAGATAATCTTATGGACTGTATGAATACAATATGTTATTATTTATTAATTAATCTAGACATACATTATATATGTGTTAGAATAACAGTTTACATGCTTGGTTGTGATGGTATACCCTCATAGGGTGATTTAATACATGCTTCGGGCATGTGGATAGTCCATTTAATAGAGGAGACTCTGGCGAAAAAAATTTCATGAGCCAGACGTCAGGGTCCTAGATACCTTTATAAATATACTAGGATGAGATTAAAATAACGTACACATATAACGGCACATGTAGGACATGTATGATGTGATGACCTAAATTGTATTTTATGGATTTAATTTGAAATTTAAAATAAAGAAGGAATATACCTGACTTGGCATTGATTCCTGCGAACTCATTGTTCAGACATGGATTCGGCGGGACTCGGTCGTTCTACATCTTAGCGGGTTTCATCTGGAGTTCGCCGACGTAGAGCTCCTTCTGAGGTTCCTGTTCCCCGGATTAGCAGACGGGTATAGAGATTGACGGAGCCAGCTCATCGAGCTGGTGGGGAAGACCATCCTCCAGTGGATGAGGAGGATATTCCTGAGCCTGAGGTTCCGCCTCAGCCCCATACTGCGCCTAGATTTCTTCCTGGCATCGAGGTAGCTGTCCCGGATTTGCTGGGTACGGATTTGAGTCGCCATCCCTCCATTCACTTGCAGACGAACGAGGTACGTGATTAATTTGTTTTCATTTCTCCTTTATATCACAAACGAGTTTTCTTAACCTTGAGGTGGTGTAGGTTCCAGAGTTTACCTAGCCTAAAGGTAACGGGTTTAGTATATATGCTCTGTATCACTTGCTACATCCCGAGTACAGGGAGATCGTGGATTCTTGGGGATTTGAGGCTTTCTTCACCATTGCTCCCAGTTGCTGCCCTTGAAGCTACCTGCGAGCTTTGTCCGAGTGATGGTTTCATAAGAGTCAGTCTCTCCATCTGCTAGAATGCGAGGTCGTGATGACTCCCATGGACTGGAGGTACATCACTGGTTTAGAGTTTACCGGAGATAGGGTGCCCTTAGAGCCGTCTATCTCTCCGACCACGGTGCGCACCCTCCTAGGGTTTTCTTTTCAGGAGCGAGCCTTTAAGGCTCGTAGTATTCGATCGGGATGCTTGGGCATCGATTCCGCTCGAGGCACCTTGCAGCAGTAGTTGCCTGCCGATTTGGCTGAGAGGGATCGCATCTTGCGGCGTGTGCTCCTGACCATTATGAGGGGTTGTTTCATTGCGAACAACTCCTCCGTTGTTCCCTTCAGCTTGGTAGGGGCTATTCGAGATGTTGACCGCATTGGGGACTACGATTGGAGATCATTTACATTCGCTCTTTTCCTGCATGGGATGCGACTGCGATCTGAGGGAGTTACCGATGCCTGGGTCAGATTTTACCCGTTTCTTCTCGTAAGTCCTTTTTGACCGAATTTTATTTTTTTGACTTTTGATTAGTTTATCTTTTCCCACGACTAATGGAGGGTTCTTTTGAATTGATAGTTCTGGGCTTACGAGAGGCTTCCATGTCTTCGCCCCATATCTGTCTTAGGCTTGGACACTTATCCCCAAGGACGTAGATGGCATCAGTCTACTTTATCGGAGGTCCCAATCGCGGAGGGCTTTACCCATGCCCGTCTTTAGTTGGAGACACTGGTAGCTCGGGACATAGTGTGGCTTCCATATTCTAGAGAGGACTTGTCCGAGGGATTTGAGGATGGTTTACCAACAGGACTAGAGTTTTAGTATCCACTAGCTAGATTCTATTCCTTTTTGATGGAGGTTGGGAGCTCTACCTCGAGGAGCGCGCTTTTTGATGCATTACCGGGGAGATTTTCCTTCCTTATCTTACTTTGGCTCAGCATTTTTGGCCTTTATCTTCGTCGGCTGCATCGATTCCCACTATGGGTTATGATGGTTTTCACTTGTCCGACGGTCCGATCACTTCTAAGGACTTTATCTCCTGGTGGGGGCCACGCACGATAGGAGCTCATACCCGGGCTACTAAGTTCTTGGGAGATATGGTTCCAGGGTCCCTTATGATGAAGGAATGGATATCATATTTTAAGGAGACTTCTCATCAGGTTCAAATTGCTGATTTGAGACTTCAGTTGGAGCAGCTGTCGGCCTACTGTCGCTATAATGGGTTGGACCCATCCTTAGCTAGTACTTTTGCTTCTCAGGGTCATGAGACCGAACTGTCAAGCGGTGGTGGCTCTCACGGTGCTGGACCTTCAGGTTTTGGTGGTGCTGGTGATAGAGATGATCTTTTCCCTCGTCACCTAGATATGCAGGAGACACCCTATCGCCTTGATCAGCAGGATGTGCCCACTCCAGGCAGACGGCTCCAGGTTGACCAGTTTGATGATCCCCTCACCTTCTTGGGTGATTTTGATGAGGCAGCGAGCCCATAGGTCATCTGTTAGTCATTGGGCATTTGTGCCCCAGTATCCTATACTTTTTATTTTTAGTTTTCACATGTATCATAGGTATAACAGTGATGTTTATGAAACTAATGTACTTGGCAAATATCTATGTATGATGCTTTCTATTTATGCATCACACATGCTATTTTATCACTCGTTATGATGCATGCTTGAGATAAATCTAAATGATTGGATAGAGATTGACCCCTATATGGTCTTATTGATATATTTTTTACAGATGTCGTCCTCTGCTGTGGTGCGTTTGGACCACCTTCCTCCTAGCTATGTAGCTACTAGTTTGAGGGTTTGGTATGATCAGTTGTCATATACCGACCGTGTCGTTGTCAGCCGCATGTTAGGCCACTCCATGTCTCTGCAGTCCTTTCAGGTTCCAGCGAGATTTATTGCCAGAATACTCAGGAATTGGATTCTTGAGTGTCATAATTTTTGGTTTGGCCCGGTCGAGTTGACTCCTACTTTAGAGGAGTATGGTCGCATCTCAGGATTATCTATGGAGGGGCCATGTGCTCGGATGGCCTTGGGCCATATACGTCGCCAGTTCATGACGATGACTGGACTTAGGAGGGCAGTTGTGTTGGCCGAGGTGGGTGGTAGCCACGTTATCTCCATGGACTTTATGATCAGTCACTTCGCTTTCGCGGATAGTTTCGCCATTTATCACGGAGACTTTGCCATTTTAGAGGAGCGATGGGACGTTACCCGAGTGGATGCCTTGGTTATGTGCCTCACAGCCTATCTATACATGCCATTTTATACTGACCATCTGGATGTGGTGATGTCGATGGCTGTTAGAGCTATTCGAGAGGACTTTACTATACTTCCTCTTATCCTGGCAGAGACATTGATATCAGCTTCTATCTGGCATGACGTCGGGGATTAGAAGTTCAGAGGTAGCCCAGTGCTTCTATACATCTGGTTGATGACGCACCTCAGATCGATAAGGCGGCTTCGTCGCCGCGGGTTTTGTTTTGGACATGGCTTGTCTCAGGTCTACTCATATCGCCCGACTTCTTGCGTCAATGAGGAGTCATGGATTTCATTTCTGGGTGCTATGGAGGAGCCTTTTGCTATAGTAATGTATTCTGGGTATTGCTCCTTTCTGAGTTTCATCACCTATGCAGCCGACCTAGATTTCCTTCCGTTGGCGGGTTTGAGGCGTGTGACGACCTATCATCCTCTGGCGGTGATGGGTCAGTTTGATCAGTACCAGGAGGTCCATGCTTTTGAGAGGATTGAGGATTATTGCTTCCCTATCTGCTCAGTTATCGAGGCTAATTTTGCTCTGGTTTATGGATTCTGGTCTCATCGACAGATAGTGAAGTTCAGAGACTGCCATCCCGATCGATCTGCAGAGTATTCAGCTTGTCTTGAGTCGGATTTGGCACTAGAGACCGCAGATCAGGTTGAGATGAGATCTTTATCCGATGACGATGGTTGGTCTACAGATGCTGCAAAACTGATGAAGGATCCTATATCTCCGACTGAGGATGCTTTATTTGTAGATTTGACAGCTTCTCTAGTGAGCACTTGTCCCGCATTCAGCCTCAGTTTCCATGGAGGCGATGGATAAGCAGCTTCACCTGGTGACCTTTGAGAAGGATCAGGCTCGAGCTCTGTTGTTGACCACCGTAGCTGGTCGGGATGCTGCTATCACTAAGAGAGACGCAGCCCGTGCTTCCAGAGACCAGGCCCTCATTAACAGAGATGAGGCCCAGACTTTCTCAGATGGACTCATTGGTCATGTACAGTGTGTAGTGCAGATTTAAGAGGATATTTTTCGTATGGCAGCAGAGATGCTGAGGCAGGTTGATATGTTAGAGCACGAGTTCAGAGCTGCTCCCCAGACTACGGAGACTGCTGAATATTTGGCGATGTTGGCTCGTCTCACCACTGATTTATAGCTCTATTTTATTTTCCTGTAGAGACTTTGTTATTATCACTTGTCATAGGTTAGAATCAACTTTTGTATTCTAAATAGTTACATATATAAAAAGAAGTAAGTTCAGTTCACTTCCCTTGTTTGCGTATGTCTAGCTTTGCACACGGTTGCCATTTTTGCTTCATGCTTTATTACGTCGACATAGAACTGGTCTCGTCATGTGGCATCAGATTCGGTGGGAGTGATGCTGATATGTTGCTAGGTCTTCTCGGCATGAGCCATTGATTGGGTGGGCTTTATGGATACAATTTTGGATTTCTGTATAGGTTAGGATTTGAATAATAGGAAAGTGTTTGTATTTTTGGAAGGTTAGACCGCACCATAAATGGTTGTCTACCTACTCCCACAGATAGGAGATCAGGTCTTTCGTAGTTCAGGCTCAGACCTGTAAAGTTTGAAAAGGGGTTTATTTGAGTTGGAGTTTGATTTGATAGGATCTTGATTTAATTGTTTTTTTTGTTTGATTTGATAGGGTTTTGATGTTTTTCAAGGGTTAGACAGCACCATAAATGGCTGCCTACGTATTCCCACATATAGGAGATCAGGTCTTTCGTAGTTCAGGCTCAGACCTGAAAAACTAGACTTGATATATTTTTTTCTTTTTTCTTTTTTTTTCTTTTTTCTTTTCTTTTTTTTATCAAGACATAGTAGTCCAGTTTGAAAGTGAAAAGGGGTCTCAGACATAATACCGTTTCACCGAGTCAGAATTGATCAGTTGCGGGAATTCCTCGCAGTCCATATCTTCCAATTTCAAAGCTCTGTCCGATAGGATTTCTTTGACAAGAAAGGGTCCTTTCGAATTTGGGGCAAATTTTCCTTTAGCTGCATCCTGGCCTGGAATGATCTTCTTTAGTACCAAGTCATGCTCTTTGAATTCTCGAGGTCGCACCTTCTTGTTATAAGATCGGGACATTCATTGCTGATAGAGTTGACCGTGGAATATAGCAGCTGCTCTTCTTTCATCTATTAGGGATAACTGATAGTATCGATATTGTATCCATTGGCTTTCCTCTATCTGGGCATCTAGCATCACTCTTAGTGATTCCATCTCCACTTCGACAGGAAGTACAGCCTCCATACCATATACCAGTGAGTAGGGTGTTGCCCAGTCGAGGTTTGAGTCGATGTTCGGTATGCGAGTAGGGTTAACGGCAATAGATCAGGCCATCCTCGGTGATTTGCTGATATCTTCATCATTATCTTCTTGATGTTCTTGTTAGCCGCTTCCACCACGTCGTTCATCTTCGGACGATAAATAACCGTATTGAGGTATTTGATATTGAACTTACTGCTTAGTTCCCTCATCATCTCATTATTCAGATTCTTCGCGTTGTTTGATATGATAACCTTGGGTTGTCCATACCGACAGATGACGTTGTTTCTAATGAAACCAACGATGACCTCCTTAGTGACCATGGGGAAAGAAGCTGCTTCCACCCACTTGGTAAAGTAGTCAATCATAGTGAAGATGAATCGATGACCGTTACTGGATTTAGGCTCAACTGGTCCTATCACGTCCATTCCCCACATGAAAAAAGGCCATGGTGATGTCATGCAATGTAGTTGATTCGGAGGCGCGTGAATAATGTTTGCATGGATCTGGCATTGATAGCAATGTTTGACATGATCATCGCAATCCGCTTTGAGGGATATCCATTAGTGTTCGGTCCTCAGAATCTTCTTAGCAAGCAGAGGTCCACTCATATGTACTCCGTATACTCCACCATGTACTTCATTCATAAGTCGCTGGGCTTGATCTCGGTCTAGACATCTCAAAAGGCCTACACCTGGGTCTCTCTTATAGAGAGCATCTCCACTTAGGTAGAAATTCATGGCCATTTTCTGTATTCGCTTCTTCGAGGCTTGACACATCCCTTTAGGGGTTGATTGATCTCGCAAATATTCTTTAATATGGTGGTACCAAGGTGGTCCCGCAGGTGGTATCTCATCTGATATCTCCCCTACATTGTATCCATAAGACGGTGTATTCTGCACAATGAAAGTGCTGACAGGCATTCCCCTTCTTGCTGACAGGTTCACCAGTGAAGCTAATGTGGCTAATGCATTGGCAAAATCATTTTGGTTCTGGGGAATATGCATGAAGGCTATGTCTTCAAATTCCCCTGCCAATCTAAGGACATGTCGATGATACGACAGTAAATGCAGCTCCTTGGTGTTGTATGCCCTGGTAAACTGTCTGATGACTAGCTCCGAATCTCCAAACACCGCTAACCGTTTTACTCCCATGGAATGAGCCAGCTTCAACCCCACAATGCACCCTTCATACTCTGCGGTATTGTTGGAGTTGTTGAAATGAAACTTGGTGGCCACGGGGTATTGATCTCCCGTGATGGATACCAGGACTGCCCCGGCTCCAGCGCCTTCAGCGTTTGATGCGTCGTCAAAATATATTTTCCAGAATTGACCTTGATCCTCTTTATCAATCAGTTGAACAGTCAACACTTCCTCCTCTGGGAAATATGTTTCCAAAGGCTCAAAACCCCCTGTTGGTGCAGCCGACAGGTGATCCGCAATCCCTTGCCCTTTAATGGACTTTTGGGTGACATAGATGATGTCGAACTGTTGAAGGATTAACTGCCACTTGGATAAACGGCAATTCAAAATCGGCTTGCTGAAGATGTATTTCAAAGGATCCATCCTCGATATGAGATAAGTGATATGGCCGTGTAGGTAATGCTGTAACCTTGTGGCTGCCCAAGCTAGTGCACAGCAGGTTCTTTCGATTAAAGTATATTTTTGTTCTCCACTACTGAAGCGTTTACTGAGATAATAGATTGCTATTTCTTTCCCCATTTCATCCTTCTGGCCCAGTAGGAAACCCATAGCATTGGAGTTAACTGAGATATATATGAACAACGAAATTCCATCCATTGGGGGTACCAAGATAGGTGCTTCAATTAACCTCTTTTGGATGATGTGGAAAGCTTTTCGGCAGTCTTCATTCCATTTTCCCGAAGAGTTCTTCCTTAACAGTTTGAAAATGGGTTCACAGGTTGCTGTCAACTGCGATATGAACCAGATAATGAAGTTTATTCTCCCCAGAAAACCTCGTATTTCCTTCTCGGTCTTTGGCTCAGGTATTTTCGTGATGGCTTTGATTTTGGCAGGATCCAATTCAATGCCCCGGTTGCTTATGAGAAATCCCAGCAGTTTGCTGGATTTCACACCAAAAGCACATTTCGTTGGGTTTAACTTCAAATTGAACTTGCAGAGTTGTTCAAAAAACCTCCAAAGATGGGTGCAATGGTCATCAGCCTGTCGGGACTTTACGATGATATCATCCACATACACTTCGATTTCTTTATACATCATATCATGGAATAAGGTCATCATGGCCCTCATGATAAGTACCACCAGAATTGGTAAGGCCAAAAGCTAGTCTTCGATAACAAAAGGTTCCCCAAGGGGTAATGAAGGCGGTCTTTTCCCTGTCTTCTTCAGCAATCATGATCTGATGATATCCAGCAAAGCAATCAGCGAAAGAATACATCTCGAACTGTGAAGTGTTGTCGATTAATACGTAGATGAACGGCACTGGGAAGTCATCTTTAAGGCTAGCTTTGTTAAGATCTCAATAATCTACACATACCCGCACCTTTCCCCCAGATTTAAGCACTGGGACTACGTTGGACAACCATTCAGGATATGTTGACACCATAATGATTCCCACTTTGAACTATTTGATAATTTCTTCTTTGACCTTCAGGCTCCATTCTAGTTTCAACCGTCTCAATTTCCGCTTGACTGGTTTGAACCCTTCTTTAATTGGTAGTCGATGGACAACGATATCGGTGGATAGACCTATCATGTCTTTATGAGACCAGGCAAAAACATCCTTGAATTGGGTTAAGAGTTGTATTAGTTCTTTGTCTTGGTTAGAGGGAAGGTTGATCCCTATCTAGATCTCTTTAGGATCGTAGGGGGTTTCAATATTTATGGTGGTGGTTTGATCGAGGTTGGGTTTAGGTTTATCTACGACCCATGCTTTGATTTCCTCGGGCACCTCGTCATCATCCCCTTCCTCCTGCTCGATTCCCATAAAGTCAAAGTCCAATTCTATGTCAAAATCGTAATCATTACTCAAATTCGGTAAGTCATGGACGTGGCTAGAAATACGCAAATTTGGAAACCTGATACAAAAACTTGATTGCTAAATATATACAAGTAGTGGTCAATTACAAAAAGATTCATCAGTTAATATGACAACTAGCAATAACAAGCTACAGATGAAATAAAATAGACATAAATATAGATAAAGGTAGAGCTCCCTGTCAGCGGTCACTTCCTGGTTTTTACCCTTTTCGGACGATCTGTGGGGTGATCGTCCAATTGATGGTCATGAAATCATGGGGAATCACTGAGATAGACGCGCTACTGGAGTAGTCATCTTCCAAAATGGCCATAACTGGTTTGGAACTGGTCCCTGGATCCTCGTTCGGGATGTTTACATTTCCCTAGTTAAGGACCGGGAGGATAGGTTGATTACTTGACAGATCTGCCCCATTGGAATTCTTCAGGTCCTCTTCAGAAAGGCAAAAATTGCTCATGAATTGTAACTGAATTTCTTCCAGAAACTTCTTATCTTTGGCCTTCTGGGCCGCATCCTTGAGAGGCTTTTCATTCTCATCCTGCCTAGGTCCGCTCTGATTGACTTTAGGAATCAGAAGGTTCGAGATAACGACAGGGATCTTCTTTAATGGTTCTTTAAATCCAGCTTCACTGAGGTTTGGCTTGAGGTGAATCAGATGATTAACTGGTTTGTGTTTGTGAGGATTTTGATGTCGGGATCCACCAGAATATTCGAGTCCAGCCTTTCCCAACTACATGGGTATACGGATTGGGTTCTTGATTCCTTAGCCATTTCTTCCCAATCCTCGGCCTAGTCGATGTCCTCGGGACAGCATCTCTTGGCCAACCACCATCACTTCAGGAGATATCTGGGGGATTAAGACCGGTGCCCCCACGGGGTTATATCGCGGATTACTTATCTCGAAGGCTTGAAAACTGGCGGGCTCGACACCTTCATTCACGTTGATCAGAGGCATGTCTCCCAGATCATGGACAAGATAATCAGGTTCTACACTGACAGTCACCAGATTGTCGTTGACGATATATTTCAGTTATTGATGAAGAGTTGAAGGAAAGGCGCCAGCTATATGGATCCATGGTCTTCCTAACAATAGATTATACCCGGTAGTGATCTTCAGGATCTGGAAAGGTATGTTGCAAGTGAAAGGGCCAATTTCCACAGGAAGTTCAATCTCCCCCACGGTATCCCTTCTTGATCCGTTGAAAGCTCTTACCACTACATGGCTTTCCCGAATCCGGTTTGGGTTGATCTTCATCTTTTCCAGAGTATCTTGTGGACAGATCTTTAAGGACGATCCTCCGTTAATTAGCACGCCACCTACCACATATCCTGATAAAATGACAGCAATATGTAATGGTTTGTGATGCCCAGTTCCTTCGGCTGGTATATCATCGTCAGTGAACGATATCACATTACTGTCCAGTACATGGCTGATCAGGTGCTGGAATTTCTCAGTATCGATAGTCTTGGGTAAGTATGCTTCCTCCAATACTTGGATCATGATTTGACGATGGTCGTCAGAATCTAATACCAAATCCAGGATGGAAATTTGATGTGGTTCTGCTTCCAATTGCTTCACTGTCCTGGCTTCACCGTGCCTTATCCTATGGAGGAATAGTATGATTTTTCCAGTTGATACCTTCCCCAATACCTTGGTTACCGATTTTAACACACGCCCTGGGAGGTAAAAAGGATTCTCCTTAGGTACGATGGCTACGCAATTGGGTGCCAACTTGATGCCTTCTCTGTAATTCCACGGTACCTTCTTCAGGCTAAAAATTGGGAGTTGCAGCCAAGGAGCCAACATCAGGGGTTTCGGCGCTGGTATCTCGAGAGTGGCCTTGTTTCTCTGCTCAGATATTCCTTTGATGGTTATGGGTCCGCCGGATGTTCCTTCCATACAAAGGATAACGGCTATCATACCCTCTAAATTCCTTGGTCCTCGAGGGTAGTTTATCTCTTCCTCGCAGAAGATCTCAGCTTTGTTCATCAATTCCAGTTCCCCTGATTCAATCAAGTTCTGGATTAGATGTTACAGGGCCCAACTTTCCTCTGTGGCATGTCCAGGAGCATTCGAATGGTAAAGGCAGGATCTAGAAGGATCGAAACACTTTGATCTTGTATCTGGGGGTGGCAAAAATTCTGTAACCTTCCCCTTCTCGATCAAGGTGCAAAGGATCTCCTCCCTGGACTGCCTTAACGAGGTGAATTTTTGTTTGGCGGCAAAATCTCGTCGGTTCTGCAATCTAGCTCCTCGAGCCATCTTTTCGGTCTATTTATTCTGCTCCTGGCAGCGAATCTGATCCTTTCTAGAGGTTGAAACACCTTGGACAGATACGGGGTCGGTTGGCCTTGGTAAGACCTGGTCTATTAGCTGTCAGGTCAACTGGTGCTGGTATACAACCAATTTTGCCAACTGATCAACTTGGGCCTTGATTGAAGCCAAGTCTTGTTCTACCCCATACTTTTCCTCAGGGTATCCCCAAATTATAGGGTAATGTGCGGAGGGTAACTTTCCCATCTTCCTTAGGTATTTACGGTTTTCCCTGCTTCCTGGCACTGATCATATTGACTCCTTCCTCTATATGCCGAGGCAGAGGGTTGTTATTGACATTCGGCTGCTTGGGCGCTTTGACTATAATCTCCCAGCTGTCAATCAAGTTTTGAATTTTGTGGTTTAGAGTCCAACACTCCTGAGTATTATGCCCAGGTGAGTTAGAATGGTAGGCGCATTTCTTGCTGGAATCGAATTGCCTTCCATTTGTATCGGAAGGTGGAGCAAGCTCAACGATCTTCTATTGCGCGATCAGTAGGGCTAATATGTTCTCCAAGGAGTCTCCCAAAGGAGTGAATATCGTTCTTCGCTTATTTTCCCCAACTTTTACTGCTGTAGGATTTCGAAATTTGTTGGATGAGAGTTCTGCCTTTGGATGGGTGAGTTAGGGCTCTTGCTGGCAGATTGTCCCTGTAATATTAAAGAGACATCTTCTTCCTTCCTCTTCGATCCTCTTTTGGGAGTGCTGGCATAATTTCCTGAATGTATGTGCTCGACGACGGCTTCCAAAGCAGTGAGGTCTTTGATTTTTCCAGACTTCAAACCCATTTCCGCCATTTCCCCGTGTTTAATCATTTTAGACAAGGATTTTCCTAACCCGGTGAGGACTCTCTCATAAAAAGGGGCTTCTTATATATCAATGAAGGTTGTCACCATCTCACCCTCATCCATTGGTGGGTTGACTTGGGCCAGCATTCGCCTCCACCGCTGCGCGTATTCTCTGAACTATTCATTGCCCAGTTTTTTGACTTTGGTAACCTGGTAGCGATCAGGTGCCATCTGGGATTGGAAACTGTATTAGTTGAGGAAAGAATGGGCCAAATCTTCCCATCCTCTGACTTTTGAATTGTCTATTCATGCGTACCACGTTCGGGCTTCGTCGGTAAGGCTCTTCTAAAATAGTTGCATCCGGAGGTTCTCATCCTCGGCATAAGTTCTAAGTTCACCTATTTAAACTTTCAAGTGAGTGTATGGGTCTCCCAGTCTGTTATATTTCTTGAAGTTAGGGACTTAAAACTTATCCGAGTATCTCACCTTTGGGAAAATACACATATCCGAATAATTCACGCTCCCGTGGGATCCTGTCCCTTTCATAAACCGGATAGCGTCTTCCATCTGTCTAACTTTCTTCCTAATGTCTCCAATGTCTCTGTCCTCCTGGAGGTCTATGATTTCCTGTGTCGTCTTCTGGATCGGGGCCTCCTTGGGTACTTCAACATCTAGAGGAGAGATATGTGTGGACGTATGGGTATCACCTTCCTTCTCGGGTACTTTCATGTGTCCTTGCACAGAGGATTCAGTCGGATTCTTGTGCTTAGACTCCTGAGATACTTTGCACTGTTCTTTTAACAGGGTCGTCATCTCTGTCATCTGCTTCTTAGACTCCTCGAACTCATCTCGAGATACCGGGGTATGTTCAGATAAACTTCCTTCAGCCATCTTGAACGGTGATAAACGGGCCTTCTTGGCTCGAGATCGGGTTTTAGGACCAATCTGCACAAAACCGATATCTAGTTTAGACTGGATACTGGTGGATAGGGATGCATGATATGCTATGCATCAGTTTAATGGTTTTTTAATCTTTTCCTGCAACACAACGGGTTAGTCAAAATGATGACAGGATGTGAAAGATGTATGTATGGCAGTTCAAGATTACGGTCAGTTATATACACGGAAGATTAAATAGGGCATGAAGAAGCACACCGCGCATTTGGTTTATCAGAGGTTGACCTATCTTAGGGTTACTCTCACGGGCTGTTTGAAATTGGTTCCCAGATCTTCGCAATTTACTTGATGAAAACATCCATTTTTCAATTGGAGCGGATCTGAGTGGTGCCTTTCCTGAGCCTCACAATGCAAACACCCAGAGGAGTCCAGTAATAAGCAACCGACGGGATTGCCTCCTAATGGAGGTACCGCACAATATACATTCACATACATTCACGTCCTCACCTCATGTAATTTGATGACATTGTACGAAGCACTAATATATTGTGCGAGGCACTAATATATTGTGCGAGGCACTAATACAAAATGCTAAAAGATTGACACACACAGAGATCATTCACACAAAATGCATATGCAGAATGAAAATCAAAAAGTTTGATCGCAGCTTAAGCCATCTTTCATCCCCAGCAGAGTCGCCACCTGTCGACGTCGGGAAGAATTTAAGTCCTCGCTGTACCCCTTTTTTGGTGAAGGAGGAGGTCTTTTTCTCTTTGGGTTGGTTTTCCATCCTCTCCTATCCGGGGGAAAAAGAGAGGATTGCCCATATTCCCTAATTTGATATTATTCGACCCTTTTGCGTGTGCTTTGTCTTTGGGGTTCCGTTTAAAGGGTGAATTTTGTAGGAAACTGGTACCGACATATGTGTCGACGATTTGAAAAGATTGATTTAATTTTAATGATTGGACCGAATGAGACAGAGTCTCCAGTTGGTATTTTGGAAATGGATATACCAACTCATCCGAGTTTTAATAGTTTTTTGCAAGATGGTCCAATGCGTGACTCTAAAGATTGGTCTTGAAACCCGAGATTCGTGGAATTCGGGGGATAGGTTAAGTGAGGGGAAGGTGTTAGGCACCTCCCGACTCCCGTGCAAGCACGGTACCGCATCTTATTGATTTTTTATGCATAAAGTGTGTATGTGTATGTGTGTGTGTGTGTGTGTTTTATTTTGAAAGCTTTATTAGTCTCTTTTTCTAAGACTTTATTTTGGGTGACTTGAAAGTAGTGTTGTACCTCTTTTGCACCTAGGTACGAAGGATTTGATTTAATGAAAAGTTAATTTTAAACAAGATATATGAATTGAAGTGAGGTTTTGGAAAGTAAGATTTTCAAATCCTTTGCCCGACTAGGAATCCAAGGACTTCGATACTTCCTTTTATTCTTTACATTCATTACGTGATCTACCCCGAATCGCTTTATTGTTCATCAAAAGCTCTTTGTGGTTTTATTAGAAATCATTTTGACGATATGCATGCAAAAGCATTAAAAAGGATTCAGATCATCATCGGGCATGTAAGCCATCTCGATGAACCGAGCTCTCGCAATTAAGGTTTTTACTATCACGGGATCTTGAATCCGACCTCTCGAGACTAACCCCTCAAGTTCTTTTTCAAGATCTAAATATTACATGTACAACGATATTTAAGTTATTTAAAGCATTTACATCATAAAAACCAGTACATCGTGGGAATCAAGTCGAATCCATTCGGGGATCTCAACATCGGGATTCTTAGGCTCACATGATTTGTACAATATTACATATATATATATATATATATATATAACATCCACGGCTTCAATATTAGATGATTTCATCGATTGAAATCACCGTTAAAGCCGTTTCGGCCCCCCTTTCACCTCTAAATATAGATTTAGGGTTATACGAGTTAACTGGGACCATTCAAAATAATAAATCCATAGATATACCACGCATTTAAGCCGTTATAGCCCACAGGTTAAAGCTTCATGCTTAATAACCTCTCGGGGGCTAGATTAGGCTTAGACTTAGGTATAACTAGCCTTCGCGATCGATTTACAACGTAATAAGCACAATATAACCGATAGAAATGTAAAATCTATCAACTATTACACAATATGCTTAAAATAAAACAAGTTTAGCTATATTCAAATAAAATATCTCATTAATCTATCATTTGAACAACATTTACAAAGAAATGAAGCTCGAAAGTGTGTTATTTCACCTTGGGGACGCGTGAACAAGCATTTTGACTCCCGTGATGAACTTAGAACACTAGTGGGGCTTCAAGTATATGCTAGATGTGATGATTAAGCTTCAAGTTGGTTGTATTGAGTTCCACCCGAGCCTCTCTTTCTCTCTAGAATGACTTTCTCTCTCTATATTGTCTCTCTCTTTTTTCTAAAATGAACTAATGTGGGGGATTTAAGCTGCTGAAGGCAGCAGCAACCATATATGCATCTAGCCTCAGATATGGTCAAGGCTGGCCCAAGTCGGCCCCACAGGATTGGCAGATGGTCATTCGGTCTTAGTTCGGCAGAAGTTGACGTCCGCCGCTCGACCTTTCGGATAGTCTTTGAGGAATGTAGAGGGAATAAATTGATTCTGACTAGATTAGGGTTCGAGAAGTCGATACTCATAGCCGAGATATATCCACCAGGTCTGGATATCAGTTAGCTGACTCGTCCCTGATGGCACATTGTTCGAGGTTTGCTAAAGTGTTTTTTGGCGATCACTGTCTTAGCTCGTCGATCCTCGATCAGTTCGCGGTATGTTCGGACGTCATTGGTCCTTTGCATCACTCCCGGGGTTGTCTCCGAGATTAACTGGCTCTTTTTCCCTACCTCGGGGGTGTCACCAAAGTAAAAGTACGCTTTTGCCCTTCTGCAAGGTTAGTACAAAGAAAGCAAAATTTCGAGTGTCTACAAACATTATGCTTATTAAAATAATTCATTTAATCAAATAAGCTCAATTAAATTCATACTTTGAATAATAAAATTCTCCACATTAATTTAATCAATGTAACACATATAATTAAATTAATCTACCACAATTTCATCAATTAATTATTTGACTCAATAATTAAATCATCGAAAAATATTTATTTTAATTCAATAAATATTTCAATAAATTTCAAAATCTCGTTCATCACATCTTTCCCCCCTTAAAAGGATTATGTCCCCAAAATCACGGCTCAATTATAAATTTCATCCCGTTACATTCTCCCCCCCCCCCCCCTTACAAAGATTCTGTCCCCAGAATCATTTACACATAAATTAAGTAAATAATTGCCGGTAATTCTTCATCATATGCTCTTCGAGTTCCCACGTAGCTTCTCCAGCTTTGTGGTTCCTCCAAATTACCTTAACAGAAGGTATTACTTTATTTCTGAGAACTTATTCTTTCCTGTCAACAATCTGAACAAGAATTTCTTCATAGGATAAGTCTTTCTCAAATTGTAGGGGTTCATATTCAATCACATGTTTGTAATCGGGTTTGTAGGGTCGTAAAATTGAAACATGGAAGACGTTGTGGACATTCTCTAGTGCCGGAGGTAAGGCTACCTCATACGCAACTTCCCCAATCCTTCGTAGTACCTCAAAGGGTCCAATGAACCTCGGGCTCAATTTTCCCTTCTTCCCGAATCTGATCTTTCCTTTCCAGGGAGAGACTTTCAAGAAAATAAAGCTACCAGATTCAAATTCAACATTCTTGCGGTGTGGATCTTCTTATTTCTTTTGCCTATCCTGAGCTGCTACAAGTCTTGTCCTGATCACTTTCACTATCTCTGCTGTCTGTTGTACCAACTCTGGACCTAGCAATTGTCTCTCGCCAACTTCATCCCAGTATAGTAGGGTTCTACACTTTCTATCGTACAACACTTCGTAAGGCAGCATGCCAATACTAGCATGGTAACTGTGTTGTAATCAAATTCCACAAGTGGTAAGTGATCGTCCCAATTTCCTTTAAAATCTGTGATGCACGCTCTCAACATATCCTCTAAAGCCTGGATCGTTCTTTCGCTCTGCCCGTTTGTCTGAGGGTGATAGGCCGTGCTCATTCTCAACTGCGTTCCCATGCATTCCTGTACTCGCTTCCAGAAGTTCGATGTGAAGCGCGGATCTAGGTCGAAAATAATCGATACTGAAACTCCATGCCTTGAAACAATCTCTCTCATATACAACTTCGCCAACTGATCCAAGTTGAATTTGATTCTGATCGGAAGGAAGTTTGCTGATTTCGTCAATCGATCAATGATAACCTATACTGCATCGTAGACTTTCTGAGTTGTTGGAAGGCCAACCACGAAATCCATCGCAATATGTTCCCATTTCCATTCTGGGATCTCTAGAGGTTGTAGCAAACCGCTCGAATACTGATGTTCTGCTTTCACTTTCTGATATGTTAGACACTTTGAAACACCCTCTGCAACATCTCGTTTCAAATTTGGCTACCAGAAATGTTGTCAAAGATCTTGGTACATCTTGGTACTACCAGGGGGAATCGAATATCGTGAGCTATGAGCCTCGCTCAAAATGTCTTCCTTAATCTCTGGTACTGGCGGTACCCAAACTCTGCTCTCAAATCTCAGCAGTCCCTCACTATCTATCTTGAATCTCAGTTTGGTTCCTTCAGATATCTTCTTCTTCACCTTCTCACATTTTTTGTCCTGAAGTTGAGCTTCCTTAACTTTATCCAGCAAAGTTGTACCAGCTTGCATCTGGAACAGCTTCTCGTCAATCTCCATCGGATACTTCACTTCCAATTCCAGCTTCTCCATTGCTAAAATTAGCTCCTCCTGAGCGGTCAACATCATCAATTTCTCACGACCCTTTCTGCTTAAGGCGTCGACAACCACATTTGCTTTACCCAGATGGTATAAAATCTAGCAATCATAGTCCTTAATTAACTCCAACCACCTTCTCTGGCGCATATTCAAGCCCGTCTGTGTAAAAATATATTTCAGACTCTTGTGGTCTGTATATATTTCACACTTCTCCCCATAGAGATAGTGTCTCCAGATCTTCAAAGCAAATACCACTGCAGCTAACTCCAAGTCATGGGTTGGATACCCCTTCTCATAGTCCTTCAATTGTCGTGACGCATACGCAATGACCCTGCCGTTTTGCATAAGCACACAGCCAATTCCTTTATGCGACGTATCACTATAAACCAAAAAAATTCATGTGTCATCCGGAAGAGATAACACAGGTGATGTACTCAACCTCTTCTTAAGCTCTTGGAAGCTTTCCTCACACTTCTCCGTCCAAACGAATTTCACCGATTTTCTAGTCAAATTCGTCAGCGGAGTTGCGATCTTGGAAAAGTCCTAAATGAATCTTCTATAATAGCCTGTTAATCCAAGAAAACTTCTCACTTTCGACGGTGTTTTCGGCTGATCCCAGTTCATCACAGCTTCAATTTTGGAGGGATCTACTGAAATTCCGTCCTTTATCAATCACATGTCCAAGAAATTGCACCCTTTCAATCCAGAATTCACATTTTGAAAATTTAGCATACAACTTCTCTCTTCTCAATGCCTCTAACGTTACTTTCAAATGATGTACATGTTCCTCCTTAGTCTTCGAATACACCAAAATGTTGTCGATAAACACCACCACGAATTTGTCCAAAAACAGCTTGAAAAATCCGTTCATTAGGCCCATAAATGCTGCATGAGCATTCGTTAGACCAAATGACATCATTAAAAATTTGTAGTGACCATATCGAGTCCTAAACTCTGTCTTCAGAACATCCTCTGGCCTCACCTTTAGCTGATGATAACCACTTCTCAGGTCTATCTTCGAGAAATATCTCGCTCCTTTCAACTGATCAAATAGGTCGTCGATCCTAGGCAATGGATACTTGTTCTTAATTGTGACCTTGTTCAACTCTCTGTAGTCGATGCAGAGCCGCATCGTCCCATCCTTCTTCTTCACAAATAACACCGGCGCTCCCCACGGCGATGCGCTCGGTTGTATGTACTTCTTGTCCAGTAACTCTTGTAGCTGTACCATCAATTCTTTCATCTCTACCGGAGCCATCCGGTACAGTGCCTTCAATATTGGAGCCGATCCTGGCGCCAAATTGATCACAAACTCAACTTCTTTGTCTGGCGGAAGTCCTGGCAGATCGTCCGAAAATACGTCTGCGAAGTCCCTCACGACTGCTATCTCCTCTATCTTCGAGTTCTCTTTACGACTATCGACTATGTAGGCTAAATATCCTATACAGCCTTGTCTTAACAACTTCCTGGCCTGCATCATTGTCAAACAACTAGCTTGTCTAGGTGATTTGCTGCCATAAAACACAACCTTTGACGGAGTTATAAGGTTAATACATTTCTTCTGGCAATCAATTATAGCCCCATAATTGAATAGCCAATCCATTCCCAGAATAACATCGAATTCCCAAAGTTTAATCGAGATAAGATCTACATTCAAAACGTTACCCTTAATATCCACCCTACAGTTCTTGTGTACGTACTTAACAGGGATCACTTCTCTATTCGAAATTTCTATGTTCATAGGGTATTCTAACTCATCCTTAGGCAATCCTAAGTTCTTAGCAAAGTCATCAGATATAAATGAACAAGTAGCACCCGAATCAAATAATACATAAGCATTAACTTTATTGATCGGAATGATACCTGACACCACATCGCGAGGCTGCACAGCATCCTGCACTATCATGTTGAACGTTCTGGCGGTTAGTCTATTGGTTGCGGTTGGTCCTGTGATAGTTAGAGCATTGCCACCGCTGTTTCCCCTGTTTCCTCCTGTTCTTGCCCCTCCAGATCCTTTCTTGGGACAATCCCTAGCCAATGGTCCTTCGACCCACATGTGAAGCAGGCGCCCTTCTTTGGGTTAGGACAGTTAGGTGCTATGTGGCCTTCCTGACCACAATTGCAGCACACCCGTTTTCGCTTCATACAGACCCCCAGGTGAGCTTTCCCGTAGGTCAGATATGCTTCAATCCTCTTCTTCTGACCTCCTTGCTGATTCCCAGTTAATGAGTTGTCAGTCCACCTTTTCTTTTGATTATTAATTCCTCCCGTGTTGCTACCACTAGCTTTGACACTTTCTCCTTCACTCTTCTTCTTCTTCTGGTCCTGGTTGTACATGGTCACCGCATCGCTCCCACCTTCAGTGAGGATGGCCTTCTCCAATACTCCAGCAAAAGTGTTCAATTGAAACATTGACACTTTACTATACAGCCAGGGTTTCAGTCCCTGCTCAAATCTCCTTGCCTTCCTCTCGTCGGTGTGCACTTGATACATGGCAAACCTAGTCAATTCATTGAATTTCACCGCATAGTCTGGTACTGACATATTCCCCTGCTTCAGTTTCAGAAACTGGACCTCCATTTGATTATGCAAACTTGTCGGGAAATACATCTCAAAGAACATCTCCTTGAACCTCTCCCAGGTGATCACACCTTCTCCTCCACGTACCTTATTTGCCTGCCACCAATAGCTGGCTTCTGATTTCAGCATGAACGTTGCGTAGGCTATTTTCTGGTCCTCTCTGACTCTGGTGACATCAAAAACTTTTTCCACCTCCATAACCCAAGTTTGAGCTTCTATCGGGTTCATGGAGCCTTTAAAATTTGGCGGTCCCACCGCCTTGAAGTCCTTGAACGTTGTATTCGGTGGAGCTTGAGGTTGATTGTTAATCACTCCAACCAATAAGTTCACCAACTGCTGAACGGGGTTAGCATTGGAGTCGTCCTTCTTGGGTCGGTAGACGGTTTGGTCGTCTTCATGGCGGCATATTTCTGTTTAAGATATACGCTTATTAGATCATTATTCAATCCTTTAAATATTTAAGACTTAACTTAAATACTTTAACATAATCACTTAACACATAATCATCTCAAATAACTCTGATATTTTATTAATCAAAATTTTAACATAATACGATAGCATCACTGCTATTTACATTAACTATCCCGAGATAAAGAATCTACAGGATTTAAATCATCAAAATATTCCTCTGTTTATAAGCACATAGGAATTTACATTATTCACAGCAAGTAATTAGTTATCACATAATCAAATTGTTCCTATCACTGCCTACTAAGGCGCCGAACAGCTTTACTGCGTTCTTCCTCCATGATGCAGAACATCGTCCTGCGATCTAGCATATACCAGGGCAGACCTTTGAACTGGACTGGATAGTACATCACCCGATCCTGGGCCTTGTCAATTGCATTCTGAAACGTAGAACCCGTCTCCTCAATCTTTGTTTTCTTTGCACGAACATTATCCTCTACAAGATTGGCACGTCGTGAATCTTTCACCCAAGCGTCCTCTACTATGGCAAGCCTTACTGATTTCTCTTTCAATTCATTCTTTAGCCTCTCTATCTCTTTTGACTTCTGCTCAACTTGGCCCTGCTCATGGACCAACTATCACTCCACATCTCCAAGCTGTGTGTGAAGAGCCTCAACCTCACCATCCTTCTGTTTGATGGTGGATTGTTGCATAACCGACTGCTCCTTCAGCTCCTGAATAGTATCCTGTAACTCTATGTTACGGTCATATAGCTCATCATACATCTCAGCACTGATAGAGTTCGATGGGAACTCTTCAGGGTCTTCCTCCTCCTCCTCGGCTGCCTCAGTCTGAACCTCAATCTCCTCAGAGTCCTCCTCTGAGTCAAACACTGGCTCATGCTCCCGACCAACGACAGTGATCAAAGGAGATGGCTTTCATCGAATCAATTACTCCCAAACTGTGTGAATGTCTCGGGGCTCCTCCTCTCTAGCCTCTCGAGGTACAACGTCCCTAGGCTGACTGGGTTCTCCAGCATCCGACATCCTGAAAAATCAAATTTTAAGTCTTAGTTATTATGTGATGCTAATCGATACTTTCGCAAGTATATAAGTATAAGCACATAGCACATAAGTTAAGTTATTATCTTTCTTAGAACTCGATAGGAGTTATCATTACTATGTTCTCGAAGGCTACTACCCTAAGATTTTCCCCCACCTAAGGTTCATAACCTACAGCTTTGATACCAACCTGTGACACTCCCAAATCTGGGTACTTCAATTTTCACGGGATTTGGTATTCACTGTACAAATATCATATGTCTACCTACCCATAATAAATGAAAAACATTAAATAGATATAAATAAATCCTCCCCTTATGGGATTACAACATCAGAAAATAAATACATCAATCCCAGGTCATACTAACCTTAAACATCTGTGCGAAAACATAAACAAATAATAAGTCTTACACAACATTAACATAAATCTTAATAAACATTATCAATAAAACAACAAGTCTTCAACATTTGTTAACTTTGACCTTGTCTTTGCTAGTGGAAGGCTCGTCAGATCGTTCGTTCTTAACTGCAATGTTATTATTACGCAAAAGTGAGCACGATTGCCCACAAGTATAACAATATAACAACAATATAATAACATGTGAGTGAATCAAAGACTTTTGAATAAGAAAACTCGACTTTTGACTCAAGAATGAATAACAAGAATCAAAAGAACTTCTGAGGGTCATAAGACCTTGAACTATGTCCTAGGTTGTCAAGTGTTTATACTTGAAACCTTTAACAGTCATAAGACTATGGACTCTACTTCTCGTACTTAGGGGGATCAGCCCTTAGTACCATACTGTGCACAATATCTTAACGCTAAAGCATTATAAATCCCCTTTACAGGGTTGTTCATCTCAGCTTGACATCAGAGTCCGCACCAAAGAAAGTTAGGTTTGGATAAGCTCAATAATAGTTCTGGAATTTAGAACGCTCATCAACTATGGACTAGTCGAATCAATAAGGGTTCACTAGTCTTACAAGGTTCAACAATAAATGATATTCAATTTGAATAACAAATCTCAAGAGTATACAATTTAATAAATATTTTATAACTGAAGTAATACTTCAAAAGGGGTTATAATATCTTATATGGAATCTTGAACTTGAATAGTAAGAACAAGAACTTGATTGACATAGAATTATAAGTATCGAACTTGCTACAATCGGAGAATTTAGAATTTAAAAAAACTTGTTTAACAATAATAAGTTAAGGATAGAATACTTGCTCAATGTAAAAGTAAGGTTTAGAAACTTGCTCAATTTAAAGAGTATAGTTAGAAAACTTGCCTCGTGCGCAAGCTACAAATCTAGTTACAATTTAATTCCTCAACGTCTTACACATTATATTATGCATACGATGTCGATTAGTTCAGAACCATTACGTTCTAACCGTTGAACTTCTTCCCTAAGTTCAACTTAACAACGTGGTTGAAACTTAACTCTCTAACTAACCACATACGTGAGTTTAAACTCACAACATGCATATCACACGTGTATAACACTTAAACTATCAAAATCATATTCTATGATAATGATATCTATGTACACACATAACATATTAATATAAAATTTCAATTCATCTTAAACATGTCAACAATATATTATCTTATTGTTTAATACACTTATCAAGTCATCACATCAAATTAGCTAAACATGCACCGCCTAAAAATTTCTCGGAAGCCAAGCCAACTTCCCGGACAGCACCCACCCCCGCTGGGGCGAGGATTTTTGCCTATGAGGACCCGCTGGGGCGGGGCCCCCCTGCTGGTGCGTTTTCTGATTCACGATTTTGACAGTTCGTTGGCCTAATTAATTCCAATTAAATGCAAATTAAACTAGTATCCTGATTTCTATGAAGTATAAACTTCATAGAAACATCATACAATGTTACTAATATATTTTTAACATCTTAAATCATGCAAATACTCGAATCAAATCACGTAATTTCACTGTTCTTGTTGTTCTTGAAAGTTTTGAAGAAAAATATGAAATTTGACGTTACGGATTCGTTATAACTCCGAATCCGTCCATTCAAAGTTTGTTTTCTTTGTTTTAACATGTATTATCATAACTTACTATTAAATTTAAGTTAAACAAAAAATTTATGGCATACAATTGTTCGTAAGGGCCATAAGGCCATATATACAACTTTTATACTCTATAACTTCAAACAAAACTTAATTAAAACATAATTACATGGTGTTGGTCACTGTAATTCATGTATGCATGATATAAAACATGTTATTAACATATAATAGCATGCATGTGATCATATCTCAAGTAAATCATAAAAATCGTTCTTCACCGAGAACTTTTAAAACATGGTAATGAAAAATTCTGAAAACTTTTGAAAAACTTAATTAAAACATATTCACATGGATTTGATTATTTTACAACATGCATAGATGGTAGAAATCATGTTATAATCATTTAGAATCACATACTTCATCAATCCATGGCTTAATCACAAAATAGACTTTTTACAGAGGACTTGAAAGAGAAAACATAGTACGTGAAATAGAAATTATGATGAAGAATATACCCTTGCTAACTCTGTTTGATGATGATATAGATTCTACTTCTCAATCTCTTAATTCTCTCTATGTATTTCTCTCTAAGTTTTTCTCTCTGAAAATTATTATCTGATCATGATATATGAAGTAGTATAGTTATAATATACGTATATACTATATGTATATAAAAACTGATGTAGTAATGGTCAGTTAACCCATAATGGGTTAAATGCCTCAACTTCTCATAGGGCCTTGTTTGGCTATTCCTTAATCACTCCTTCCCATTTAATTTAATTAATTCTTATCATATAGTTAAATAATGTCATACCCAATTAATCATATAATCTTATTTAAATCAATTAAATAAAATAAAATAATTCCACCTTAAATCACATCGTCACATAATTAAAATTCTCATTTATTAATTATGTCAAATTATTAAATCTCTAATTAATTATTAAATTAATTAGAATAACATTATGCTTATTAAAATAATTTATTTAATCAAATAAGCTCAATTAAATTCATATTTTGAATAATAAAATTCTCCACATTAATTTAATCATTGTAACACATATAATTAAATTAATCTATCACAATTTCATCAATTAATTATTTGACTCAATAATTAAATCATCAAAAAATATTTATTTTAATTTAATAAATATTTCAATAAATTACAAAATCTCGTTCGTCACAGAACATTTCGATCCTCAAAGAATGAAGTTGTAGAGCTATTCGTCCTCTTTTTAGAGCTTCTTGAATCGCCTCAATCGGAGTTCGAACGAGAAAGTTATGGCCATTTTTACCAAAGGACGTGGCAGCAAAAAAATGGAATCCGTCCCGGTGGATTTTCCAGGCATAATAATCCACGCCGGCGCATTTGCCTCTGCCCAAAGGCTCCCCGGTGCGTTCTAAACTCACCTCATCCCTTTCTTCATTGCCTTACTCCGCCCTTGCAAATTCGGCGATTTTCAATTGGATTTTTACGCATTTTGGTCAGATTTGGGACGTGAATTTACTTCCTTAATTAGCTATTTTCAGTATCTTTTAGATTTACATTGTAATTAGGATACTTGCAAGATGGGATTTGGTTTCTAAATGGATTCTTATTCCTTATAGGATTTAGGGTTTTGATTTCTTATAGAATTAAGATTTCTTTCATTATTATAAATAGATTACATAGCTGATGTAATAGAGAGACTAGTTTGATAAATAAAACTTGTGAGATTATTCTCCTATTAGTTCTTGAAGAACTCTTGAATTTTTCCTAGTTTTTCTATGAGATTCAATATCGACTTATCATACAACAATACATAGTTCTGTGTGGCGTCTTCTACAATGCATCAATCGTTGATTGTACCAAGGTTACCGCTTACATATAAGTGAGAGGTCCTCTATCATTGATGTTCCATTTAACGCAACTTTCTTGCGCGATCGATTATACCAAGGTTCTCGTCTCAATATAGACGTTGGGGTGAGGTGTCGTGAGCGTTCCACCTTACGACTTTGCTAAAAATGATCCGGGCGACGACCACCTCACGCAAGCGTGCCAGTGGAGTCCATCATTTGGTATCAAAGCTAAGATTTTCTAGCGAGTTACTTATCTTTAATTTTCTGTCAAAATATATATTGTAAAAAAAAATCATGAAAAGAAAAGAAGAGCAAAGAAAATTTTCATATTCAATTTGTATTGTGCTAACCAAACTTTTAGCACACCATTCAATTAACCGATCATTCTATCATTTGATCATTCATCATCAATTCCAATAAGCAATGCAATAAGTTTCTGGGAAAAACCTACTCAAAAAATTCAGATGTATACAAGAGGAGTACGAGGCAATCAATCCGTTATATTTGTGGTATTCCGATAGTCATACCTTCTATAATTTTCTCTACATAAGTTACTTTTGAATTGCATTGTAAACTGTGAATTTATTTGGTGAATTCAAAAAGAAACTATAAGAGAGAATATTAGTAGTAAAAGGCAAGAGTGTGAGTTTATTAGAGGGTAAAAGCCAAATTGAGCGTATACACGAGAGATTAATCATTATTTGAGTGAAACATGTAAGGGAGTGTGTGAGGAAAATTTTTATCTACTAAAATTTATTTTGCTGCAAACATGTATGACTATAATTATGAAAGTTCAAATGGGTCTCGAAGGAATAATTTCCAGGGTAATATTGATACAGATGTATATCTGATATGGGATAGAAAAATGGTGCGAGAATTTAACTGTCATGATTACTTCAAGCGGAGGAAGGTCAGACGGGTAGTTCAAGAGTTCTCCGATCATGAAATTATTTGGTGGGAGTTAAAAAAAAATTGTGGGGAGCATCCTCTTGAGACATGGGCAAAATTAAATATAGCAATGTGAAAGCGGTTTGCTCCAATACAGTGAGACAGGAGAGAGGAGTACACACTCGAAAGGCATGTAGAGCAACCTTCAAGACGATGAACATTAAAAGATGATAGGAGGGTTAGCCGACATGTAAGCAAGGAGGATTTGCATTAGAGACAATCACAAGACATTCCTCAGCCATCCAAGAACATAAAAGAAGATATCATGGAGGAGTGTCGCAAGGGATTGGAGGATTATTGGTTACAGCTAGAAAACGGCCGTGAAGCACACATGGAGCAAATTCAACCGAAGGAGGTTGAAGATGAAAGAGAATATGCAGTCCAAGGGGAACTGTTAGATTCTAATGTTCGTGAGGTTAAGTGTGTAAATGAAAATACTTGTGTAAATAAAAGTGAACGACAAAAAGAAACTGATCAAAAGATTAATAGTGAAAAAGAAACAGTTGAAAAGTGTGAGGAAGAAAAAAAAAAAGAGATTGAGAAAAATGAGAATGAAAAGATTGAGCTTGAACACAAACGAGAGAAAAACAAACGAGAGAGTGAGCATAAAGAAGAGAGAGAAGAAATATGTGACTATGAAAAAAAGAGTGAGTTGAGAAGTGAACTCTATTTTGAAAAGCCAATGACTGTACATTCGTATAAGTCGGTGCTTTTGAATATTAACCGTATTAACTCTTCTTTGTCTAATTCTATTTTGTCTCTTATACATGTGAGTGATGAAATACCTCGTGATATCATTTCGTACCAATCAGCTGATAGTATCCCCGAAGAGAAGACGGAGTTACCAAGGTGGGTTGGAGAGTTGATGAAAGTGGGTATCGTGAGAGGAGACATGAGTTCGTGTGCTAATTATGAGATCATACCTAGGGAGGAGATGGGACAACGAGTTTGTGCATCAATTTTAAATCGATAAACAAGTATCGTTATTATTTTCTTTGTTTAGATAATATGCTTGATAGTTTGCATAGTACTTATGTTTTATCTACATGTGATAATGGTCATGTGATGACAGTGCCTAATCAAATTAGAATGAGGGAATGGAAAAATGGAAAATTATTTTAACATGTGATTTTTATAGATGGTTAGTTATTTCTGTTAGATTAACTGATGCATCTAGTGTTTTTATGAGTTATTTAAAACATGTTTTGCATACTTCCATTGGAAATTTTGTGGTTAGCTATTTTGAGGGTAGAATCTTCTTTATCATAAACTATGGTGGATACTTGATATTTGTTGAGTTACTTTATGATCATTATATATATTCTCATTTTTAATTTGTGTACTTGCATGAAATTCATTCTAGGTTTTCTTATCCATATGTTGAGTTAGGTTTTCATCCTATTCAATCTTTACATGACTTGTCGTTATTTGACAATGGTAGTGTTCATGCTTGTTCGTTCGGAGAAATTTTCCTTACTTTAGTTGCTATCATATGGTTTTGTTTCGAGAAGTGTCTATCATCGATAAGGATTGAGATATGGGTTATTTTCATATTTAGTTAGTTCGTTTGGATTACCTAGAGCATTACATACTTCCATGAGGTTGTTAAATTATATTTTGCATTCGTTCATGGAAAAACTTGTTATTATCTGTTTTGATGATACTCCGATTTTTGTCAACAATTTGGAAAATTCTCTAGCATGTGATGAGTTTGTTCGTGATCTTGATAAATGTACTATTGAGTTTTCAACTGGTGATTGTGACCTTTTTCCATTGATACAATTGCTTGATTTTAACTGTGTTTATGTCAATGGGAAGGGAAAGGTTGGTTGTGTTTTGCAGATTCGTGATAGGATCATATTCATTAAGAGAATCATGGATCATGCAGTTCAGTTCGATCAATGCATTGAGAGTCTACATGGAAGTGTTTTGAATATTGTTCTAGTAGACTATGCATGTGATTTTAAGTTATTTGATTTCTTTGTGATTAGACAAAAAGAACTTGTTAATTTGTGTTGTCTTGTGTTTAATCCAGGAATTTAGGTGTATGGGTTTATGCGACGTGATGAGTTTCAAAAGTTGACATTTGACCCAGGATCATTTACGTAGTTTTGTTTACGAATGATCGAGATCATAAGATTTATTTTTGATCCGGGAATTAATGAATGGGAGTTTGTGATACATGAGGAGTTCTATGAGATGATATTTGATCCAGGAGGAGATAGAACTTTTTAGATTCTTTCTAACTTTGCATTCATGTTTATTTTAGTAGATTAGGTTATATAGTTATTGTTTTGGAAGTAACTAGTCTACAAATTGCAAATGTCAATTTATGAGAGAAGCCAAACATTGTTATGATCTTGGCGGGAGTTAGAGTTTTTGATGCTCATATATTTCATTTGCAAGTTGAGTTTTGGCATTATGATGTGTTTAAAGCAACTAACTTAGTTTGTTTTTATGTAGGAACAGGTTTGTGGATAAATCTTTTTCAAGAACAGGGGATGCTAGATGGACAAATCCTTTTCAAGAAAAGGGGAATGATACAATCCTGACTGGGCTCGCGTCGAATAATAACGCCTCAACTCAAGTTCCAAGGTTTCAACGAATGGTTGCGAGTAGTTGGGCTAAATTCAACCCAAGAAGGCTTCTAATGGAGTTCAAGTCAATTGGGTCTGTGTACATTGCATGGAAAAGGAGCTTACAGTCTATCATGCGATAACACGAGGTTGGAATGCATGGAACGAAGAAGAAAGGTTCAAGCGTCAAGTCAATGCGCTCATCATGCAACCGAGATCAAAGATTGGCATTTTCAGCCTGCCAAATACATAACAGCCACTTTAAGCTTGATTTTGACCATAATCCAGCCATAATCTTTTAATGCTCAAAGAATGAAGTTGTAAAGCGATTCGTCCTCTTTTCGTAGCCTCTTGAATCGCCTCACTCGGAGTTCGGACGAGAAAGTTATGCCATTTTACCAAAGGACGTCGCAGTAAGAAAATGGAATCCGCCCCGGCAAATTTCCCAGGCATAATAATCTGCCCCGACGGATTTATCTCTGTCCAAAGGAGGCCCATCGCGTTCTTAACTCGCCCCAGTCCTTTCCTCTCTGCCCAACTTCACCCCGACGGACTCCTATAGTTCTATAACTCCGTCCCAGCGGATTCGACGGTTTTCAGTTTGATTTTTACGCGTTTTAGTTAGATTTGGGACACGGATTTACTTCCTTAATTAGCTATTTTCAGTAGCTTTTAGATTTACATTTTAATTAGGATACTTGCAAGATGGGATTTGGTTTCCAAATGGATTCTTATTCCTTATAGGATTTAGGGTTTTGATTCTTATAGAATTATGATTTCTTTTATAATTATAAATAGATTACATAGCTGATGTAATAGAGAGACTACTTTGATAAATAAAACTTCTGAGATTATTCTCCTTTTTTTTCTTTTTTGCTAAGTTTAGCTAAAATCTTAACATTCTAGCCTTAGGCAAGAATGGATCCCAAGACCTCTTGGACTCAAAGCCTTATAAGTAGTTCTTTTACCATTGAGCCAAGAGGGACTTGGTGATTATTCTCTTTTTTGTTCTTTGAGAACTCCTGAATTGTTCATAGTTTTTCTGTGAGATTCATTATCGACTTATCATACAATAATACATAATTGTGTGTGGTGTCTTCTACCATACATCAATAGTTGATTGTACCGAGGTTACCGCTTACATATAAGCGAGGGTCGAGGTGTAATTGATGTTCCATCCAACGCAACTTCCTTGCGTGTTCGATTGTACCAAGGTTCTCGTCTTAATATAGACATTAGGTTAAGGTGTCGTGAGCGTTCCACCTTACGACTTTGCTAGAAACGATCCGGGCGACGACCACCTCACGCAAGCGTGCCATGGAGACCATCATTTGGTATCAAAGCTAAGATTTTCTAGCGAGTTACTTATCATTAATTTTCTGTTGAATTATATATTATAAAAAAAATTGTAAAAAAAAAGAAGAGCAAAGAAAATTTTCATATTCAAATTGTATTGTGCTAACCAAACTTATAGCACACCATTCTATCAACCGATCATTCTATCATTTGATCATTCATCATCAATTCTAACAAGCAATGCAATAAGTTTCCAGGAAAAACCTACTCGAAAAATTCAGAGGCATACAAGAGGAGTATGCGGAAATCAATCTGTGATTTTTGTGGAATTCCAATAGTCATACCTTCTATATTTTGTTCTTCATAAGTTACTTTTGAATTGCATTGTAAACTGTGAATTTATTTGGTGAATTCAAAAAGAACCTATAAGAGAGAATATTAGTGGTAAAAGGCTCTTAGTGTTAGTTTATTAGAGGGTAAAAGCCAAATTGAGCATATACACGAGAGATTAATCATTGTTTGAGTGAAACATATAAGGGAGTGTGTGAGAAAAATTTTATCTACTAACCTTTGTTTTTCAACAAACATATGTATGGCTATAATTATGAAAGTTCGTATGGGTCTCGAAGGAATACTTTCCAGGGCAATATTGATACAGAGGTTTATTTGATATGGGAGAGAAAAATGGAGTGAGAATTTAACTGTCATGATTACTCCGAGCGGAGGAAGGTCAGACGACCAGTTCAAGAGTTCTTCGATCATGCAATTATATGGTGGGAGTTTAGAAAAAATTATGGGAGCGACCGCTCGAGACATAGTCAGAATTAAAAACAGCAATAAGGAAGCGATTTGCTCCAGTTCAATGAGACTGGAGAGAGGAGTATACATCCCTAAGGCGTGTAGAGCAACCTTCAAGGCAATCAACATTAGAAGATGATATGAGGGTTCGCCGACATGTAAGCAAGGAGGATTTTCATTGGAGACAACCAAAATAAGAAATTAAGGCATTCAAGAGCATAAAAGAAGACATCATGAAGGCATGTCGCAAGGGATTGGAGGATTGTTGGTTATAGCTAGAAAACTTTCGTAAAGCACACACGGAGTAAATTCAACCGAAGGATGTTGAAGATGAAAAAGAATATGAAGTCCAAGGGGAACTGTTAGATTCTAATGTTCGTGAGGTTGAGTGTGTAAATGAAAATACATGTGTAAATGAAAAGGAACGATAAAAAAATTGATCAAAAGATTGATTGTGAAAAAGAAAATGTTAAAAAGTGTGAGGAAGAAAATAAAAGAGAGATTGAGAAAAATGAGAATGAAAAGATTGAGCTTGAACATAAACGAGAGAAAAATAAACGAGAGAGTGATTATAAAGAAGAGAGAAGAAATATGTGACTATGAAAAAAGAGTGAGTTAAAAAGTGAATTGTATTTTGAAAAGCCAATGACTGTACATTCGTATATAACTGCACTTTTGAATACTAATCGAATTAACTCTTCTTTGTCTAGTTCTATTTTGTCTCTTATGCAGGTGAGTGATGAAATACTCTGTGATATCATTCTGTACCAATCAGCCGATAGTATTCCCGAGGAGAAGACGGAGTTACCGAGGCGTGTTGGAGAGTTGATGAAAGTGGGTATCGTGAGAGGAGACATGAGTTCGTGTGATAGTTATGAGATCATAGTACATAAGGAGGATGGGACAACGAGTTTGTGCATCGATTTTGAATTGGTAAACAAGTATCGTTATTCTTTTCTTTGTTTAGATAATATGCTTGATAGTTTGTATAGTACTTATATTTTATCTACATGTGATAATGGTCATGTGATGACAGTGCCTAATCAAATTAGCATGAGGAAATGAAAAAATGGAAAATTATTTTAACATGTGATTTTTATAGATGGTTAGTTATTTCTGTTAGATTAACTGATGCATCTAGTGTTTTCATGAGTTATTTAAAACATGTTTTGCATGCTTCCATTGCAAAATTTATGGTTAGCTATTTTGAGGGTAGAATCATCTTTATCATAAACTATGGTGGATACTTGATATTTGTTGAGTTACTTTATGATCATGATATATATTCTCGTTTCGATGTGTTTGTTCGCATGAAATTCATTCTAGGTTTTCTTATCCATATGATGAGTCAGGTTTTCATGCTAGTCAATCTTTACATGACTTGTAATTAGTTGACAATGGTAGTGTCCATGCTTGTCCGTTCGAGAAATTTTCCTTGCATGAGTTGCTATCATATGGTTTTGTTTCGAGAACTGTCTAAACCAAAATATACCTAACAACTCTCAATGTCAACGACCCATGCTAAGAAGACCTGGCGGCATCTCGACATATCGTCATCGAATCTGGCTCGGGTCCTGGAGATAATAAGAATAATGATATATCGATATAACAAGTCATTGGGATAAAATGATGATCAATGTGCAGGTCTAGACGTGCTCAAACAAGGGAAGTGAACTAAATATGTTCCTTTTTATATATACAACTGTTTTACAATACAAAAGTAATTCTAATATAAGACAAAAGATAATAACATAGTTTATGCAGAAAGATAAAGCAAGACTATAAATCTGAGGTCAGGCGGGACAAAATCTCCAAGTACCCAGCTGTCTCTGCAGTCGGAGGGGCAGCTTTGAGCTCCTACTCCATCATATCAACATGTCTCAAGAGCTCTAGTGCTAACCTGAAGGTCCCCTCCTGACTCTGCACCACATCCCAAGCATGATCAGCCAACTCATCCGCAAAAGATCAAAATAAATATAGTATGCATACAAGCCAATCATGTATGATGATACAGCATATACTTTGGAAATGATCTTATTTATTTATTAATAAAAGTATTCATTTATTAAAGGCATTTAATTATCTACATGCTGTTGTTTTTATAATTTATAAATAACACATAGTTTTAAGCAATGTTTTTAGAATCATGATGTTGATCATGCTAATGAGATCTAAATTCTTAGATAGCTTAAAAGTAAAATAGTTCCCAATCGATGGATTACTAAAAAGGGGATTAGTAAATCCGGATAGATTGGTACATATGTTGCTTGCTCATTGGATGAGGATGATTGATCTCATAATTATTTGTGTGGAGACACTAAAGCAAGTATGTAGGTGCTTATTGGAGAATAAGCACACTGAACGTGACTCGCTAGAGAATACTAATGGAGTTTTACTCGCCTGTCAATAGGAATTCCAAATGTGATAGTAGTACAAGTGATCCTCAGACTTGAGATCATCATAGTATCTTATATATAATGAATTATACTTTGACTTATTCCTTAAGACCCTTAGGGTATATCAAAGGGTATGCTTGGGTGTAATAAGTTATATATGGAGATAATGAATGATCAATAAAGAATCTACAGCTTCTAGTAAAAGAAGAGATATGTCCTATGTGATTCGTTAAATAACAATCCAGGAATCCTTGGCCAATGTGGAATGAATTTAGAAAAAAGTTTCTAATTTGCATTATTTAGAGTTGTGCATTTTCTGTTCGAAATATATATAATTAAATAAAATAAGACTTGACAGTAATTCCATGTCTTTTATTTAATTGGGACAATGTATGGTGGAAGGATTGAATTATACGGTAACTATTAACTCAAGGGTTCTTTTATGATTAATGTTGAAATCTATATTATCTGGAAAGTCGTTGATCGCTAAGGAGACTTATCCCTATTGTAGAATAAATATTATTTATTTAAATAGATTATTAGTTTAATTTATTTATTTAAATAAGATTAGAATTGTTCTAATTGATTTATTCACAACCGGTTTAATATGAAGAACCTAAAGGGTTACACCATAAAAGGAAGAATAATTATTTAAGAAGGTAATGACATAATCGTAATAATATGTTAAGTATAATTAATTTAATCTATGGTAATAGAATAAATTAAATAGCTTAATGTTTATTATTTAATATTTTGGAAATATTTAATATAAATTAATAAGAGGAGTCTTAATAATATTATTATAATTATTATTATTTTAATTTCTAAAAGAGTTTAAAAATTAATTTAATATTAGTACTCTCATTTATTCATTATAAGATTAGGAGGCATATTAATTAAAAGAGTTTATTTAATTATTCTCAATGTGTTGGGAAGCCTAATTAAGTAAAGGAGTTTAATTAATTAAATAAAACCCTATTTTTAATTAGATTAAATGGGTTGACCAATATCTATATAAGAGGAGTCTTATGCTAGATATCAGTAAATACAATTTCAATTGTTGGAAAGTACTCCTTTTCTATAGAGAATAGAAAAACTAGAGTATGGCCAACCACCATACTTCTTGAACAATTCTTCTTCCTTGGTGGATCACCTCTACAGGCCAAACACTTGGGTGGCTAACGTTGATCAGAGGAAGGAATCAATCCCGGAGATTCAAAGAGATCGCAAAGAACAAAGAGTTGAACTCGTACCTGTCCAAGCTTAGTTCTACAAGGGTATGATTCCATAACTTCTTATTTATAATTTTAAATTAATAATTTGCATAAAAGATGATCCGGGTAATTGGTTTGTAGAAAAATTTTAAACTCTGATTTTATCATGCTTCAGCTATTTTTGCAATTTGATTGCGCCATGATTTCTTACAAACTTAACAATGGCATCAGAGCCAAACCTTTGTGCGAGTTATTAATTATTTTGATTTGATATATATACTGATATGTATTTTTGAACAATTTAATTGGGCATAATAGTTAGCTAGGAATCAAGTTTTTGGAGAAACACTGCACAATTCGCGAACCAGAAAAACAGACACTGCCCAGCGGCGCTGCAGCGCCTGTCCCAGGCTTTACTGCCGCGCCGCAGCGCCGGTTCCGTGTCCTTGGTGCTAACGTGGCATTGCAGTGCCTGAAGCCAGTACTTCAGCAGCGCTGCAACACCAGCCAGATGTCTCTGTTTTTGGTAACGCGGCGCTGCAACGCCGGATGCTAGTTCACTAGCAGCGCCGCAGTGCTACCCTACCAGAAATAAAAAAATTATTTTGTTTTGTTTTTAAAATTAAGATAAAGGTTTATTTTAATTAAAAATTAAAATTAAATATTTTTTACTGTAATTCCAGATTAATAAAGGAGTTTATTAGAATTGGAATTGGATTGAAATAAAGATGTTTGTTTTAATTAGAATTGGATTTCATGCTAACTAATTAGAGTTGGAATTGGATTCCATGATAACTAATTAAAGTTGAAATTGGTTTCCGAAACTAACTAGGATTGCCCATTAAGTCGATATCAATGTATATATTAAATGTTTTATTTATGGATGCATATGGTGATATGTATGAAAATAAATATGATTAATTATGGACTATATTGACCAATGTGATTGGATTTTATTTTATTTGAATGCTTGAATGAATGGGTTTTATTAAATGGGGTATGCATACCTCGTCTTCTCTAATTTTTCTCTTGATGTAAAATTTTATCTGCCTCCTATGTACTTCTCCTTAACTGCTGATCAAGGTTTCTATTTAAATTAAATAGTTTATGTAATAGGACTAGTTAGAATTATATTGAAGAATTGGAGAACAAGGAGTAAGGAGCACTTGAAGACCCATTTGTATGAAGCCCGGGTTTAAATGTAATAGTTATGTTTAAATTTAATTCTTGCACTCCTAGGTTTGACCTTTTGGTTCACTTGATGGCTCGAGTGAACCAAACTAGAATAAAAGTACATAATCAATCCGGGTAGAATATAGTATTCTATATGTGCATGCTAGTATTATATATATATATATATTATATTTTATGCAAACATGCTTCGCATGTTTTAATAAAATGACGCATATTTTATATATATATATATATATATATGTGTGTGTGTGTGTGTGTGTGTGTGTGTGTGTATGTGTGTGTGCATGCGCGCTAAATAAGATGAGACCAATAATAACAAACCCCTCAAAGAAATTATTTTAAGTCTAAAGCGTTCAAAGATATTTGGAAAATAGAACGTTGCCTTCTAGCATGATAAAATTAATAGAGCGTTAAATATTTAATATGAGTTTGTTGTGCTATCCACAAGGCAAGTATTAAGTATTTAAGATGTTAATTTGTCACATTTGACGCTTATAAAGAAAATTGAACAATATTATTTTGTTGTTCTTTCCACAAGGATAATATTTTTCTTTTTTGAATATATGGAAATGCTAAGTTGGACTTAACTCAAATAATTTTGATTCGGATGTGCTACCACTTGATCAAAATAATTTGAGAGAAAAAATAAAAAGAGTTACATGTTGATGTAATTGACAAAGAGTTGTCTACCTATTTATTTATATATGGTTTGTTGTGTTTTTCACAAGGCTTTATACATTTGAAATGAGATACTTATTCTCACTAGCAAATCTTTAATTAGATTTTGTCGAACTATATAAGTAAGGATAATATAGTTTGAAGAAAATAGTGGGAGATATCAATTTAAAATAAGACCTAATTTATCTTGGTATGTAAATAATTAATTAAATGAATGTTTGCTAAAATATTATCTTTTCACATGCAAAAATTTAAAAATGTCGAAATCACTAATTTCACTGCGTAGCATACTTGATGCTAACAAACTAACCGAACCGAATTACATGGACTGGTTAAGGAATTTGAGAATAGTTCTCACTGTTGAAAATATTTCTTATGTCTTAAATTTGCCTGTCCCTGGAACTGTTCCAAAAACAGCCTCTGAGGAAGAGATTGCCACTATTGTAAAGTGGAAAGATGATGCATCTGTGGCTCAATGCATCATGCTCGCATCCATGAATAACGAGCATTAGCGTTAGCATGAAAACATGGATGTTCCTACTATGTTGCTTCACCTCAAAGAGTTGTATGGTGAACAAAGTAGGACTGCTAGATATGAGATATCTAAGGAGCTCTTCCGATCTCGGATGACCGTGGGAACTGCCATTGAGACTCATGTCCTAAGGGTGATCAATCTGATTGAACGCCTTGAACAGCTTGGGTTTGTCATGGATGGGGAGTTGAGTCAAGACTTAGTCTTGCAGTCACTCCTTGAGACCTTCTCACAATTTATTGTGAATTTTCACATGAATAAGATTGGATGTTAGCTTGCTTGAATTACTTAACATGTTGAAAACCGTTGAAGGTCACTTCCCATCCAAGAAGAACCATGTCTTAATGGTGGATGATTCTTCCAAGAAAAAGGAAGAGGCCCAAGGTATCTTCTGAAAAGAAGAAATCTAAGAAGGCTAAGGGCAAGGCAAATGTAAAGGATAATAAGAAATCTGATCCAGATAGCGAAGGAATGTGCTTCCATTGCAATAAGTTGGGTCACTGAAAGAGGAACTGCAAGGATCTCCTTGCAGAACAAAAGCAGAAGAAGCTTGGAGAAGCTTCATATCCTAATCAAGGTTTGTTTATGATTGAAATTAATTTTTCAGAAAGTAAAAATTCTACTTGGGTATTGGATACCGATTGTGGTTCTCACATATATAATACTATGCAGGGACTGGTCAGAAGTAGAAAGTTGAACAAGGATGAGGTTGTCTTACGAGTGGGAAATGGAGCAAAGGTTGTTGCATTAGCTGTAGGCACTTATTGTTTAGCACTGCCTACGGAAAGTAGTATGTATACAAGCCAATCATTATTGATGATAAAGCATATACTTTGGAAACAATCTTATTTATTTATTAATAAAAGTATTCATTTATTAAAGGTATTTAATTATCTACATGATGTTATTTTTATAATATGTAAATAACCCATAGTCTTAAGAAATACTTTTAGAATCATGATGTTGATCATGCTAACGAGATTTAAATTCATAGATAGCTTAAAACTAAAATAGTTCCCAATCGATGGATTACTAAAAAGGGGATTAGTAAATTCGGATAGATTGGTACATATGTTGCTTGCTCATTGGATGAGGATGATTGATCTCATGACCATTTGTGTGGAGACACTAAAGAAAGTATGTAGGTGATTATTGGAGAATAAGTACATTGAACGTGACTCGCTAAGGAATACCTAATGGAGGTTTACTCGCCAGTCAAAAGGAATTTCAAATGTTATAGTAGTACAAGTGATCCTCAGACTTGAGATCATCATAGTATCTTATGTATAATGAATTATACTTTGACTTATTCTACCCTTAGGGTATATCAAAGGATATGCTTGCGTGTAATAAGTTATATATGGAGATAATGAATGATCAATAAAGAATCTACCGCTTCTAGTAAAATAAGAGATATGTCCTATGTGATTTGTTAAATAACAACCCAGGAATCATTGGCCAATGTGGAATGAAATTAGAAAGGAGTTTCTAATTTGTATTTTTTGGAGTTGTGCATTTACTGATCAAAATACATATAATTAAATAAAATAAGACTTGATAGTAATTCCATGTCTTATATTTAATTGGGATAATGTATGGTGGAATGATTGAATTGTACGGTAACTATTAACTCAAGGGTTCTTTTATGATTAATGTTGAAATCTATATTATCTGGAAAGTCGTTGATAGCTAGGAAGACTTAGTTCTACAAAGGTATGATTTCATAACTTCTTATTTATCATTTTAAATTAATAAATTACATAAAGGATTATCCGCGTAATTGGTTTGTAGAAATATTTTAAACTCTGATTTTACCATGCTTTCGCTATTTTTGCAATTTGATTGCGCCATGATTGCGCCATGATTTCTTACAAACCCAACACATAATGCATCTCTCTCAAATATAACCTCATCTCTAATAATGAGAGCTGCATCTCTCCCAGCGCTGGCAGAATCCCTACCCACCAAAGCAGTCAACATCAAGGCCCGAGCATGATCTCGCCCAAATGTCAAAAGAAGAACCTGACGATCCATTGCCTCCCTAGATGCGGGAATGGAACTAGGAGCTGTACTAACCAAAGATGTTGTCAAACCAGCAAATAGTTCATCCTCGGTCGGAGACATAAGACCCTTCATCGGCTCCTCCTCATCAGTAGACTGGACCCTCGCCTCTATATGATTGAATGAATCTGAGGCTAAGTCAACCTCCAACCAGGCCGAATACTCTGTCCACCGGCCAGGATAGCTATTTCTGAACTCTGTCATCTGTCGATGGGACCAAAACTTGTAGACTCGCGCCAAATTAACCTCAGTAGCTGAGCAAATGGGAAAGCAATAATCATCAACCCTTTCGAATAGATGAACATCCTAGTGCTGATCAAACTGACCCATCACCACCAGAGGATGATATGTGGTCACAACCCTCAAACCGGCCAAGGGAAGGAAATCCTGATTGGTAACATGAGTGATAAATCTTAGGAAGGAACAATAGCCAGGGTACATAACTATCTCAAATGGATCCTTCATGGCATCCAGAAACTAAGTCCAAGACACAACGTCAACGCATGAAGCTGGACGAAAAGAGTATGTCAACGCCATGCTATGACCAAAACAGAACCCGTTTCGACAAAGCCGACCAATCGGCCTCAAATGGATCATGAACCAGATGTATAAGAGAACGGGACTACCTCTGAACTCGTGATCCCCAACTGTCTGGCAGAAGGATGCTAATATTAATGTCTCTGCCAGGATAAAAGGAAGAATAGTGAAGCCATCTCTAAGAGCCCTAATAGCTATCGACATCCCAACGTCTAAATGATCGGCATAAAAGGGCATGTACAAATAAGATAGGATGCACATGATCAGGGCATCTACCTGTGCTATCTACCATCTCTCCTCCGAAATGGCGAAATCTCTCCGATGAACGATGAAGCTATCGGCAGAAGCATAGTGGTCTATCAAAAATTTCACGGAGATAATATAGCTACCGCCCACCTCAGCTAAGACTACTGACCTCCTCAAACCAGTGTTAGTCATAAACTAGCTGCACATGTGTCCCACTGTCACTCTAGCACAAGGCCCATCCATCGATAAGCCCGAAATGCGACCATACTCCTCCAAAGTAGGAGTCAGCTCATCAAAACCGAATTGAAAAACATGCCACTCTAGGGTCCAATGGGTGAGCATCCCATCCATAAATCCATCCAGCACCTGGAAGGATAACAAAGATATAAAATGACCCAGCATCCGACCAATGATGATACGGTCAGTATCCGGAAGGCTATCGCCAAGCTCTTAGATTGGTGGCTATCCGACTAGGCGGAAGATGCTCTATGTGATCAATAGAAGAAGTGGTCATCCATAAAATATGTACCAAAAAGACCATGCAGGGGTCAATCCTATCCAATCCTACATAAATGTATAAAGCGGATAAATACATAAGCATACATTATAATGAATGATAATACAACATGTGTAATAATTAAAAAATAACATCATATATAAATTTATATAGAATACATCAATTTTATATATACATCAATGTCATATCCATAATACATGTGAAAAAGAAAATAAAAAGTACATGATATTGGGGCACAGGTGCCCAATGACTAACAAAGACCTATCAAATGATATCTATATCATCCATAAAAGTGTTGGAGTCATCAAATATACCCACCTGAGCCAGATCCCCCTGAGTGTGCATGTCCTGCATATTCGGGCGGTAGAAAGATGAATCTCCTCCATCAACAAAGCCACCAGTGACTGACGGTCCAGCCTTGGGTCCATTAGAATCAAAACTGTCAACATGCGATGGCTCCCCACCCAAATAGCGAACAAATAGTGACATTTGATTCAGTTGACGTGTCAAATCAGCGATCTAGGATAGATGAGTAGGCTCCCAAACACAAGTCACCCAATCGGTCATCATGACAGACCCTAGAAGCACATCCCCCAGAAATTAGGTAGCCCAGGTCTGAGCTCCAATAGTGCGAGGCCCCTACCAAGTGGAGAAATCAGCTAAAATGGTGGGACCATTCGAAAAAAAAGAATCCATTATAACCAGTTATAAGAAAATCTGCAATCGACTGAGTCAAAGACTAGAATCGCTGAGCCAAAGGAAGAAAAAGGATGCAGATCTCCACATAAATACATCTGAAGGCGCGCCCCCCAACGTTATTATTAACAATAATTATCCACTAACATGCTTAAAAAATAATACCTCGAGTTTGAGTTAGGAAAACTTGCCTGTACCGTCGATTACTGCTACGCAATCTAATTTAATCTCTTTATTGTAAAGACCTATCATTGTTAAGATTGATCTTTCAATCAGTATATCATATTATACCTCATAATACTGTAGACACTCAAAATTTTGCATTCCTATTACTAACCCTGTAGGAGGGCAAAACTATCTTTTACCTTCTAGAGTCAACCATGGAAGTCCAAATCATCAAATCCAACCCCGGCGACACACCGGAAGATCAAGTTAACCCCGATGTCAACCCTGGGAGGTACAGCACAACCCCAACGACAACACCATGAGATCAAGTCAAACCCCGGCAACAACATCAGGATATAAAGTCAACCCCGATGATACTCCGGGAGATACAACACAACCCCGGCGACAACACGGGGAGATCAAGTCAAACCTCGGCGACAACACCGGGGGATCACATCCAGCCCCGGCAACAATACAGGGAGACCAAATCCAACCCCGGCGACAACACCGAAAGATCAAGTCAAACCCCGGCGACAACACCAGGAGATAAAGTCAAACCCCGGTGACAACACAGGGAGATCAAGTCAAACCCCAGCGACAACACCGGGAGATCACATCCAGCCCCGATGACAACACTGGAAGGCCAAATCCAACCCCGGTGATAACACTGGGAGATCAAGTCAAACCCCGGTGACAACACCAAAAGGTCAAGTCAAACCCCGACAACAGCACCGGGAGACCAAATCAACCTTAAGAGACAGCCCCAAAGCATCAAATCATCCCCAGAGGAAACCCCGGGATATCAAGTCAACCTCAGAGATGACCCTGATGAAGAACAGAATCGGCTGAGATCAAACCTCGGAGACAACCCCGAGAAACAGTCGAAAACCCTGTCAATCCTGGAGACAACCCCCGGAAGGGCAAAATAGTCATTTTACAACTTAACATCAAATTAAGTCAAAATCAAGCCAAATCAATGCCATGAAGGTCATGTAGAACCATAATATCAATCCCGAGTGAAAACAGCACAAGACAGCTCAACGGACGGACTGCAAAGACTAGAAGATCTGGTCATATACCCATCTTCTCAGATTCAAAAAAGGTTAAATCCCATGTCATTGTGTAGCTCTTGGAAAGGGCTTTTCAGAAAGGTATAGCACACTGCAATCGGACTCCCGGATTGAAAGTTATGAAGCTTTGAAGCAGGTAGCGTGTTGGTCGGAGTGCACGTACTTCGAGACCACAGGACCCACGAGACCAGGGCCCACTCGGGGAGCACAAGGTAGACTCGTGGCTGCCGCGAGTAGACCCGCGGCCATCTGGTCTATAAATAAGACCACCCACCAGCCAAAAGAGAAGAGAAAAAAAGAAGAAAAGAAATAAAACTCTGCCCATTTTGACTCTTAGCCCTACCTATAGTGCTCCAAACCTCAATTTTATTATTCCAATATGTTTGTATACGTATATATAGCAACATATCACATTTTAACCGGTGGAAATGGAGTTTTGAAGCTCTCCAAGTGGTTTAAAGCTTTAGCGCCACACAGTGTAAGATTTTTTACGATCTGAAGCTTTTTACTGCTTTATCATATATATATGAGCGTATATATATTTATAACTTCTGGTTTCGCCTGGATTTCAAATAAATGGCCTTTATAGCTTACTCTTACGTGTATATAAGTATATATATACGTTTTTAATTTCTTTTGCAGCCTGGATTTCAAATTCGTGACCTTTATCGCTTCAATATATATATATATATACTACCTTATTTGGCTTGGATTGCTAATCTGTGGCCTTTTTAGCTTTAATATATATAACTAACTAACTATATATATATATATATATATATTTAATTCAGCCATGCCTGGATTGTAAATCTGTGGCTTTTTCCTGCTTTCATATTATATAAATATATATATATATATATATATATATATTTATACTAACTTCGTTGGCCTAGATTGCTAATCCGTGGCTTTTTATTGCTTTAATATATATATAATTATGTATATATATATATATATATATATATATATATTTATACTAACTCGTTAATCCATGGCCTTTTCAACTTCCATATATATATATAAGCATTATATATATATATTTACATTTATCAGTCAAGCCTGGATTGGAAATCTGTGGCTAGTTACAGCTTTAATATATATATATATATATATATATATATATATATATATATATATATATATATATATATTATTTATTCAATGTGATTAAATATATGTTTTAACTGTTCATTTGAAATGAATCTGTTCTAATATAAATTTTGTGGACTAGATTCATCTAAATCTAGCCATTTCTAACTTTCAACCGGTTCAAAAGCTGTCAAACTGGAACCGTTGAGCTCGAATGGCTAAGATTTATTTAAATCTAGCTTTCTTTCTAGTTTTGTAAATATTAAAGCGACTACGCGATCCTAGATCCGTATCTAGAGGGAACGGGAAGCTTCGGCTACGCTCATGCAAGGATTTAACTGATGAATCATTTGACTTGCGACGTCTAGATTTAAATTTGCATTTTTATGTCAATATCTCAGTTGTGCAGGCTTTTTGATAATATTGTATGAGCCTAGGAATCACGGGATCTACGATTAATCACATGGATCAAAATTCGATTCCCTTGATTGACAACTTTGCACTGTAAATACAGCCTGCCCTTCTTCTTGTAAATGTAAATCAGAGGGACCTTAAAACGATTATCCGGATTTAAGGTCTCAGCCTAGTAAATTGTGGTCTGTAGTGCTTGGGTCACTTCGATGGCTTTCATGCCCATAAGGAGCCCGACACTTATATATACATTCTTTGGTTGAGGATGCTTCACATCCCGACAATAAAATCAAAATAAGGCGAAGGCAAAATAAAATGGAAGTATCAAAAGGCTTCAATTCCTATGTTAGCGAAAGGGTTTGAAAACCATCTTCCAAAACGTCATTTTCATATCTTGTCTAAAAATGGACTTTTCATTAAATCAAACCCTTCGTATATAGGTCTAACGAAGCACAACACTACTTTCAAATCAAACACGTAGGCCCAATTACTGCAAGCACACACACAGAGCAAATAAAAATAAGGAATTGAAAAGATGTAGTAACCGTGTTTCACGGAAGTTGGGGGATGCCTAACACCTTCCCCCCTCTTAATCAAGCCCCCAAACTCTATGAATCTCGGTTTCCAATGCCAAGCCAAACAAAGTTAAGTAATTGGGCCTACTTGCAAACTTTTTAAAAAAACTCGGTTGAGTTGGTACAACAATTTCAAATATACCAACTGACGACTTTGTAAAATAAAACCTTTCAAATCGTCGACAGTGTATGTCGGCCTTTTCCTAAAACTTCACCCTTCAGATCAAACAAATGGAAAACAAACAAGGGTAGAAACATATAGCGAAAGGGGGATCGCAAGAGATTTTTCCTGACGTCGACAAGTGGAGACTCTGCTAGGGACAGTAGAGTGCTTAAGCCGCATTTCAATCTTTTCAAGAATTCCCTTTTTATCTGCATGTGTGTGGATGCTGTGTTTACATTGAATGGATGTAAATAAATGTTTTGTTGCGCTTTATATTAGTGCTTGACACAATGTCATCATTTCATACGGTGAGATACGATGTGTGTGAATGTATATTGTGTGATTCCTCCACCAAGAGGCGAACCTATCGGCGATTGATTACTGGACTCAAAGGAGACTAATCTTGCGAGGCTCAGGAAAGACGACACTTAGATCCGCTCCAATTGAAAGAACGGAGTAATTTCCCCTCTAGTAAATTGCGATGATCTGGGGACCTTCATGCCAAAAAGCCGCGAGAGTAGCCTAAAATAGGTTAGCCTCTGATAAACCAAATCCTAAGGGAAGTCTCTACATGCCTTCCCCTTTCAATTCAATGTAAATTTCAAATTCCATGTAATTATCAAATAAATGTAATATACATTCCATTCCCTTCCAAATACTGTCACATTATCCTGTCATCAAAACAACTGACCTTCGTTTTACAGGAAAAGATTAAAAAACTTCAAAAAAATCATAAAACATTGCATAGCATGCATCTTATTAATATATACATCAAAATTAACATACCTACTTTTGTTGTAGGAAAAAATTGGTCCCTTTTCCAGATCAAAGTCTAAAAAGGCACTTAGCCCATCTCCAGGCATGGCTTCAAGTGCCTAACCTGAATCCACCCCTGTCTCTCAAGAAGAGTTCGAAGGACTGAAAAACCAGATAGCCGAATTGGTTATTTTCCTAAAGGAACAAAGCAAAAGTCTTCAAGGTAAACAAATACCAGTTCAAACAGAATTGTCCACATAAGGTGGCAGTCAGGATACCGACAAGTCGAAAGATACTCAGATACCTGAGCCTCAAAACAAGGATCTGACTAACAAAACCCCTGAAATCACCAATCTCAGAGATGATCAGGAAACTGGCGATATTAGGAAAAAAGTCCAGCAAATGGAAGAAACAATCCGATCCATCAAAGGAATTGGGGAATTTGGGAGTGTAAACTACTCAGATCTGTGTATATTTCCAAGGGCTAGATATCCAGATAAAAATCTAAAGTCCCGAATTTTGAAAAGTATGACGGATTAGGAGATCCTTACACTCATTTAAAAGTGTTCATTTGAGAACTCGAACCCTATGCTGCAGATGAAAAACTCAGAATGTAGTTATTCCAAAAGAGTTTGACTAGGGAAGCCCGAGCTTGGTTTGCCAGACTCGACAATTCCAAGATCCATAGTTGGGAGGAGCTAGCCCATGCATTCCTAAATCAATATAGCTTCCAGTCTCAGATGGATCCAGATCGATATCAAGTAACCAAAGTCAAAAAGCAAAGCAATGAGTCTTTCCGTGAGTATGCCCAAAGATGGAGAATGATGGCCTCACAAGTCACCTCACCTATGACAGAGACTGAGATAGTAATGACTTTCATAGACATCCAGGAAGCTCCATATTATGCGAGGGTCCTAGCAGGTAGGAAAACCATTCTCGAAAATGATTAAACATGGAAAAATGGCCGAAATGGGTCTAAAGTCTCAAAAGATCAAAGACCTTACCGCTTTGGAGGCAGTGGCCCAGCATATTCAAGCTGGAAGCTATGGGAGTAATCCTCAGAGAGTCCAAAAAAAAAGGAGGAGGATGTGTCCTTCATACTTCAGGGACAAAATCAGAGAGGCAATCTAAGCTTGCTCATTCAAAGGAGAAATTATTCCCCTTTTCAAGCTTCTGCACAATCTTCGAATCATCCCTTTCAAAAGACCGGAGAAGTTAAACGTCGAAGAACGTTCACCCCCTTAGGGAATTCACTAGAAAATATACTGAAGCTTCTGACAACACAAAAGAAGATTGTCCAACTCCTTCCACCGGCCAATTCAAGCGGACGGAATTTTGACCCGAGTAAGAAGTGTGCTTATCATTCTGGAGAACCGGACCACGATACCCAAGATTGTTGGTCTCTCAAACATAAAATCCAAGACTTGATAGATAATGGGGAAATTGTGGTGACAACACAAGAACAACCACATGTTTAAGATAATCCTCTACCTCAACACAATGAGGAGAGCATCAATATGATCGGCATGGGAAACGAAAAAGGATCCAAATACCTCCAGTATGTCAGAGAGTCATCCCAAGCCAACAAAGATGGGCCGAACAATTAGGAACATTCAAAAAGGCAGTTCGTGATGGAACAGGAAATAAAATCTATCAAGGAACAGGTTGGACAATTAGCAGAACTGTTAGTTTATCAACATCAGATAACGAGGCAGTTGATAAATCAGACCAATCAACAAGAAACAAATCTTCCTACTCCTGAAATTAGTCCCATTTCCAGGAGGGATCATTACCAATTTCACGAGCATGAACCTTGGGCCGATAAGGTTGATAAGGAAGAAAAGTTCCAAGCTAACAAGGAGTTTGCCCTCAAATGGAATTTAACTCATTTGAATCAGCCGATGAAAGAAATTCTCCAAATGTTGATCAACGAGGGGATAGTCACAGAATTGTTACCCCTAGTGGACCCTCGATCCAGGAAGTTCAAACCTGATATGATCTGTTAATATCATTCCAACATGCCTGGTCATAACACAGAGGATTGTTGGGGACTTCATCATTTGATTCAAAACCTAATTGAAAGCGGTGAGTTGTTGAAGGCAAACCAAGATTATGGCTATCCTGGTGAGGAAGTAATCTTCTTTCCTATGGCACGGAATCTGAAAGAAGTAGTGGCTGTCATTTCCTGTGAGAAGGATCTAGCCATAATGCCCATGATACTTCAGGGAAAAGGGGCCCAAAAAGGAAAAAATCCTGTGAAACTGGCTGCACCTGAACCTCTAATATTGCCATTCAGACCATAATATCCTGTAGTCAGCCTAAAGAAAGTCCCATGGAACTATGGGAAAGATGAAGGATCAACATCCAACCACATTGCCATTATATCAAAGGAAAACCCGTTGTCCTTGCCTCAGCGAGTCATCAACTTAGTCATTAAAGCCAAGGGAAGAGTGTCTGAGGAGAAAATTAAGGAATTCCTCAGCAAGATGGGGCATAATGAAGTCAAAGTGGTGCAAAGCTTAAAAGAGGCACCCAAATAGATATCTATTCTGGATTTGGTCTTATCTTCGGAGGATTATCGCAAGATTCTAGTGAAAGTACTGGAATAAGCACATCTGCCAATGACGATAGATACTAAAAAGTTTCATCACGTGATAGAGCACATTTTCAATTATAATGTGATATCTTTCACTGACGATGATATACCAGTGGAAGGGATTGGTCATTGCAAGTCATTGCACATAGTAGTGATGTCCTCAAGATATGTGGTAGGAGGTGTGCTGATAGATGGAGGATCATCCCTCAACATCTGCCCCTACGACACATTGGAAAGAATGAAGATTAATCCAAACAGAGTCTGGACTAGCCCTGTAGTCATCAGAGCTTTAATGGATCTCGCCGAGAGGCTATGGGAGAGATCGAGCTTCCACTGGAGATTAGTCCCAATACTTTCTACGTATCCTTCTAGGTACTAAACATTACCACAGGATATAATTTACTGTTGGGAAGACCGTGGATATATATGCCAAGAGCAGTTCCGTCCACCCTTCATCAATAACTTAAGTACATCATTGATGGCAATCTGATAACTATGAATGCCGAGCCAGAATATCCTGTCTATATACAAAGAGATATGCCGATAATCAATCTCGATTAAGTGGTTGAGCCTGTCAGTTTTCAAGCTTTGGAAGTAAGCAACACTCAATACTTATCTATCGGGGCACCCGTCTTAAAGCCAAAGTTTCCACCGAAGTGATGACGGTTGGTCAGGAAATGGTATCCTTGGGTTCTGTCCTGGATAAGGGTTAGGGAAAAATCAGCAAGGAATCAGAAGTCCAGAGCAAATCCATAGTCAAACAGAGAAGGCTGGATTAGGCTATTCCTCTGGATCAAACCACCAGAACCCGCACAAGCATCCACCGGTTCCTGCCTCTACTATGCTATTACCAAATCTCACTGATGCAGAATTTGTGAAGCCTATGAGGAAAATTCATGTTGTCGTCGCTAATATGCTGATGCCTAAGATTAAATCGATCATTGAAAAAGAAGTCACGAAGCTTGATGGTGAAAGCAAAAAAAGGGAAGGAAAAGTTCTTGCGGGGAGGACAAGACCCGTTTTCAAAAATGTATTTTCTGGTGCACACTGAGAAAATGAACAATGATATCCAGATGATGATCATGACGAAGATCAACTCCCAATCCCTTGTATGGACCGAACTGAAGAGAATACCCCAAAGAGGAATGCTGACTTTGATGGAAATGTTTTTTTAGTCATCATCAAAGAGGAGACAGACGACAGAAACCCCTTTATCCTCCCTTTTCATGAGGACTTGACTCTAAACAATTGGAGCAGCACTCCGTGCATCAGTTGAAAAGGGTAAAAAGGCAGAAAGTCCATCTGCCCTGAAGCGTGGTTTTATTTCCTGCTTATTTTTGTTGCACAGCAATAGTAGTTACTTTTGTCATGCTTTTTGCTAAATGCTTTGTATGATCAAATAGTTTCATATGTAAAAGTGAAAGCATTTTGTTTTCAGGACTCTAGAGTTGGATTTGTTTGGCCCTGCTAATGAGATGCCAAATTTTCACAGTTACTACAACTTTGATGTAGAACTGGACTTAAGCTATTACGAAAAAACTCCTCCATGAAGTGGAATGAACATTGTCAAAAAGCCTTCCTTTCCATCAAGAATCAGTTGATCGAAGCACCTGTCTTGGTACCCCTAAGGGATGAGGTTCCCTTGTTTATGTACCTGTCAGTCAATGCCAATGCAATGGGCTGTATGCTGGGGTAGAAGGATGATAAAAGTAAGGAAAGAGCTATTTATTACCTCAGCAAAAGATTCAGTAGCGGCGAGCAGAAGTACACTTTGATTGAAAAGACCTGTTGTGCATTAGCATGGGCCGCTATGAGGTTACAACATTATCTGCATGGGCACACGACCTATCTCATATCCCACATGGATCCACTGAAGTACATATTCAGCAAAGCCATGTTGAATTTCTAATTATCCAAATGGCAATTGATCCTATAACAGTTTGACATTATCTACGTGACTCAAAAGTCTGTCAAAGGTCAGGGAATTGCGGATCAATTAGTCGAAGCCCCATCAGGGGATTTTAAACCCTTGGAAACTTATTTTCCGGATGATGGGATAATGACAATTCAACAAATCCCTCAAGAAAATACAGTCCAATATTGGAAAATGTATTTTGATGGAGTCGTGAACATGGAAGGTGCTGGAGCTGGGACAGTTCTCGTCTCTTTTATAGTAAACAATATCATGTGGCCATCAGGTTGTAATTTGTCAACACCAACAACACAGTTGAGTATGAAGGCTGTATAATGGGGTTGAAACTGGCCCAATCCATGGGTATCAAACGTTTACTAGTCTTTGGGGATTTTGAGTTGGTTATCAAACAAACCACAGGGGCATATCATACCAAAGAATTGCATTTGCTGCCATATCATCGGCAAGTTATCAAGATATCTATGGAGTTTGAAAAAATAACCTTCATCCACATCCCTCAAGGTAGGAAAGACTTTGCTAATGCATTGGCAACGTTGGCTTCCTTGAACCACACATCTGATAGGATGGGAATTCCTGACATCAAATTTGCAAGCCAAAAGGCCCCGACATATTGGAATTACATTGTAGAAATATCAGATGAACTACCTCCTATCAAACAGCCTTGGTACCAAGATATAAAAGAATATCTTCGAGATGAATCTACGCCTACCGGGCAAGTCAAGCTGAAAGAAAGTGGATTCATAAATTGCTATGAAATTCTATCTGTTTGGAGACGCACTCTATAAAAGGGATGCTGGAATAGGCCTTTTAAGATGCCTGGATAAGGATCAAGCCCAAAGACTGATGGATGAAGTCCACAGTGGAGTCTGTGGTCCACACATGAGCGATCCTTTACTTGCTAGAAGAATATTAAGAATATGGCATTTCTAGATCTCTCTTAAAGCTAACTGTGATGATTATGTCAGAAGATGCTACCAATGCCAAGTCCATGAAAATACCATCCACGCTCCTCCAATCGAACTGCACAACATGAGTTCGCCATGGCCCTTTTCCGTGTGGGGGATGGACGCGATTGGGCCAATAGAACCCAAAGCCAGCAATAGTCATTGATTCATCTTCACTATGATTGATTACTTCACCAAATGGGATGAAGCTGTTAGGTTTGTACGAAATCGTGACGCAATCAAATTGCAAAATTAGCGGAAGCATGGTATATCAGAGTTTAAAAAAATTCTACAAAACCATTACCCGGATCATCCTTTATGCAAATTATTAATTTAAAACGATAAATAAGAAGTTATGGAATCATACCCTTGTAGAACGAAGCTTCCACAGGTACGAGTTTAACTCCTTGTTCTTCGTGATCTCCTTGAATTTTCGGATTAGATTCCTTCCTTTGATCAACGTTAGTCACCTAAGTGTTTGGCCTCTATAGGTGATCCACCAAGGAAGAAGAATTATCAAGAAGGAGGGTGGTTGGCTTAGTTTTCTATCTTCTATAGAAAAGGAGTACTCTCAAACAATTGAAATTGCATCAACTATTATCTATTATAAGACTCCTCTTATATAGATATCGGTCAACCCTTCTAATCCTATTAGACATGGAATTTCATTAAATTAATTTAAACTCCTTTAATTAATTTGGGCATTCCCACCACATTGGGAATAATTAATTAAATTTATTTAATTAATTTAACTCCTAATCTTATTAGGAATAAATGAGAGTACTAATATTAAATTAATTACTAAACTCCTTTAGAAATTAAAATAATAATAATTGTAATAATATTAATAAGACATCTCTTATTAATTTATATTTAATATTTCCAAAATATTAATTAATAAACATTAAGCTATTTAATTTATTCGATCACCATAGATTAAATTAATTATACTTAATGCATTATTACGATTATGCCATTACATTCTTAAATAATTATTCTTCCTTTTATGGTGTGACCCTTTAGGTTCTCCATATTAAACCGGTTATAAATAAATCAATTAGAACAATTCTAATCTTATTTAAATAAATAAATTAAACTAATAATCTATTTAAATAAATAATATTTATTCTACAATAGGGATAAGCCTCCCTAGCGATCAACGACTTTTTAGATAATATAGATTTCAACATTAATCATAAAAGAACCTGTGAGTTAATAGTTACCGTATAATTCAATCCTTCCACCATACAATGTCCCAATTAAATATAAGACATGAATTTACTGTCAAGTCATATTTTATTTAATTATATGTATTTCGATTAGAAAATGCACAACTCCAAATAATGCAAATTAGAAAATCCTTTCTAATTTCATTCCACCTTGGCAAAGAATTCCTGGGTTGTCATTTAACGAATCACATAAGACATATCTCCTCTTTTACTAGAGGTGGTAGATTCTTTATTGATCATTCATTATCTCCATATGTGACTCATTATACCCAAGCATACCCTTTTATATACCCTAAAGGGCTTTAAGAAATAAGTCAAAGTATAATTCATTACATACAAGATACTATGATGATCTCAAGTCCAAGGATCACTTGTACTAGTATCACATTAGGAATTTCTATTGACAGGCGAGTAAAACTCCATTAGGTATTCCATAGCGAGTCACGTTCAGTAAATTTATTCTCCAATAAGCACCTATATACTTGCTTTAGTGTCTCCACACAAATGATCATGAGATCAATCATCCTCATCCAATGAGCAAGCAACATATGTACCAATCTATCCGGATTTACTAATCCCTTTTTTTAGTAATCCCACGATTGGGAACTATTTCAGTTTTAAAGCTTTCTAAGAATTTAGATCTCATTAGCATGATCATCATCATGATTCTAAAAGCATTGCTTAAAACTATGGGTTATTTACATATTATAAAAACAGCACCATGTAGATAATTGAATGACTTTAATAAGTTAATATTTTAATTAATAAATAAATAAAATCGTCTCCAAAGTAGATGCTTTATCATCATACATGATTGTCTTGTATGCATACTACTTTCAATCTCCCACTTGCACTAAAGCCAATCGCCATGGTATCTCATACCCATCTTTTCTAAGTGACGATCAAACTGATGTTGTGTTAAAGATTTAGTAAATGAATCTGCAATGTTGTCTTGAGGGTCTACACTCTCCTCTTTCAATGATTTCTTTAATCAAAGTGCCGCAACACATGGTTAGATTCAAGATGAGACTTAGGAACTATTTCTAGTTCTGTAATGAACTTTTCATCCGAAACATCAACTTGCAGCTTCACTTACAGTTATATACTTTGTCTTTGTCACTAACCCAGCAACTTTTTGCTGTTTGGAACCTTTCCAATTTACTGCACCACCTTTTAAGGTAACGACTTACCCTAAGGTGGATTTTGTTATCGTCTTGGTCAGTCTGAAAACTTGAGTCTGTTTAGTCCACTAGTTTAATTCAGACCCATCATGTGTCATGATGACATCCTTAGTGTCAGTTAAGTACTTTGAGATGTTTATCACTGTCTCACAGTGATCTTCTCCAAAATATGACTGATCAACATCAAGTCTCATATATTTCATTGCCTATGACTAAGTCTGAGATAGTCATGACCTTCATCGACATTCAAGAAGCTCCGTATTACAAAAGGGTCCTAGCTGGCATAGGAAAACCATTCTCAAAAATGATCAAACACGGAGAGATGGCAGAGATGGGGCTAAAGTCTGGGAAGATAAAATATCTTACCGCCTTGGAAGATGTTGCAGAGCATATCCAATCTGGGAGTTATGGGAGTAATCCCCGGAGAGCACACAAGAAGAAAGAAGAAGATGTGTCCCTTAATACTGCAAGGGCAGAATCAGAGAGGCGATTTAAGCAGCATGCTTATTCAAAGGAGAAACTATTCCCCTTTCCAAGCTCCAGTACAACCTTCTAATCCTCCATTTCAAAAAACTGTGGAGGCTAGACGTCGAAGAACGTTCACCCCTTTAAGGGATTCACTAGAGAATGTGCTAAAACTGTTGATAGCACAAAAGAAGATTGTTCAACTCCTTCCACCGACCAATACCGGCGGAAGGAATTTCGACCCAAGTAAAAAGTGTGTATACCATTCCGGATCTCCAGGCCACGATACACAAGACTGTTGGTGTCTCAAGCACAAAATCAAAGACATGATAGACAATGGAGAGATTTTGGTGACCAAACCAGAGCAACCGCATGTGCAAGATAATCCCCTCCCTCAATACAAAGAGGAGAATGTTAACATGATTAGCACAAGGAATGGAGAAGGATCCAGAAACCTCCATTATGTTGGAGAGTCAACTCAATCCAGTACCAACGGTTTAGATAGTTGGGAGTTCTCAGAAAGACGGTTCCTAATAGAACAGGAAATCAAGTCTATTAAGGAACAGATTGGACAATTGGCGGATCTGGTCGTGTATCAACATCAGATAACCCTGCAGCTGATAAATCAGGCCAGCCAGCATGAAGTAAGTCCTCTTACACCGGAAATTAGCCCCATTGCTATGAGGGATCATTACCGATTTCACGAACATGAACTTTGGGCCGACAAGGTGGCCAAGGAAGAGAAGTTCCAAGCGGATAGGGAGTTCGCCTTCCAGAGGAATTTCACTAATTTAACTCAGCTGATGAAAGGGATACTGCAAATGATGATCAATGTGACAACCCGAGAATTTAGACAATTTATTAAAATCTTAAATGATTAAATTAAGACCTAGACAGAAAATAAGTGTATGAATTTGACATTTTTGTGAAGGATTTTGGTGAATTTAAAATTTTTACGAAATACTTATATGATTTTGTGATTATATGTGTGTACAGTATGTGGTTAAGGGTTGAGTATGAATCAGGTAAAGGTTAGCATGGGAAAACCCTAATTTTAAATTGATAAACCCTAATTCAATTAATGAAAACCCTAACCCTAATTAAGAATAGGAATTTGATAGTTAATACAGTTATTATAATTGTATCTATGATTGTGCGTTTGTATAATAAGGTATTAATGATCAAATATTGATCAGATAAGGTATAACCTTAGTAAACCCTAATGGTAGATTAGAAACCCTAATATGCAGTTAGAAAATCCTAATTTCTTATTCGGGAATTCTAAACCCTAATTTATAAACCTTAATGATAATTAGCAAACCCTAATGTTATTTATCAAACCCTAAAGGTTAAATTTTAAGGGAAATATAGGAAATGACCGAACTACCCTTAAAATTATGTGAAAAAATATTAGAATACCCTTTTGGAGGCGAAATAACTGAACTACCCTTAAAATTATGTGGGAAATTATTAGAATACCCTTTTGGAGGCGAAATGACCAAATTACCTTTAAAATTATCTGGGAAGTGACCAAAATACCCTCCAATCCATGTGAACTTAAATCAACCAATTAGAGAAGAGATGATGCAAGCATGACATCATCCTTAAAGAAACACAAATGATGCAAGCATGACATCAGCATTAAAGAAGCACAAAAGATGATGTCATCATGATGATGTCATCATGATGTCACACAGGGACTAAAGTGCAATTAATAAGGTACTAAAATGTAATTAACCAGGGTACTAAACTGTAATAAGTCGGGGGCAAACTGTAAAAAGCCGAGCCCCTAACGTGCAATTATTGAAACTATGTTTTCCTATAAATAGGAGCCATTTCTCTTCATTTTTTTTCTAAAATCAAAATGGAGTTAGAGAGAGAAAGAGGAGAATTTTGGCTAGAGAGAGGAAAGTTTTTGAGTTTCAAGATTTCAAATAATTAGTTAAAGCTTGCAACTCCAAGAGGTATTTACTCTTGTGGTTATTATGCTCATTATTCTTTATATATTTAGTAAAAAAAAATATACTTTTACAAGCAGTTATAATGCCCAAATTATTTTAAGTAAATAATACAAAAGTCCTATTTACAAGCAGTTATAATGTCTGATTTATTTCTCTTATAAAGTAAAAAATATACTTTTGCAAGCAGTTATAATGTCCGATTTATTTCACTTATAAAGTAGAAAATATACTTTTATAAGCAGTTTCTATGTCCGATTTTCTTCAAGTATTTAGTAAGAATACTCATGTTATAAGCAGTTATAATGCTAAAATTATCTCAAATAGAATAGTAGAATATTCATTTTATAAAGCAGTTATAATGCTCGATTTATTTCAAATATAGTACACAAATATTTATTTTTACAAGCATTTATAATGCTCAAATTATTTAAGTATTAATGATATTAATATTATTTAATAATTATATTAAATAAATTACTTAAAATGATTTTAATACTTTAAAAATATATTAAAGTGTTAGGAAATATTTTAAGTTATTTTGGATGACTTTTAATATTTTGGGATAAATTTCATTAATAATTAATATTAATGGTAATTAATTTATTTAATAATTATATTAAATAAATTATGGAAAAATAGGTTTAATGTTTTAAAAACCATATAAAATGATTTAATGGTTATAAAAAATATTTTAAGTTATAAAATATAACTTTTAATATTTTTTTGTGAAATACATTAATATTTTAATATTAATAACAGTTATTTAATAATGGTTTTAAATATTTTAAAATCAATTAAATGTGATATTACGGTATTAAAAATACTTTGTGATATTATAAATAACTTATAATATTATGACATGTATTTCATTAATATTTGATAGTAAATAAATATTAATGATAATGGAATTAAGTGGTATTTAAATCATATAAATATGATATTAATGAATTAAAAATTATTTTAAATGATAATAATTATTAAAAAATTATTATGAGCTTGTGAAAAATATTTTGACTGATTAATAAATTATCTATGATAATAATAAAGCATTTAGGTAGAGTCTTATTAGAATTAGGCTCGATAGTTGTCCGATTAGGCAATCGGGAGGTCGAAGTAGTACCGAACTCGACTCAGACTGTAAAAGTTTGACTAAAGGATAGAAAAATAATAAGATTATTTGATATTTTCGTGAATAGTATATTTCAGCTTTCTGAAATGAACAATTTTAGGGTACTGAAATGGAAAACTGAAATTGTTAGAAAAGAAAGACAGTTTGGTTTTAGCTTGCTGAAATGATGTATGCAGTCTTTTGAAATCATAAATAGTTACCAAGTCATAAGAAGAAACTTTTAAATGAACGAGTAAGTGTTAAGTCTAAGGTAGTACAGTCGTACCCTTTAATGGTTGATGTATAGTAGCTGGGCTAAACGACTCCTTCATATGGGGAAGGGATCTACGAATTAGTAACCGATCTAACTCACTGTAAAAATAGTGTAGACTAGACAGAAGCTAATTTGTTAGTTGTTTGTGGAAAACCACTCAGTATACTATATTGAATATTATTAAAGACTCGATGTGTGCTAAGTTTAGACTTGTATATATGTATAGTATTAAGGATATCTAATATTTGACTATTTGTTTAAATGTTAGATAGTTTACTTATAAGGTATGTTATGCTAATTAAAAGATCAATCTTATAACTGATAGGTCTTTCCAATAAAGCAATTAAATTAAATTGCGTAGCAGTAGTCAACGAATCAGGCAAGTTCCTATAACTCTTTTATTGAGCAAGTTCTCTAACTTGAACTCGAGTTGTATTTTTGTAAAGTATACTTGTGGTTAATCATTGCTGATTATATCACGTTCATTGATTATTGATTTACACGTTGTGCATGTTGCATATGTTCATTAGGTATGAAAGACTGATCACCTTCATTACCATATGGTTCAGTTGATTTATTCATGTTCATTATTCGTTCAGCTATAAAAATTTATTCATGCTACTTCACAATTGTTATATTGTTAAACGTTAGCCAGCTTATTAGTCTTTTCAATCATGATATATCCTTTATTGAACTTAAACTCGTTGGGCAAACTTGTTGCTCACCCTTGCTATATCATGATAAACATTCCAGGCTTAAAGACGAAACTTCAGACACAGTCAAAGGCAAAGATAAGTTCCGGGATTGAATTATTGTATGGTTAAAATGGTATTTGTATTAGAGAAATATGGCATTGTATGTCATGTAGAATATGAATATGTGTATTAAGTTAAGGTTTCAAACCTTGGGATTATGTGTAAAAGTTTATTGCATAAACAATTTATGTTTATATCTTCCGCAGTAGTTATAGAAATGATGTATCGTAACGTACCAGGTCCGAGGTTCTGGGAACCCGGATTTGGGGGCGTCACAATCAATGAGAGGATGGTTACAGATTTGTTACCCCCGGTGAACCCTCGATCCAGAAAATTCAAGCCTGACCAGATCTGTCAGTATCATTCCAATGCGCCCGATTATGACACCGGGGATTGTTGGGGACTTCGTCACCTAATTCAGAACCTGATTGAAAGTGGTGAGCTAATCAAGGGAAATCAAGATTATGGCTTACCCGATGAAGAAGCACTCTTTATTCCCATGGCATGGAATCTGGAAACAGTGGTTGTTATTTTCTATGAGAAGGATCTAGCCGGTACACCCCTAATACTGCAAGGAAAAGGGGTCCAAGAAGGAAGGAATCCCATAAAGGTGGCTGTGCCCGAACCTTTAATATTACCCTTTAGACCGCAGTATCCGGTAGTCAGTCTGAAGAGAGTCCCATGGAACTATGGGAAGGATTAAGGTTCAACCTCAAACAACATTGCCATTGTATCAAAGGAGAATCCATTGTACTTGCTTCAGCGGGTGATCAATTCAGTCATCAAAGCTAAAGGGAAAGTGGCTGAAGAGAAAGTTGAAGAATTCCTCAATAAAATGGGGCATAACGAAATTAAGGTGGTGCAAAGCTTGAAAGAGGAACCCAAACAGATGTCCATCCTAGATCTGGCCTTATCCTTGATGGATCATCGTAATATTCTGGTGAAAGTACTGGAGGAAGCCCATCTGCCAAAGACGGTGGATATTGAAAAGTTCTGTCATGTGATAGAGCACATTTTCAATAGCAATGTGATATCCTTCACTGACGATGATATACCCGCAGAGGGGATGGGTCATTACAAGTCACTGCATATAGCGGTGATGTCATGAGGGTATGTGATAGGAGGAGTGCTGATAAATGGAGGATCGTCCCTAAACATCTGTCCCTACGACACCCTAGAAAGAATGAAGATCAACCCAAACTGGATCCGTACCAGTCATGTAGTTATCCGGGCTTTAGATGGGTCTCGTCTAGAGGCTGTGGGAGATATTGAGCTTCTGCTAGAGATTGGTCCCCATACTTTCTATGTATCTTTCCAGGTACTCAACATTACCACCGGATAAAATTTTTTGCTGGGAAGGACGTGGATCCATATGGCAGAAGCAGTTCCATCCACCCTCCATCAGCAGCTCAAGTACATCATCAATGGAAACCTAATCACAGTAAATGCCAAGCCAGAATACCCTTTCTGCATACAGGGAGACATGCCAGTGATTAGTCTAGATGAAGGGATTGAGCATGCTAGTTTACAGGCTTTGGAGGTGAGCAACACTCAGTACCTACCTGTTGGGGTGCCAGCTCTGAAACCAAAAGTTTCCCCCGAAGTAATGACAGTGGGACAGGGGATGGTATCTTTGGGTTTTTTCCCTGGAGAAGGGTTAGGAAAAAAATTAGCAAGGTATCAAGAATCCGGTGCAAATCCCAAGCCAGTCAGGGAAAGCCAGATTAGGCTATTCATCCTAATCAAACCACCGGAACCCACACAAGCATCCAAAAGTTCATGCCTCCATAATTCTACTACCAAACCTCACTGATGCAGGGTTTGTGAAGCCAATAAGGAAGATTCCTGCTATTGTGTTAGGCATGCTGTTTCCTCCAGTCAAACCAATCAGTGAGAGGAAAAGCCCCAAAACCTGATGGGGAGAGCAAAAAAGGAAAAGAAAAGTTCCTGCACGAAGGACGAGACCCATTTGCCAACATTTATTTTCTGATGCACTAAGAGGGAATGAACGATGATATCCCAGACAGTGATGAAGAGGATCAGATCTGAATCCCTCGCATCAAGAAGGGGAAGGGTGGCAGTTCAAAGAAGAACCCCGACTCTAATGAGAAGGATGTTTCTGTCGTCATCAAAGAGGAGATAGAAGAGCATAAGTCCTTTATCCTCCTTGTTCATGAGGATCTGACAGTGAACAATTGGATCAGCGTCCCTTACCTCATTCAAAAATGGTAAAAGGGCAGAAAGTCCATCTGCCCTAGGACATAGTTTCATTTACTACTTATTTTGTTGCACAGCTATAGTAGTAACTTTTGTCAGGCTTTTGCTAAATGCTTTGTATATTTAAAAAGTCTCATATATTAAAGTGAAAGCATTTTGTTTTCAGCACTCCAGAATTGGATTTGTTTATCACTGCTGATGAGATGCCAAACTTTCACAGTGACTACAACTTTAATGTAGAGCTGAACCTCGACTTGATGGAAATTGATCAAGAGGAGATAAATGACTATGAGGTGCCCGAGGAGATCAAAGAATGGGTCAAAGAAAAACCCAAACCAAACCTCGACCAAACCACCACTGTTAATATCTAAACCTCAAAAAACCTCAAAGAAATCCAAATAGGCCTAGACCTCACCCAAGACCAAAGAGCCGACCTGATTAAACTCTTAACTCAGTTCTAGGATGTGTTTGCATGGTCACATGAAGACATGATTGGCTTGTCCACTGACATTGTCATCCATCGACTCCCCATCAAAGAAGGATTCAACCCAGTCAAGCAGAAGCTCAGGTGATTAAAACCCGAATGGAGTCTAAAAGTCAAAGAAGAGGTTGTCAAGCAATTCAAAGCTAGTATCATCATGGTATCAACATACCCGGAGTGGCTGTCAAACATAGTCCCCATGCCTAAGCCCGGAGGAAAGGTATGAGTATGCGTGGATTATAGGGATTTGAACAAAGCTTGTCTCAAGGATAATTTACTAGTACCTTTAATCCATATCCTGATAGATAATACAACACAGTATGGCATATATTCTTTTATGGATTTCTTTGATGGTTATCATCAAATCATGGTCGCTAAAGACGACAAGGAGAAGACAGCCTTCATTACTCCCTGGGGAACCTTCTGTTATAAACATTTATCCTTCGACCTCATTAATGTCGATGCCACGTATCAGCGAGCCATGATGGCCCTGTTTCACGACATGATGCACAAAGAGATAGAGGTTTATGTGGATGACATCATCGTAAAATCCCAGAAAGAGGACGATCACATCAACCATCTCAGAAAGCTGTTCAACAGGTTGCGTAAGTACAACCTCAAGCTGAATCTAGCCAAATGTGCTTTTGGTGTCAAATCGTGCAAGTTGTTGGGATTCCTAGTGAGCAATAGAGGCATTGAATTAGATCCCGTCAAGATTAAAGCCATCACGGAGATGCCCGTGCCCCGAATAAAAAAGGAAATACGAGGGTTCCTGGGAAGAATTAATTTCATAAGTAGGTTCATTTCCCAGGTGACGGGAAGTTGTGAACCCATATTTAAGCTGGTAAAGAAGAATGCCTCCACGAAATGGAATGAAGATTGTCAAAAAGTCTTCCTTGCCATCAAAAAGCAGTTAATCGAAGCACCTATCTTGGTACCCCCGAGGAATGGAGTTCCCCTGTTTATGTACTTGTCAGTCAATGCCAACGCAATGGGTTGTATGCTGAGACAGAAAGATGATAGCAGCAAGGAGAGAGCTATCTACTACATCAGCAAAAGATTTAGTAGTGGTGAACAGAAGTACACTCTAATTGAGAAGACATGCTGTGCGTTAGCATGGGCCGCTATAAGGCTACAGCACTATCTGCATGGGCACACGATCTATGTAAGATCCCGAAACCCAAATAAGAAGCCTGTTATGTAAATTCTATGATTATTAAATAAAATCTCTCCATTCTGAATGTATATTTTGTTATTATATACTCTATTTAAGAATTAGGTCAAATAAAATTTTGTCCAAAAATTGACGTGCTTGACACCTCGTGCTTAAAATTTTTCTACTTATTCAGACTTTTCAGTACATTTGATTTTTCAAGATGCTTTGTCGTGCTTACACTGACAAAACGTTTGTCGTGCTTATTAGGATTTTACAAACCCTAGTTTAGGAAACCCTAATTTTAAATTAGGAAACCCTAAACCTAAATTTGAAAACCCTAACCCTAATTACTAAATCCCAACCCTAATTACTTGTTACAAACATAAATTAGATTATCCTTAACTCTAATTATGTTAACTAAACCCTAATTAGGTGTTAATTACATAATTATAACATCCTAATCATGAAAAACAAAACCCTAATTGCATTTAGGGTTAATTAAAGTAGGATTTAGCTACTAATTAAGGTGAACTAGCTTACAAGTAGGTGCCAACACATAGGACCAGGTGCAATGAACTTGCTATCAGATAAAAATCCTCCCCAAAGCAGCACAAGTATCATGGCTAGGATATTTTTGGAGGCAAGTAGGTAAAAAAGACCAAAAACCCTAGCTTCCAAGTTCTATAAATAGCAGCCCATATTCTGGCCAAAACTCACAAAATTCTGAAGCTACAACACTCATAGTACGTGCCATAACAAGCCCAAGCAATCAAAAGATCAGAATCAGTAGCCAGAAAAAGGAAATCAAGCAAGAAAGGTAAAAACCCTAACTCTATGCTAGATCTTTGATGCTATAAAAAAATTATTGTTTAGATGTTTAGTAATACATAATAACATGTTAGTAATTGATCTGGGTTCATAGAACAATTTCCCATTGTGACGCCCCCAAAATCTCTACATTTCCTATAGCAGATTCGGTGCTCACGAAAACATTCTATAAGACAATAACTTCTATAAATCCAAAATTCACAGTATCTCAATCCGTTAAAGTTCTCGTCAGAACAATTTTCGTGTCTGGATACCCTCACTTGGATGTATAGATTTATAATCTTACAGATATTTTCCCTAAATATCAATAATTCCTATCTATCTGACATTCACAATACAAATGATAAGATTGTTCTTGGAAGTGAGGAGCGACCTCACTGCTTACAGAACTCCCAAGATCATTCAATACCCTCATTCAGATGTATAGTTCATATAGATATTGTACTTGATATTATTTAACATGAACAAAGTAACATCATGCAACTAATAACTTAATCTAATACTAATATTTGTCTACATATCATTTAATTATTACATCAAAGTTATGCTGAATTACACCCTTTGTATTATAATAAACATTCGTTCTTAACCACAGACTTCTACCCACAAGTATTATTTCCTGAATTTTTCAGAATATTCAACGCAGCTGCAAAGAAAAAGAATATTTGCAAGGATGAGCTTTAAAATGCTCAGCAAATTTTAAACAATTACAGTTTATACTCACACAATATCTGAAATTAAGGAACGTAAAGTTCATAGTATTTTTCACATATATATACTGAGGTTTGATCTGCCAAACCCCACATATTACGAGCGTCTGTCAGTCATGTAGACTTAGCAACCCGGGTTGATTTGGCCAACCACACCATCTAGGAGTATGCATATCATCCTATACAACCACACGGTCAGTATAAAACTGTCGGTCATTAATAACCACCCGGTCAATGTAAACATGCCGGTCATTGATAGTATCAGTATATATATTTGTACCAGACAATATTGATTTCACCACAGTATATGCTTCGATATCAAATCAAAACAATTTACGCAAGTAACAGTCCATATATATTGGTTATGCTTGAACAATAAGTCATAACCTTCTTTAAAGCAAAGATTCCACGAATAATGGTTATAACAATTTCGTATATCAAATTACAAGACTTACATTTAATATTAAAATTAAATGAAGTTAGAAAACTTGCATAAAAATATAAAGTTTGCACATAGTGCAGAAAAACTTGCCTTTTTATCACGATCCGCTACCTAGGTTATTTGAAAGTATATTCACCACCTATGTATATTATAACAGTCATTAGAAATAATAGTAATTAATTTCTAATTAAAATACTAGTGTCTGGGTTGATCTTGGAGTCCATTCGGTACTTTACAGCTTTATGGAATAGTTATCGAGTTAGTTTTTCAATAATTTTATTGAAAAATTTTTAATATCTTATTTATATGCTTTAGATATTATTTATTACAATTTCCAAATGTTCAAAATAATTTTTAAATGATTTAATATCATTTAAAATAATTTTTAAGTTAATAATATTATTTTTAAATATTTAATTAACCCTTTAAAATAATTTTTAATTCGTCCCTATTATGTTTAAATAATTTATTTTATTTAATAATGATTTTTAAATCATTATTATCATTTTTAAATAAATTATTATTATTTAAAATGATTTTAAATCATTAATCTTACTTTTAAGTAATTTATTATTAATTACTCTTATTATTATTAGTATTTAAATATATTAAATATTAATAAAATTTTATGTCAAAATATTGAAAATTATTTATTATAATAAAAAATAATTTTTTAGAATTTTTTTATATTTATTTAGATTTATTTCTATTTATTTTAATTATTTTAATTAATAAAACTTATTTTCAAATATTGCCTGTCGCTAAAGACCTTTAGCGACAGAAGTGTGGCTATAGGTGTTCTTGGCTCAGCCAAGAACACGTTGGTCAACGGCCAGGGGCTCTGTTTGATTCTATTTTTCTGGCGATTAACCTAGTTTCTGGGTAATCTAATCTGATGAAGTTGTAGTACTAATGTAGTAGTACACGTCTATGATTAATTCACTACTTAAAAATATCTCTATAAGTTTACACAATCGGTCAAATCAACTACCCTGAAGCTGTTTTTCCTTTCTGGGCTGCCCAGAAAGGTTCAGTCAACGCTGGTTAACGACCTTTAGGGTCTTATATCTTGTCGGTCGGTTAATATTTTGGTGTTCTAGTCGTCGGGCTCTATAGACCAACTATAAGGGTACATGGTTTGAGCAGTTACAGAGTCTATCTCTCAACAGGTAACAAGATCCAAGCTCTTAAACAACCTGTCAGACCGTTGATTGAAATTTTTGGGTTACCCAGAAATCGAACCTGGAAGGTCAACGGGTTTTGACCGTTTCTATTTTTCGGCCAGTAACTTTTTAGGGCTTGACAGTGCTCTAGTTATGTAGTACTCATGTCAAGGTATAATCACATTAACATCCAACACCCAACCAGACTGACTGGAAAAAGATCTAGGCGGTCAAACCACCTATCAGATCGTGTTCTTAAGCTTTCTGGGTTACCTAGAAAGCAGCCGGGCATGCTCAGTCAACGACCTTTGACGGCTTATAACTCCTAATCCTATGTTCCGATTGTCAGTCTATCACTTCTAGTCCATTAACAACATTACATACTACAACTACCAACTTTAAACACACCTATACAACAAACAGTTAACGAGATAAGAGGGCTGACATTTGTTCTCAGACCCTATTTTGACACTTCGGCAGTTTTGCTTAAAACTCAATTTTGATGCTTTTAAATGTTATGGATTCGTGTTTTAGCAACCCAGATCACTAACTAACTTACCAATGAACATATTTAAACAATAATAACAACTATTAAAACTTCAAAATTCAAAAATTTAACTAGGTTTAGGTTTTTAACGTTTTTGAGTACTTTTTGCTTTCTTCCTCTTTCTGATTCCAGTTCTAGCTTGCTGGGGGTTGTTTATGAGTCAGTTGGGGGTATACATTAAGTGTATTGAACGTGGCCTTATGTTCTTAGATGCTAGCCTTATGTGATAAGTTCAAGTAGGGTAAAAAACCTAATTCCTCTATTATTTTGACAAGTAAACCTATAGCATTAATTGAATAGGTTGTGTTGTCAAACTCTTGTGGTAAAAATAGATAAGGCAAATCTTTTACTTACCAAGTAAAAGATTTGTGCTTATCTCATTTATAACAAAACAAAATAAGGGCATTTTAGTCATTTTACATGTACTAAGGATATTTTGGTAATTTCCCACTTAAATACAAGGGTAATTTAGTCATTTCCTATACTCTTTAGAAAGTTTATAAACAATACTGAACAAATAGGGTTTATCAGTTTAGAATTAGGGTTTTTAATTAAGATTAGGGTTTTATGATTAGGGTTAGGGTTTCCTAATCCCTAATTAGGGTTTCCTTATAATCTTTTCCAATTAACTATTTAATACATCATATTAAATTAATATATGTATATACTAATCATAATATATAACATTATCAATATATTATACTAGAATTCCCATTTATTATAACATTTAGGGTTAGAATTCCTTATTTAAATAAAATTATAAATTGGGTTTACCTATCCATATATTTGTACATAGTTATATCTTATGTGTTGATATATAATTATATATATTTATATATATTCCAATGATAATGTTAACTACACATCACACAAGATATTAATCATAGTTATATTAACTGTTTATATTAATATTCCTATTTAAATTTTGGAATATTACAATCACCCCCTCTTATAAGAATTTCGTCCCGAAATTGAAATTATAGCTTATGAAAATAAATGCAGAAAGTCTTCTCGCATCTTATCCTCCAATTCCCATGTAGCTTCTTCAATATCATGATTCTTCCAGATTACTTTAACCGATGATATAACCTTATTCCTCAACACCTGTTCCTTTCGATCAACTATCTGTACTGGAACCTCTATATATGATAAGTCTTTCTCTATCTGAATAGGTTCATAGTTTATCACATGCTTATAATCGAATTTATACAGACGTAGTACAGACACATGAAACACATTATGGATGTGTCCTAACTCTGGGGATAAAGCTACCTCATAGGCTACCTCACCTATTCTCCTTAATACTTTAAATGGGCCAATGAACCTCGGGCTCAGCTTTTCCTTTTTACCAAAACAAATTTTGCCTTTCCAAGGAGACACTTTCAGAAAGACATGACTTCCAACATTAAACTCCCTTAGCTGTCTGTGTTGATCCGCATATTTCTTCTGCCGGTCTTAAGATGCTTGCAACCTTTGTCGTATAATTCGAATTTTCTCCATGGTTTGTTGAACTAACTCAGGTCCAAGCATTTGTCTTTCCCCAAATTCATCCCAGCATAAGGGTGTTCTACACTTCCGTCCATACAAAGCTTCGTATGGTGGCATTCCAATACTAGCATGATAACTGTTATTATATGCAAACTCTACCAAAGGTGATTAATCCTCCCAACTCCCTTTAAAATCCATAATGCAGGTTCTCAACATATCTTCCAGCGTCTGAATGGTTCTCTCACTTTGGCCATTGGTTTGCGGATGATACGATGTGCTCAACCTCAGCTGGGTTCCCAAGTGTGCTTGAAGACTCCCCTAAAAGTTTGAAGTAAACCGTGGATCCCGGTCTGACACTATAGATACAGGAACTCCATGTCTAGAAATAATCTCTTTTATGTATAACTTGGCCAAACGATCGAGATTATAAGTAACGTTGATAGGTAGAAAATGAGCTGACTTGGTGAGACGATCAACTATTACCCAAATAGTATTGTAACCTTTCTGAGTGACAGGAAGTCCTACCACAAAGTCCATAGTGATGTGCTCCCACTTCCATTCAGGAATTGGTAGAGGTTGTAGTAATCCACTCGGTCTTTGATGCTCAGCTTTAACTCTCTGGCATGTGAGACACTTACTTACCCATTCTGCTATTTCTCTCTTCATGTTCGACCACCAAAAATGCTGACTCAAGTCCTTATACATTTTAGTACTTCCCGGATGTACAACAAACTTGGAACTATGGGCTTCTGCTAAGATTTCATCTTTCAATACCTGTATCGCTGGAACCCACACTCTATCTTCATACCTCAGTACTCCCTCCTTATCTAGTCGAAATTTAATGTTCTTCTCATGAGTTATCTCGGCTTTACATTTCTGACATGCTGCATCCTTCTCCTGCATCTCTTTGATTTTATCCAATAATGTTAAGGCTGTTTCTATCACATATAGCTTCTGATTAGAGTCTACTTGAGCTCTTACTTCAATCTCGAGTTTTTCAAACTCTTTTATCAGTACCTCATTGTTTGTAATGGTATTTAATCTTTCTTGATTCTTCAGGCTCAATGCATCTGCAACTACATTAGCTTTACCAGGATGATATAAAATTTCACAATCAAAGTCCTTGATTAACTCTAACCATCTCCTCTGCCTCATATTCAACTCCTACTGTGTAAAAATATACTTCAGACTTTTATGATCTGTGTATATTTCACACTTTCCCCCATACAAATAATGCCTCCATATCTTCAAAGCAAAAACTACCACGGCTAACTCCAAATCGTGAGTAGGATACCTTTTCTCATAATCTTTAAGTTGTCGCGAAGCATAGGCGATCACCTTCCCATGTTGCATTAACACACATCCTAAACCCCTGTGTGAAGCGTCACTATAAACTACAAGACCCCCAGTTTCATCTGGTAACGATAATACTGGTGCCCTACTCAGTAGTTTCTTCAATTCTTGAAAACTTTCTTCACATTTGTTCGTCCAATTATACTCCACAGCCTTTCGAGTTAAATTGGTTAGCGGGGTTGCTATTTTGGAAAAATCTTTTATAAAACGACGATAGTACCCTGCCAATCTAAGAAAGCTGCGAACTTCTGTTGGTGTTGTTGCTTGATCCCAATTCATGATTGTTTCTATCTTTGTTGGATCCACTGCTATCCCTTTCTTATTAATTACATGCCCTAGAAATTGAACTTCCTCCAACCAAAACTCACACTTGGAAAATTTTATGTAAAGTTGTTCCTTTCTTAATATCTCAAATACCACCGTCAAATGTTCCGCATGTTCCTCCCGTGTCTTAGAGTATATTAAGATATCATCAATAAACACCACCACAAATTTATCCAAGCATGACTTAAACACTCGATTCATTAAGTCCATAAAAGCTGCTGGTGCATTTGTTAATCCAAAAGAAATCACAAGAAACTCATAATGCCCATATCGGGTCCTAAAGGCGGTCTTTGGTACATCTTCTCTTCTCACCTTCAGTTGATGATAACCCGATCGTAGATCAATTTTTGAAAAATGCTCCGCTCCTTTTAACTGATCAAACAAATCATCAATTCTTGGTAGAGGGTACTTATTCTTGATGGTCAACTTATTTAGCTCTCGATAATCTATACACAATCTTAACGTCCCATCCTTCTTCTTTACAAACAACGCAGGTGCTCCCCATGGTGAAACACTAGGTTATATGTACTTCTTATCTAAAAGTTCTTGTAACTGAACATGCAACTCCTTCAACTCTACGGGTACCATTCTATATGGTGCCTTTGAAACTGGTGCTGTTCCTAGTGCAAGGTCAATCACAAATTTAATCTCCCTGTCAGGTGGAAGACCAGGTAGATCACTTGGAAACACATCCGGAAACTCATTTACTATAGGTATTTGGTCTAACTTTCCCCCTTCTTTTCTTGTATTCACCACATAGGCTAAATACCCTATACCACCCTTCCGAAGCAATCTCTTAGCTTGCATAACAGTTAAGCATCAGACTTGCTTCGGTGAACAACTTCCTTTAAATACTAACTTTATTTTCAAGGGTGTTTTTAAACTTACTTGTTTCCGTTTGCAATCAATCACTGCCTTATGCCTGCCCAACCAATCCATTCCCAATATTACATCAAACTCCCCTAGTTGTATAGGTATAAGGTTTACCGGTAATGTATGCCCCTAAATTGCTACACTACAATTCTTATGTACTGTATGAACAGGGATTATCTATTTGTTAGCAATTTCTACATTAAAAGGTACATCTAGATCCTCACATGGTATTTTTAATCTTTTAACAAAATCCACAGTTGCAAACGAACAAGAAGTACCAGAATCGAATAACACATAAGCATTTACAGCATCAATTGGTATGATACCTGTCACTACATCTTGTGCCGCCACAGCGTCCCTCACTGTTATATTGAAAGTGCGTGCATTCGGACGATTCTGAGTAACTCCTGCAGTCGCTGCTCCTTGTTTATTGTTAGAATTCTGACCTCCTCCCATATTCACCTTCTTGGGTTTTGAACAAAATCTTGACACATGACCTTCTTCCCCACAGTTGAAACATTTGATATTCTTGCCCTTCTCCTTCTTTTTGGGACACCAGTTGGAATAATGACCATCTTCACCGCAGGTATAACAAGCCGTCCCTTTAAAATAACATTCCCGTTTGTGATTCTTTCCACATATCTGACAGCGCTTAAACCTTTGATTATTATTGTTATTACCTCCTTTGTTAGCATTATTGTTAGGATTATAACCTCCTTTTCCAGGGTTGTTTGGAAAAGCTACCTCCCACTTTCTCTTATTGTTGTTGCTGTTGCCCCCACTCGTGTTTCCTTTCCCAGTAATCACCCTCTTCTCCTTATTGAATTGCAATAAAGCTTCTCTTTCTTTCTCTGTTATAATAGCCTTCTCCAGGATCTCCGCAAATGTCTTCACCTGGAATGCCGATATTCTACTTCTAATTTGGGGTTTCAGTCCCCCTTCAAACCTCCTTGTCTTTCTCGCCTCAGTATCTACCTGATGTGATGCAAACCTAGCTAATTCGTTGAATTTAGCTGCGTATTGTGTAACGGTCATCTCTCCTTGTTTTAATTCCAGGAATTGAACCTCCATACGATCTTGCATTGAAGTTGGAAAGTAATTAACAAAGAAAAACTCCTTGAATTTGTCCCAATTAGTGGCACCTTCTCCAGCTCTCCCTTTATTTTCTTCCCACCAGTGGTTAGCTTCATCCTTCAAAAAGAAAGTAGCAAAATCTACTTTTTGCTCATCATTTACCTTAGTTACTTTAAACATCTTTTCCATCTCAGTAACTCAAGTTTGAGCTTTTATGGGTTCATCAGTTCCTCTGAACTCCGGTGGTCCCACTAATTTAAAGTTTTTAAACTGAATTGTGGTTGGGTTATTGGGTGCAGCTGGTATCGCATTAGCTTGTCTTCCTTGTAAAGCTCCTACCAGAATATTTACCAAGGTTTGTATAGGATTTGCCTCTTCCTATTCCTCCTCAATTTCCCCTCGAAGTCTTCTTCTTGGTGCCATTTGTCTATAACAAATAAGTAAATATACCGATTAATAATTAAACATCCCCACTTGATAAACAGAAATTTGTATTTCACATGGCAAACCTATATATACATATTTAGTGACTCATTTTAGATCACTAGTTATACACACAACAGAAAGTGAACTACATAGCCTATCCGACTAGCGATTTATCCCTATCACTAGCTATATTACAGATATAATTATATATATATATATATATATATATATATATATTCCTTAGTCTAAAGTTCTTCCTTCTTCTTTGCTATCCTCCTTTTTAGCTTTTCTACCATCTTCTCATACTTCTTCAACTTTTTCTCCATATACTCAATTTCCTGAGCGACCCTAGATTCTGAAGGCCATTCTATCCAAGTATGGATAGGGAGCACTACTTGCAACGGCACTGCATCAATTACTGGCTCTACTATGATCAATTGACTGTCCTCTGACATCCTACAATCAGATTTATAAACTCGATTAGTATATATAAAAAAAATCATAGCTTAATACTTTATTAGTATTCTTATCTATTAACGGTCTTAACAATTTTCCCTCTCCCGAAAAAACTCTATTTGAACTCATCTCCTTTATTAGCTAAATTCTTTCGAGGTTATAGCCTAAGGGTTTTCTCCTAAAGTTTCTAGCCTAAGGCTTTGATACCAAATTTGTGACGCCCCCAAAATCTCTACATTTCCTGTAGCAGATTCGGTGCTCACGAAAACATTCTATAAGACAATAACTTCTATAAATCCAAAATTCACAGTATCTCAATCCGTTAAAGTTCTCGTCAGAACAATTTTAGTGTCTCGATACCCTCACTTGGATGTATAGATTTATAATCTTACAGATATTTTCCCTGAATATCAATAATTTCTATCTATCTGACATTCACAATACAAATGATAAGATTGTTCTTGGAAGTGAGGAGCGACCTCACTGCTTACAGAACTCCCAAGATCATTCAATACCCTCATTCAGATGTATAGTTCATATAGATATTGTACTTGATATTATTTAACATGAACAAAGTAACATCATGCAACTAATAACTTAATCTAATACTAATATTTGTCTACATATCATTTAATTATTACATCAAAGTTATGCTGAATTACACCCTTTGTATTATAATAAACATTCGTTCTTAACCACAGACTTCTACCCACAAGTATTATTTCCTAAATTTTCTGGAATATTCAACGCAGCTGCAAAGAAAAAGAATATTTCCAAGGATGAGCTTTAAAATGCTCAGCAAATTTTAAACAATTATAGTTTATACTCACACAATATCTGAAATTAAGGAACGTAAAGTTCATAGTATTTTTCACATATATATACTGAGGTTTGATCTGCCAAACCCCACATATTACGAGCGTCTGTCAGTCATATAGACTTAGCAACCCGGGTTGATTTGGCCAACCACACCATCTAGGAGTATGCATATCATCCTATACAACCACCCGGTCAGTGTAAAACTGTCGGTCATTAATAACCACCCGGTCAATGTAAACATGCCGGTCATTGATAGTATCAGTATATATATTTGTACCAGACAATATTGATTTCACCACAGTATATGCTTCGATATCAAATCAAAATAATTTACGCAAGTAACAGTTCATATGTATTGGTTATGCTTGAACAATAAGTCATAACTTTCTTTAAAGCAAAGATTCCACGAATAATGGTTATAACAATTTCGTATATCAAATTACAGGACTTACATTTAATATTAAAATTAAATGAAGTTAGAAAACTTACATAAAAATAGAAAGTTTGCACATAGTGCAGAAAAACTTGCCTTTTTATCACGATCCGCTACTTAGGTTATTTGAAAGTATATTCACCACCTATGTATATTATAACAGTCATTAGAAATAATAGTAATTAATTTCTAATTAAAATACTAGTGTCTGGGTTGATCTTGGAGTCCGTTCGGTACTTTATAGCTTTATGGAATAGTTATCGAATTAGTTTTTCAATAATTTTATTGAAAATTTTTTAATATCTTATTTATATGCTTTAGATATTATTTATTACAATTTCCAAATGTTCAAAATAATTTTTAAATGATTTAATATCATTTAAAATAATTTTTAAGTTAATAATATTATTTTTAAATATTTAATTAACCCTTTAAAATAATTTTTAATTCATCCCTATTATGTTTAAATAATTTATTTTATTTAATAATGATTTCTAAATCATTATTATCATTTTTAAATAAATTATTATTATTTAAAATGATTTTAAATCATTAATCTTACTTTTAAGTAATTTATTATTAATTACTCTTATTATTATTAATATTTAAATATATTAAATTTAATAAAATTTTATGTCAAAATATTGAAAATTATTTATTATAATAAAAAATGATTTTTCAGAATTTTTTTATATTTATTTAGATTTATTTCTATTTATTTTAATTATTTTAATTAATAAAATTAATTTTTAAATATTGCCTGTCGCTAAAGACCTATAGTGACAGAAGTGTGGCTATAGGTGTTCTTGGCTCAGCCAAGAACACGTTGGTCAACGGCCAGGGGCTCTGTTTGACTCCATTTTTCTGGCGATTAACCTAATTTCTGGGTAATCTAATCTGATGAAGTTGTAGTACTAATGTAGTAGTAAACGTCCATGATTAATTCACTACTTAAAAATATCTCTATAAGTTTACACAATCGATCAAATCAACTACCCTGAAGCTGTTCTTCCTTTCTGGGCTGCCCAGAAAGGTTCAGTCAACGCCGGTCAACGACCTTTAGGGTCTTATATCTTGCCGGCCGGTTAATATTTTGGTGTTCTAGTCGTCGGGCTCTATAGACCAACTACAAGGGTACATGGTTTGAGCAGTCACAGAGTCTATCTCTCAACAGGTAACAAGATCCAAGCTCTTAAACAACCTGTCAGACCGTTGATTGAAATTTTTGGGTTACCCAGAAATCGAACCTGGAAGGTCAACGGGTTTTGACCGTTTCTATTTTCCGGCCAGTGACTTTTTAGGGCTTGACAGTGCTCTAGTTATGTAGTACTCATGTCAAGGTATAATCACATTAACATCCAACACCCAACCAGAATGACAGGAAAAAGATCTAGGCGGTCAAACCACCTGTCAGATCGTGTTCTTAAGCTTTCTGGGTTACCCAGAAAGCAGCCGGTCATGCTCGGTCAACGACCTTTGATGGCTTATAACTCCTAATCCTATGTTCCGATTGTCAGTCTATCACTTCTAGTCCATTAACAACATTACATACTACAACTACCAACTTTAAACACACCTATATAACAAACAGTTAACGAGATAAGAGGGCTGACATTTGTTGTCAGACCTTGTTTTGACACTTCGACAGTTTTGCTTAAAACTCAATTTTGATGCTTTTAAATGTTATGGATTTGTGTTTTAGCAACCCAGATCACTAACTAACTTACCAATGAACATATTTAAACAATAATAACAACTATTAAAACTTCAAAATTCAAAATTTAACTAGGTTTAGGTTTTTAACCTTTTTGAGTACTTTTTGCTTTCTTCCTCTTTCTGATTCTGGTTCTAGCTTGCTGGGGGTTGTTTATGAGTCAGTTGGGGGTATACATTAAGTGTATTAAACGTGGCCTTATGTTCTTAGATGCTAGCCTTATGTGATAAGTTCAAGTAGGGTAAAAAACCTAATTCCTCTATTATTTTGACAAGTAAACCTATAGCATTAATTGAATAGGTTGTGTTGTCAAACTCTTGTGGTAAAAATAGATAAGGAAAATCTTTTACTTACCAAGTAAAAGATTTGTGCTTATCTCATTTATAACAAAACAAAATAAGGGCATTTTAGTCATTTTACATGTACTAAGGGTATTTTGGTAATTTCCCACTTAAATACAAGGGTAATTTAGTCATTTCCTATACTCTTTAGAAAGTTTATAAACAATACTGAACAAATAGGGTTTATCAGTTTAGAATTAGGGTTTTTAATTAAGAATAGGATTTTATGGTTAGGGTTAGGGTTTCCTAATCCTTAATTAGGGTTTCCTTATAATCTTTTCCAATTAACTATTTAATACATCATATTAAATTAATATATGTATATACTAATCATAATATATAACATTATCAATATATTATACTAGAATTCCCATTTATTATAACATTTAGGGTTAGAATTCCTTATTTAAATAAAATTATAAATTGGGTTTACGTATAAAACTTTCCATATATTTGTACATAGTTATATCTTATGTGTTGATATATAATTATATATATTTATATATATTCCAATGATAATGTTAACTACACATCACACAAGATATTAATCATAGTTATATTAACTGTTTATATTAATATTCCTATTTAAATTTTGGAATATTACACCCATAACGTTTAGATGCATCAAAATGAAGTTTTTAGCAAATTAAAAATTCTGGAAAAACAGGTCTGACAGTCGAATGTCAGGACCTGTAGATCCGTGTATGTTAATGAATTGATGTGTTAGCTGTATTGTAATTGTAGTATGACATGAGCTTAGTAAACTAGAAGTGGAATTATGTTAAACGGATCAACAGGTTGAGAGATACGATCGATTCAAAGTGCCTACTCGATTCACTTAGTTTTTGATTTCTGGGTTACCCAGAAATCTTATGAACAGCCGAGCTAGGCTACTTTGACCGACATATATATCTCGATCTTTATGTTGATTATGTTGTATTTTGTATCTATGTTATAGTCTGACATGTAGAGTACACCACTGAAGTACTCTAGTACATAAGGAAATCATAGGATTACTAGAATTAATGGTCAAATAGCGTTGACCGAGCTTGACTGGGTTTTCTGGATTTTCTAGAAATCTGAAGAACACGAAGAACAGCCCTTGGGTGTACTTTGACCAACTTAGATCTAGACCTTAGAAACATAATCTGTCCAAATAAGTGCCACCTACATGTACCTTGGTATATAGACTACAACCCAAAACAATCAAAACACAAATATATCACACAGACCGAAAGATCTAAGAGCCATAAGAGCGTTGACCGATGTTGACCACGTTTCTCGGTTACCCAAAAACTGATAAATAGGCTTGGTAGAGACTTGACCATTAATAACGTATTGTTATGTTACACTTAGAGTCCAGAAGTGACACTAAGTTGTAGTACTACATGAATATTACAAGACTGAAGCACTTAGCAACCTAGAAACAAATTAAACCAACAAGATTCATGATGGTCAAACGGGCTACCCGGCGTTGACCAAGTTGGTTCTTCAGAAATGAAGAACACCTAAGACTACACTTTCTGTCGCTAAAAACCTATAGCGACGGACAAAATCAAAAATATTTTCAGAAAATTAAAATAAATAGAAATAATTATTAATAATTATAAAATCAGTTTTAAAAATTATTTTAAATTACAAAAATTAACTTTTTATATTTTAGCATAAAATTCAATAAATATTTTATTTATTTATAATTAAATTATTGATAATTTAATTAAACAAATCATTTATAAATAATAATAAATTATTTAAAAATGATATTTATATTCCAAAAAATATAATAAATGACTATTAATAATTTAAAAATAAAACTAAGGTTTTAAAAAGTATTTTAAAATAACTACTAATTATCTATAAATAAAATAAATGATTTAAAAATCATTTAAATAGATAATTAAATGTTAATAAATATTTTAAAGCTTCTAGAAATTATTATAAATGATAAATAAATTATCAAAAATAATACTAAAGATTATAAATAAAGTTTAACTATAAAGTTGACATAATAAATACATAGAAATATTTTAGGACACCGAAATCATATCAAACTTAGACTGAACTTGAATAGTTTAAGTAGTTAGGTATTGCTATCGATACTAACGAATTATATAAATATGTTTTAACATATCTAGGTGTTTCCAAAACTTCAAGTAGCATTTTATAATAGTTCTTCGGTCAGGCAAGTATTCTAAACCCTATCAATTTACTTTATGCACGTACTTGAACCCTATTTAAATTATGTTCAATCTATTGTACCGAACCAAGTTGTTACCAGTTATTGTGAAGTTATTGCTATTGTTTCAGTATGACTTCAGAAATGAATTGCTTATTCAGTCAATATTACATTATTGTTTATTAAGCATAAACTGTTGGTCAAACCAAATTATTTTGGAAAGACATCTTATACTGAGATAAAATTACCCTGAAAGGGGACTTGTATAGTGTTAGTAAAACAGTTGAAGTGCACGTGGGCACGGTTAAGATGATATGCATACTCCTAGGATATTGACTAGGCTGATCTCCTATATCATATTCAAATGAATAGATATATTTCTAAGTCCTTGTGACTGACAGAAATGGTTGATATGACTCTGATTCGGTTATCAACCCTCAGTTAAAATTACTTTTTGAACTATCATTTCTTTAATTCAAACATTGTGTTTATAATTATAAACTTGCTGAGTGTGTCATAGCTCATTCTTGCAAATTATTTCCTTTGCAGTGCTAGACGGTAACCCTGGAACATCTGGAACAAATAAGGGGAAGATACCTTGTGCTAATTAGTTTAAATTATCGTTTTAAAATTGTAAAGTCTTTTAAAGACCTTTGTTTTGTAATTCAGTACTCTCTATTGAGAACCATGTAATCAAACTTATTATATAAAGTATCATCTTTTGCTTCCGCAACCGAGTTTCTTTATATTTTTAGATGATCGAGTAGTATAGTAGAATTAGTACAACATCCCTAAGAATTGTCCACCCGAGTGAGGATATTGGTAATATGGACTGATCATGTTATTGTCGATATTCTGGATTTCGGTTATATAAGTCTTAGGGATAATAGATATTCATATGATGCAGTCTTTACACATTCTGAGTGAGGATATTGACAATATGGACTGATCATGTTATTGTCGATATTTTGGATTTCGGTTGTGTAAGTAATATGAATAATAGAAACTCATCAGATATAGTCTATACACATCCAAGTGAGGGTATCCAAACACAGCTATGTATAGTCCTGATAAAGGATCACCATCTGTTATGGGATACTGTGAACCTTGGATGGATAGGAATTATATCTTATCAAGTAAATATTGTTAATTCAGTTAGATGTGATCACCAAATCGGATACCGCGGGTGTACAGATTTGGGGCGTTACATCAATTGAGTTATTGCGTGAGCTCCAAATCGGATACCGCAGGTGTATAGATTTGGGGGCGTCACAGGTTGGTATCAGAGCTGTAAGCTATAACTCTAAGTTAGAGGTATCTTAGATATAGTTTTGAGTCCGTAAAAATATTAAATACACAGAAAATAACATTAAAAGCTTATTATTTTGTGTAAAGTTTTTTTTTTTAAAAAAACAAAAATTAAATTATTTTGTAGGATGGCCAACTCAGATACTGAGGATATGCCAGAAGTTATAAACCCACCGCAGATAATGATAGAACAAGATAGTGATCCGAAAGATGGGGAGATAGTGCATGACCAAGAATTGTTAGATGCTGAAGAGGATCAAGATCCTGTGGCTGGACAATTAATGAGAATAGAAACGCACAATGAGGCAATTGACAGCAATAGAATTATAATCTGAAATCTACATTACTAATGTTGAGTTTAGAGCACATGTAACTGAGAATTTGCTGGAGCATGAGAGGGGTAATACCACCCGACTAAGGACATTACTGCATAATGCTCAGAGGGGAAGACAGGAGGCACTAGCAAGGGTATCTAGGAATGTTAGAGAGACTCGGGATGCATTTGACGGTTTACAGCGACGAGTAGTCAGATATCCGGTAGAGAATAACAAGACTGCCTACATGATAGATCGATCAGTGGTATGCCACATGATCCAGGATTCCTTTGATGAAACCATAGATTTCTAGGTATAAAATAGGAATCTAAGTGCTCTACTACTGTAGTATAAATAAATAGCACGAATTTTAATGTGTATTAGCTAGTGATGATATATATAAACCACTAGTCGGTTATGTAATTTCCTGTTTGTAAAATAAATAAAAGTTCTATGTGAAATATCAGACTCTTATGAGAATTTCCTGTACTTGCATGTATACTTGTTTTTATCTTTTGATTATAGATAATATGCCACCAAGAAGAAGACCTCAGAGGGAAGTAGATAATGAGGAAAATCCTACACAGAAATTGGTAGACTTATTGTTAGGAACGGTTCAGGGTAGACAAACTAATCAACATACCCTGTTTAAAGACATCAAACAAGTAAGTCCACCTGAGTTCAACGGTACAACAGAGCCCGTAGAGGCCCAAACCTGGATAACAGAAATAGAGAAATTCTTTATAGTAACAAATGTTAGTGAAAATCAAAAAACTGTCTATGCCATTTTTTTTCTAAAAGGGGAGGAAAATTATTGGTGGGAAACTATAAAAGTTCGAGCAGGAACTGATATAGTTTCATAGGATAGGTTTAAAGAACTATTCTTTGAAAACTATTTTCCCCAATCATTAAAAGATCGTATGGAAGTACGTTTCTTGGAATTAAAATAAGGGGAACTTACTGTATCCCAATATACAGCAAAGTTTAATGAGTTAGCAAGATTTGCTTCACATCAAGTTGATACGGAAGTAAGAAAGACTCGAAGGTACGAAGAGGGTTTAAAACCTCAGATTCGTAGCAAGATATCGGTGTTCCAAGTAAAAACTTTTCCAGAAATTTTAGAGAAAGCTATTATAGCTGAAAATGAAAATGAGAATCTTATTAAATTCCACAAGGATAAGAAGAGTCAGAGTGAAGGAGGAAAATATAAGGGAGAACCCAATTCAGATAAGTATAACAATAAAAGGAAATGGGATAATACCTTTTCAAGCAATTCTGCGAAGAAAGTGAGTAATATTAATAACAACTTTAATAACAAGAACAATAAAGTTAAAATTAACCCTTGTATCACCTGTGGAAAAATGCATAAAGGGGAGTGTCGGATGAAGAAGGACAAGTGTTATACTTGTGGTCAGGAAGGACACTATTCTCCTCAATGTCCTAATAAGGTTAGATGTTTCAACTGTGGTTCTTTGGATCACAGAGTTAGAAACTGCCCAAAACCAAAAGACCAGAGTGGATGGGTAAATCGGATAGCAAACATCAACAAATCAACAGTAGTTGCAGCTGGAGAGCAGAGTCGACCGACTGCCAGAACGTTTAATATGTCGGTGAGGGATGTTGTTGCTTCACAGGACGTGGTGACAGGTATCATCCCTATCAACACTTTAAACGTATATGTGTTATTCGACTCTGGTGCTACTTGTTCATTTGTATCTAATAGTTTTTCTAAAAATTTAAATATACCATGTGAAAACTTAGATGTACCATTTTGCGTAGGGATTGCGAATAATGAGAAAATTCCTGTTAAAACTATTTATACAAATTGTAGTATAGATATTAAGGGACATAAATTTCTTGTGAACCTTATTCCAATACAGCTAAGGGAATTTGATGTAATCCTAGGAATGGATTGGTTGGTGACTCATAATGCTATGATAGACTGTCACCATAAGCGAGTAAATCTATCAACCACATCAAAGTCAAAAGTAGTATTTAATGGAGATTGCTCACCTAAGCAGTCTCAATGTCTGACTATAACCCAAGCCGAAAGATTACTTAGAAAAGGTTGTACGGGATATTTGGCCTACATCATAGATACTAGGAAAGAAGAGGTACAACTTGATCAAATACCTGTAGTTAGGGTGTTTCCCGATGTGTTTCCAGATGACTTACCAGGTCTTCCACCCAATAGGGAGATCGAGTTTGTTATTGAACTTGCACCGGGGACGGCGCCAGTGTTTAAAGCACCATATAGAATGGCACCAATGGAATTGAAAGAGTTGCTAGTACAATTACAGGAACTCTTAGACAAAAAGTACATACAACCTAGTGTATCACCTTGAGGAGCACCAGTGTTGTTTGTAAAGAAAAAGGATGGAAGCATGAGGTTATGTATAGATTACCGAGAATTGAATAAATTAACCATAAAGAATAAATATCCTTTACCTAGAATTGATGATCTGTTTAACCAGTTAAAAGGAGCTGAACATTTTTCAAAAATCGATCTACGGTCAGGTTATCATCAGTTAAAGGTAAGAAAAGAAGATGTGCCAAAGACAGTGTTTAGGACACACTATGGACATTATGAGTTCCTTGTAATGTCCTTTGGATTAATGAATGCACCAGGAGCATTTATGGATATGATGAATCGAGTGTTTAAACCATACTTAGATAAATTCGTTGTAGTGTTCATCGATGATATCTTGATATATTCAAAAACACAAGAAGAGCATGCTGAACATTTAAGAAGCATATTGGAGATATTACGCAAGGAACAACTTTATGCAAAGTTTTCCAAGTGTGAATTTTGGTTAGAACGGGTTCAGTTTTTAGGTCATGTAATTGACAAAAATGGAATTTTGATGGATCCAGCAAAGATCAAAACAGTTGTGAATTGGGAACAACCAACCACTCCAACTGAAGTAAGGAGTTTTCTCTGTTTAGCGGGTTATTATCGATGTTTTATACAAAAATTTTCAAAAATAGCAACCCCGCTAACCAATTTAACTCGAAAGATAGTGAAATACGTCTGGACAGATAAATATGAAGAAAGCTTCCAGGAGTTGAAGAAAAGACTAAGTATGGCACCAGTGTTATCTTTACCAGATGATACTGGCGGTCTGGTAGTCTATAGTGATGTGTCACACAAAGGATTAGGGTGTGTGTTGATGCAACATGGAAAAGTGATAGCTTATGCATCACGGCAGCTAAAAGATTATGAAAAGAAATATCCTCCTCATGACCTCGAATTAGCCGCTGTAGTATTTGCCCTGAAGATTTGAAGGCATTACCTATACGGAGAGAAGTGTGAAATATACACAAATCACAAAAGTCTAAAATATATTTTTACACAAAAGGAATTAAACATGAGACAGAGGAGATGGCTGGAACTGATAAAAGATTTTGACTGTGAAAGCTTATATCATCCCGAAAAGGCCAATATAGTTGCAGATGAATTAAGCAGAAAGAACCAAGAGAAATTAAATGTAATAACTATCAATAAGGTTCTAATAGAGGAATTTAATAAACTTGAGATAGAGGTAAGAGATCCAACTACCTCTACCCAAAAGTTGTTCATTCTAGAAGGTGTTTCAACTCTTCTAGACGGAATTAAAGACATTCAGGAGAAGGATGAAGAATGTCAAAAGTGTAAATCTGGAATAACTCACATCAAGAATGCTAAATTCAGAATAGATAAGGAAGGGGTATTGAGATATGAAGATAGAATTTGGGTTCCGTCAAATCAAGTATTAAAAGATGAAATTTTAAAAGAAGCCCATAATTCTAAATTTACTGTGCACCCGGGTAGTATGAAAATGTATAAAGACTTCAGTCGACATTTCTGGTGGTCAAATATGAAAAGAGAAATAGCAGAACGGGTAAGTAAATGTCTCACGTGTCAAAGGGTTAAAGCTGAACATCAAAAGCCAAGTGGACTATTACAACCCTTACCTATTCCCGAGTGGAAGTGGGAACACATAACCATGGATTTTGTGGTAGGTTTTCCTATTACACAAAAGGGAAACAACGTCATTTGGGTAATAGTTGATAGACTCACTAAATCAGCTCATTTTTTGCCTATTAAAATTACTGATAATCTAGATAAATTAGCTAAAATATACATAAATGAAATTATTTCTAGAAATGGGGTTCCTGTTTCCGTAGTTTCAGATAGATATGCCAGATTTACTTTAAATTTTTGGGGAAGTCTTCAAAAACACTTAGGGACTTAGTTAAGATTAAGTACCGCGTATCACCCACAAACAGATGGCCAAAGTGAAAGAACCATTCAAACTTTAGAAGATATGTTAAGGACCTGTGTCATGGAATTTAAGGGAAGTTGGGAAGATCAGTTACCTTTGGTAGAATTTGCTTACAACAACAGTTATCATACTAGCATAGGTATACCACCCTATGAAGCCCTATATGGTAGGAAGTGTAGAACACCTTTGTGTTGGGACGAGGTCGGGGAAAGACAAATGTTAGGACCCGATATAATCCAACAAACAACTGAGACCATTCAAGTTATACGCAGGAGATTGCAAGCATCTCAAGATCGACAGAAGAAGTATGCGGATCCACACCGACAACAACAAAATTTTAGCGTAGGAAGCCACGTATTTTTAAAAGTATCCCCTTGGAAAAGAAAGATACGTTTTGGCAAGAAAGGAAAATTAAGTCCAAGATTCATCGGACCCTTTGAAATTTTGCGAAGGATAGGTGAGGTAGCTTATGAAATAGCACTACCACCTGAATTGAACTATATCCATAATGTGTTTCATGTGTCCATGTTACGACCATATAAACCTGATTATAAACACGTTATCAACTACAGATCATCGACCGAAAAGAGCAAATCTTAAGAAATAAAGTCATAGCATCGGTTAAGGTGATCTGGAGAAATCAGAACGTTGAAGAGGCTACATGGGAGCTCGAAACTAAAATGCGAGAGAACTATCCCTAATTATTTACTTAACTTGTACTTTAAATTTCGAGGACGAAATTCTTATTAGTGGGGGTGAATGTAAGATCTCGAAACCATAATAAGAAGCCTGTTATGTAAATTCTGTGATTATTAAATAAAATCTCTCCATTCTGAATGTATATTGTGTTATTATATACTCTATTTAAGAATTAGGTCAAATAAAATTTTGTCCGAAAATTAACGTGCTTGACACCTCGTGCTTAAAATTTTTCTACTTATTCGGACTTTTCAGTACATTTGATTTTTCAAGCTGCTTTGTCGTGCTTACACTGACAAAACGCTTTGTCGTGCTTATTAGGATTTATACAAACCCTAGTTTAGGAAACCCTAATTTTAAATTAGGAAACCCTAAACCTAAATTTAAAAACCCTAACCCTAATTACTAAACCCTAACCTTAATTACTTGTTACAAACCTAAATTAGATTATCTTTAACTCTAATTATGTAAACCAAACCCTAATTAGGTGTTAATTACATAATTATAACATCCTAATCATGAAAAACAAAATCCTAATCGCATTTAGGGTTAATTAAAGTAGGATTTAGCTACTAATTAAGGTGAACTAGCTTACAAGTAGGTGCCAACACATAGGACCAGGTGCAATGAACTTGCTATCAGATAAAAATCCTCCCCAAAGCAGCACAAGTATCATGGCTAGGATATTTTTGGAGGCAAGTAGGTAAAGAGACCAAAAACCCTAGCTTCCAAGTTCTATAAATAGCAGCCCATATTCTGGCCAAAACCCACGAAATTCTGAAGTTACAACACTCATAGTACATGCCATAACAAGCCCAAGCAATCACAAGATCAGAATCAGTAGCCAGAAAAAAGAAATCAAGCAAGAAAGGTAAAAACCCTAACTCTATGCTAGATCTTTGATGCTATAAAAAAATTATTGTTTAGATGTTTAGTAATACATAATAACATGTTAGTAATTGATCTGGGTTCATAGAACATGTCCCCATAACGTTTAGATGCATCAAAATGAAGTTTTTAGCAAATTAAAAATTCTGGAAAAACAGGTCTGACAGTCGAATGTCAGGGCCTGTAGATCCGTGTATGTTAATGAATTGATGTGTTAGCTGTATTGTAATTGTAGTATGACATGAGCTTAGTAAACTAGAAGTGTAATCATGTTAAACGGATCAACAGGTTGAGAGATACGATCGATTCAAAGTGCCTACTCGATTCACTCGTTTCTGATTTCTGGGTTACCCAGAAATCTTATGAACAGCCGAGCGAGGTACTTTGACCGACATATATATCTCAATCTTTATGTTGTTTATGTTGTATTTTGTATCTATGTTATAGTCTGACATGTAGAGTACACCACTGAAGCACTCTAGTACATAAGGAAATCATAGGATTACTGGAATTAATGGTCAAATAGCGTTGACCGAGCTTGACTGGGTTTTCTGGGTTTTCCAGAAATCTGAAGAACACGAAGAACAGCCCTTGGGTGTAGTTTGACCGACTTAGATCTAGACCTTAACAACATAATCTGTCCAAATAAGTGTCACCTACATGTACCTTGATATATAGACTACAACCCAAAACAATCAAAACACAAATATATCACACAGACCGAAAGATCTAAGAGCCATAAGAGCGTTGACCGATGTTGACCACGTTTCTGGGTTACCCAGAAACTGATAAATAGGCTTGGTAGAGACTTTGACCATTAATAACATATTGTTATGTTACACTTAGAGTCCAAAAGTGACACTAAGTTGTAGTACTACATGAATATTACAAGACTGAAGCACTTAGCAACCTAAAAACAAATTAAACTAAAAAGATTCATGATGGTCAAACGGGCTACCCAGCGTTGACCAAGTTGGTTCTTCAGAAATGAAGAACACCTAAGACTACACTTTCCGTCGCTAAAAACCTATAGCGACGGACAGAATCAAAAATATTTGTAGAAAATTAAAATAATTAAAATAAATAGAAATAATTATTAATAATTATAAAATCAGTTTTAAAAATTATTTTAAATTACAAAAATTAACTTTTTATATTTTAGCATAAAATTCAATAAATATTTTATTTATTTATAATTAAATTATTGATAATTTAATTAAATAAATCATTTATAAATAATAATAAATTATTTAAAAATGATATTTATATTCCAAAAAATATAATAAATGACTATTAATAATTTAAAAATAAAACTAAGGTTTTAAAAAGTATTTTAAAATAAATACTAATTATCTATAAATAAAATAAATGATTTAAAAATCATTTAAATAGATAATTAAATGTTAATAAATATTTTAAAGCTTCTAGAAATTATTATAAATGATAAATAAATTATCAAAAATAATACTAAAGCTTATAAATAAAGTTTAACTATAAAGTTGACATAATAAATACATAGAAATGTTTTAGGCCGCCGAAATCATATCAAACTTAGACTGAACTTGAATAGTTTAAGTAGTTAGGTATTGCTATCAATACTAACGAATTTTATAAATATGTTTTAACATATCTAGGTGTTTCCAAAACTTCAAGTTGCGTTTTATAATCGTTCTTCGGTCAGGCAAGTATTCTAAACCCTATCAATTTACTTTACGTACGTACTTGAACCCTATTTAAATTCTGTTCAATGTATTATACCAAACCAAGTTATTACCAGTTATTGTGAAGTTATTGCTATTGTTTCAGCATGACTTAAGAAATGAATTGCTTATTCAGTCAATATTATATTATTGTTTATTAAGCATAAACTGTTGGTCAAACCAAATTGTTTTGGAAAGACATCTTATACTAAGATAAAATTACCCTGAAAGGGGACTTGTATAGTGTTGGTAAAACACTTGAAGTGCACGTGGGCACGGTTAAGATGATATGCATACTCCTAGGATTTTGACTAGGCTGATCCCCTATATCATATCCGAATGAAATAGATATATTTCTAAGTCCTTGTGACTGACAGAAATGGTTGATATGACTCCGATTCGGTTATCAACCCTCAGTTAAAATTACTTGTTGAACTATCATTTCTTCAATTCAAACATTGTGTTTATAATTATAAACTTGCTGAGCGTGTCATAGCTCATTCTTGCAAATTATTTCCTTTGCAGTGCTAGACGGTAACCCTGGAACATCTGGAACAAATAAGGGGAAGATGCCTTGTGCTAATTAGTTTAAATTATCATTTTAAAATTGTAAAGTCATTTAAAGACCTTTGTTTTGTAATTCAGTACTCTATATTGAGAACCATGTAATCAAACTTATTATATAAAGTATCATCTTTTGCTTTCGCAACCGAGTTTCTTTATATTTTTAGATGATCGAGTAGTATAGTAGAATTAGTACAGCATCCCTAAGAACTATCCACCCGAGTGAGGATATTGGTAATATGGACTAATCATGTTATTGTCGATATTCTGGATTTTGGCTATATAAGTCTTAGGGATAATAGATATTCATATGATGCAGTCTTTACACATTCTGAGTGAGGATATTGACAATATGGACTGATCATGTTATTGTCGATATTCTGGATTTATGTTGTGTAAGTAATATGAATAATAAAAACTCATCAGATATAGTCTATACACATCCAAGTGAGGGTATCCAAACACAGCTATGTATAGTCCTGATAAAGGAACACCATCTGTTATGGGATACTGTGAACCTTGGATGGATAGGAATTATATCTTATCGAGTAAATGTTGTTAATTCAGTTAGATGTGATCACCAAATCGGATACCGTGGGTGTACAGATTTGGGGTGTTACATCAATTGAGTTATTGCGTGAGCTCCAAATTGAATACCACAGGTGTATAGATTTTGGGGCATCACAATCTATCTCATATCCCGCATGGATCCACTGAAGTACGTGTTCAGCAAACCAATGTTGAATTATCGATTGTCCAAATGGCAGTTGATCCTCCAATAGTTCGATATTGTCTACATGACTTAGAAGTCGATCAAGGGTCAAGGCATTATAGATCAACTAGCCGAAGCACCGTCCGGAGGTTTTGAGCCTTTAGAAACTTATTTCCCGGACGATGGAATCTTGGCAATTCAACAAATCCATCAAGAGAATACCGTCTAACCCTGGAGAATGTATTTCGATGGAGCAGTGAACATGGAAGGTGCCGAAGCTGGGGCAGTCCTTGTCTCTAGTACAGGAGAACAGTATCCTGTGGCTACCAAGTTACAGTTTGTCAACACCAACAACACGACTGAGTATGAAGTCTGCATAATGGGGTTGAAACTAGCCCAGTCAATGGGTATCCAATGTCTATTAGTCTCTGAAGATTCTGAGTTGTTTATCAGACAAACCACTAGGGCATATAATACCAAAGAATTGCATTTATTGCCCTATCACCTGCAGGTTATTAACATATCCATGGATTTTGAAGAGATAACCTTCATCCATATCCCTCGAGGTAGGAACGACTTTGCAGATGCATTGACAACATTGGCTTCCCTGATCAACGTATCGGGTAGAAGGGGAATTCCCGACATCAAATTTGCCAGCCAAAAGGCCCCGACATATGAGAATTACATTGGAGAAGTATCAGATGAAATACCTCCTATCAAACAGCCTTGGTATCAAGAAATAAAGGAATATCTGCGAGACGGGTCTACACCCGCTGGGGCAAACCAAGCTGGATGAAAGTGAATTCACAAGATGGCTATGAACTTTTATCTGAGCGGAGATTCACTCTATAAAAGGGATGATGGAATAGGCCTGTTAAGATGCCTAGACAATGATCAAACCCAGAGACTGATGGATGAAGTACACGGTGGAGTCTGTGGTCCACACATGAGCAATCATTTGTTGGCCAAGAAGATATTAAGAACATGGATCTCTCTCAAAGCTGACTGTGATGATCATGTCATGAGATGCTACCAATGTAAAGTACATGGAAATGCCATACACGTTCCTCCAAATAAATTGCACAACATGAGTTCGCCATGACCTTTCTCCATGTGGGGAATAGATGTGATCAGGATAATAGAACCCAAATCCAGCAATGGTCATCAATTCATCTTCACCATGATCGATTACTTCACCAAATAGGTTAAAGCGGCCACCTTTCCCAAAGTCACCAAAGAGGTAATCATTGGTTTCATTAGAAACAATATTGTCTGTTGATATGGACAACTAGAGGTGATCGTATCAGATAACGCCAAGAATTTAAATAATCAGATGGGAGAGATTTATGCAGCAAGTTCCACATCAAGCATCTCAATTCTGTCATTTATCGGCCCAAGATGAATGGTGCGGTCGAAGCGACCAACAAGAATATTAAGAAGATCATGCAGAAGATGTCCGCCAATAACAAAGGATGGCCTGACCTATTGCCCCTGACTCATTAGCATACAGGACGTCAATGCGTACTTCTACAGGGGTTACCCCCTACTCATTGGTCTATGGTGTGGAAGCAGTCCTTCCCATAGAGGTAGACATGGAGTCCTTGAGAGTGTTAATAGACACTCTAATGGAAGAAGATCAGTGGTTGCAAGACCGGTACCACCAATTATCTTTGATAGATGAAAAAAGGGCTACAGCCATTTTCCACGGGCAATTGTATCAGCAAAGGATTGCTCGATCATACAACAAGAAGGTCCAAATCCGACAATTCAAGGAAAATAACTTGGTATTGAAGAAAGTTCTGGCCAATCAAGTTGAAGCCAAAGGAAAGTTCGCCCCAAATTGGGAAAGCACTTTCATTGTCAAAGAAGTGTTGATAGGAGGGGCAATCAGATTGCAAGAAATGGATGGGAACGAATTTCCCCAGCTTATCAATTCGGACATCGTGAAGAGGTATTATGTCTAAAACATCTACCAACCATCATCCTGGTCATGTGAATCAAATAAATTAGTTTGGGTTTTCACAAAAGACCGAACTATGAATGACTTGATCTCCCTCCACCCGGGAGTACGTATGCAGCCATTCTTGGTGCGGTCATACAAAAACAAAAAGCTTAAAACCCATCAAACCAAACTCAAACCCAAAAGAAACACTTCTTAAACCTTTCACACAAAGCCTGAACTACGAATGACCTGATCTCCCTCAACTCGGGAGTACGTAGACAGCCATTCATGGTGCGGTTTGACCATCAAAGAAAAAATAAAAACCAGTCCCAAGACACCGAAACCTTATAAAACCCAAATTCTATTTAACTCCTTGGTTAACAGGCCCTGCTGAGATATCTTCAACATCTCACTGTTAATCCATCAAGGAGAAGCTCATGATACAGCAACAACAGCAAGTCATGAAAGAAGTGGTAATCACTTAGCAATGAAAATACATATCCAACAGGTAAGTGAATCAAAATATATTTTTCTGATATATAATATTGTTTTATATATACACTGTGTCCTATAAATGACAAAAATGGCTGATCTAGTATGTGCAAGAAAAATAAAGCTAGTCTATGAACCCGTGGACAAACAAGATAGCAGTGCCAATATGGCATCCCTCTCTGAAGATGGAAGAGCAGCTGAAAGCTTAATACCCTTAATCTCCATACGATCAAGAATATCCACAGCCATTTGCATAGTGCTACTTTGACCATCTATGAAAGTGCTCATGTCTGCAACCAAACTGTGTACATACGATCTGAGTGTCGTGTTGTCCTTAATATAAACATCCCGGGTAGCTATAGCCTCGTCCCTGTCAACATAAGCAGCATCTCAAACAACTAAGGCCTCCTCAATCTCCTCAAAAGCTGCATCGCAGGTAGATCAAGCCTCATCTCTCTCCTCCAAAGTCGTATCTTGGGTAGATCAAGCCTCGTCTCCCTCTCCACAAGTGTTGCATCCATAGTAGCTCAAGCATCGTCTCTATCAGCAAAAGCTGTGTCTCTGTTAGAAAATGTTGTCAACATCAACGTCCCTAGCCTGATATCTCTCAAAAGTCATCCGAGCTAATGAATCAGCAAGAGCTGGATCTGTCCCGGCAGGGATGCTCAGAGGGTCACTAACTAAAGCCGCTGTCAAACTGGTAAACAACTCATCCTTCGTGAGAGAATCAGGATCCTCCATAGGCTCCTCCTCATCTAAATCAACACATGAAGCTGACTGGATAGCCGCAACCAATACAATACCGGACTCCAACCATGCCGAATACTCTGGAGAAAGATCTGGATGGCTAGTAGAAAAACTAGCCCTCCTCTTGTGAGTCCAACACTCATAAGTCCTGATCAAGTCAGCTAACGACAAAGATAAAGTTGATATCCACTAATCCATAGCCCCCTCATACTGGTGGAGGCTCTGAAACTGATCAAACTGACCCATGACTGCCAACAGATGGAAGTGGTCACCCCTCTCAAACCCGCTAGAGGCAGATAGTCCATGCCAACTGCATGAGTGAAGAAGCTGTAAGGGGAGCTAAGTCCTGAGCATGGCAAGATCAAAAAGGGATGCTCGATCTCTGACAAAAAGGCCGACCATGATGCTGTATTTGAACACTCCGCTGGCTGAAAGGAGTATGACATGGCTATCTCATGGGTAAAGCAGTACCCATGGTATTTGAAGGTGCCGATCGGACTCAAATGCGTCATAAATCATACATACAGCAGAACGGCGCTGCCCTTGAAAAATCCCCCTGGATGGGTACTGCAGAAAGTAGCCGACCTCAGAGTCTCGGCTAATATCATCGGCAAAATCGTACAACTCTGTTAGAGGGCACAAACCACTACCATCAAACCAGTATCTAAGTGGTACATATACAGGGGCATGTACAAATAAGCAGTAATGCGCATCAATAGAACATCCACTCGTGCGAACTGCCACTCATCTGTCAAAATGATGAAATCTCCAGAGTATCGCTTATAGCTGCCCAGCCTACCAAAGCGATCAATCAAAAAGTCCAGGGACACTACATGCCCCGCGGTAATCTCATCAGTGATGACTCTGCGTCTCAGACCTATCATACCCATGAACGATCGCCTCAAGTCACTGATGGTTGTCCTGGCACAAGGCAAATCTAGTGCCAAACCTGTAAGGCGCTCATACTCCTCTAATGTAGGAGTCAATTCGTGGAGCCCGAATTAGAAAACCTATTGCTCAGGTATTCAGCATGATAAGATGCCATCCACAAATCCCTGCGGAACCTAGAAAGCTGAAAGGGCTAGAGAATGCCCTAGCATCTAATCAACCATCCCTCTGGCTGTGAGAGGCAGACTATCATACCACGATCTCAATGAAGATGGTACTGAAGATGGCGGTGAATGCTCCATGCGGCTAACGGTGGATGACGAAATCTATATAACCGTATCATGAGACCATCCAGGGGTAAAATATAAACTCACCTGTCTAAATGCATATCTATAACATAATATATGCATAAAAATATCATGCATATCTAGAATAAACTATCTACTGCAAGCATCATCTCTGTCTGCTCATAAAATATAAAATAAAAAGTACAGGGAAATGGGGCACAGCTGCCCAATAACTAATAGAGGCCTATCAAAAGATATAGCAAGAAATGGGGCACAGCCGCCCAATATCTAACAGAGGCCTATCAAAAGATATAGCGAGAAAAGCTATCTAAAGAGATCTAGAATATCTACTTCTAGGCTATCAACCTGATGTAACTCCTTCTGAGTAACAGAATCTCGGCCAGTGGGAATGTTCGGTCAATACAAGGGAGGATCAGCACCTGCATAACTACTGGAAAATGGACCTGCTAAAGGACCAGCTCCAGAGCTGGAAGGATCAAAAGAATCTGCCTTGGATGGATCTCGGCTAAGGTGCCTGATAAAGAAATGAGCCATCTCCAACTGCTGGGTCAGTCCTATAATCTGGTCCAGATGAGTAGGCTCTCGGAGGCAAGCTATCCAGTCTGTCATTATCACCGACCCTGGCACCATGTCTACCATAAACTGGGTAGCACGAATCTGAGCCCCAATGGATCTATGAAATGCCTTCTGGCTGTAAGGCTCTGACAGGGTAAAGCCATCTACGCCCACCAGAGGAATGTCTATGAGTGGCTGAGCTAATGGACAATGATGCCAAGCAGGAGGAACAAAGGGAATACAGATATCTCTCATCACGCTCTGAATAGCACGCTCTCCCAAGTAGAGCTCCCAGCCTCCCTCGGTCAAAAATGGAACCCGACGAGTGGACAATGTAAACTCCCGACCAGTCGAAAAACCATCCTCGAACCCGACTGTCAAAAAGTCTGGAGTGTAAATGAAATCGAATCAGCCATCAATAGCTCTAGCTGCAGGTAGGAATGGGTGAATCCCTCAGCTACAGGGACCTCCGTCAATGTGGAGTGATGTCAACGACGTCCCCTCGGATAAGTCTCCAATCCCAAAGTAGTGGATGGGCGCAGGCAAGGGAGCCTCTCATATGCCCAAAATTGGTCATGCAAATATCAAAAGTCCTCAGTGATAAAGACTGACAAACATAAATTAGGAAATTGAAGAAGTGCAAGAGAAACGTACTCACCAGCAGGAATGGGTAAAAACCTAACCAAGCCTCTGTCACGCCCTCAGAGCGCATACGCATCCCTCAGAGAAAATAGGCAAAGGTGTAGGTATCCCGCCTATCGAGTAGCGCTAACCAGGGCAAAGGACACCGTCGAGGAGTTGTCTGCAAGGAAACAACCCCTGATGATCACCAAAAATAGTCGTCGGAGGATGCGATCTCTAACCCTCTGAGCATTAAGTAGAGGCTCAGTCAAAGCCCCACTCTGAGCATCTACGCTCAAGGGACCAGAAAGGACAGTCCGACCCTTGATGGCCATCATAAGAACTCCCAAGAGGGACTGAACAGCAGTGGGTGAAATATCAGCCACAACCGGCACTGGCTCACCTGCAAACTCTATCCCAGTGATGAACCACCAGTCCATAGGCGTCATCATCACCTCGCAATCTAATAAATGAAGAGACTGGGTCTGGTGGAACTAGCGCTCAGACAAAGCCCTCAGATAACCCCAGGGGCAATGGCGGGGAGGGATAGAAAAGAAGGCCTCGAACCCCCAGGTGTCAACAATGGCCCGATACTTCGGATGCAGAGTATGGTATAAGGAGTGGACATTGAACTAGTTCCCCCTGGGCTGTGTAAAGTGGGAACCTACATAAATTAGCCAATCCAGATCAAACATGTGCTCTGAAAATGTCTAAAGAAAGAAAGATAAAAAATCCAGAACAAAAACTTCAGTCACCTCATTGGCATGAAGGTACCTCGATGGATGGCGCCTCAAATCGCCCAGAAGCTCCTGAATCAACACCACAATGGCTGGAAGCTCCCCACATGGAGACTGAGCTGGGGCAGGATCAACAAATGGGACATCCTCATCGTCCACATCAACCGGCAGCTCAGCCCGGATGGGACGAATCACATACTCAGCCAATCGGCGAGGCAGTCGAGCTGGACGTGGCTGAGGAACATCAGAGACTCTCCTCCGCCTAACTCTTGAAGTGACCATGCTAGAACCATCGGGTCTATCTTGCTCCATAACCTGGACAAAGTCTCCAAATCACCTCAGAAGGGGTGAGGTAAGCCTTAAACCTGTGGCTTATTAAATTAAACCAGTAATTCCTACATTTGTAAGTCCTAAAGCATGCATGAGTTAACCAAAATCCCCAGTAGAGTCAAAATTACATTTTTATTAAATGCTCAGGTTTTTTGAAAAATTTTACCAGAGTCTTCTTTGTAAAATGGACTATCTGCATTCACATAGGCATGACTAGGTGGTCATTCAGTAGCATGTCTATTAAAAATAGAAATAATTCATATTTATGAAAAAAAAATTAAAAGTAAACTCTCCATGGCAGCTAAATTACCATGGACATTTTTTAGTTGAAAATTTAGGCTCACTGGGCCTCAAAAAGGATGAGTAAACTGATCAAAAAGGGCCTCAAATGATTGTCTTAGAATTTAAATTTTTTTACATTAGAACGTTCAGCACAGTAAAATATGCATATTTACTAAGTCTGAAAAAATTTTATCAAGTCATATAGGCACGCCTATTCCATACATTGTGTTTAAAAGTATACTATGTGGTTTATAACATTCTAACGGTCAAAATTGGAAAAGAAAGGATGTAACATTACCAGAGATGTGCAGAATATTTGTACGGTGATGGAATCTGAAAAAAGCTGCTTGAACTCCGTAGATCTGAAGAAGAATATCGAATTTTCTTTAGAATTCAAGTTTGAAAATGAATTTAAAAAGCCACGGGAGCCAAGTTATAAATCGCAAGAAGGAGTGGCGCCACCTGATGCAGCCGCACCTCTACCTACAGCTCCCTAGGGTGGGCCCCACCCCCTTCGGTTCGGTCCAGTTCGAGTGGAAACGGAGATTACAGAAGTTAAAAAGTCAAATCTGGAAAAAAACTGCTACGCGATTGAGCGATTGGCCTGAAATCCCGCGTATAAGCGGCAAGTGCCTGATGAAGGAAGAAACTTCATGTAAGCCATTGGTTAAGACTCCGAAGTGATATTCAGGAGCCAATGATGAAAACTACTAAAAAACTGCAAAAAAACTGCTAAAAACTGCCTTTGTCAAAGCATCGGGAAGGTCTGACTGTATGACCGTCAAGTTTTGAGTGTGTCAGAGTATCCAGATGGATCCAGGGGTGTGATTGGTTAGAAAGAGTACACCCACGTCAAGATCGATCAAGTCTGACATATCAGCCATTGGCGACAACCCCAGCGTAGCACCGGGAATGATCTGGTGGTGAAGCCGTTGAAGGCTACTTCAGCGAAGGTCGGAGGGTCTGACACTATCAGCCGTTGGTGACAACCCCAACGAAGCATCGGGAACGACCCGGTGATGAAGCCATTGAAGGCTACTTCAGCGAAGGTCTGAGGGTCTGACACTATCAGCCGTTGGCGACAACCCCAACGAAGCGTCGAGAACGACCCGATGATGAAAGCGTTGAAGGCTACTTTAGCGAAGGTCAAAAGGTCTGACACTATCAGCCGTTGGCAACAACCCCAGCGAAGCACCGAGAATGATCTGGTGGTGAAGCCATTGAAGGCTACTTCAACAAAGCTCAGAGGGTCTGACACTATCAGCCATTGGCGACAACCCCAATGAAGCATCGAGAATGACCCGGTGATGAAACCGTTGAAGGCTACTTCAATGAAGGTCATATGGTTTGATATGGCAAGCCATTGACGATAACTCCAGCGAAGCATCTGGAATGAGCAGGTGATGAAAATAGTATATAAGTTTATCCCTGTAGAGGACAGATGATGGAATCTGTTATACAAATCCCCAGCGGAAGCACCGAGAAGGATTGGTGATTCAACCGACCGTTACAAACTACCGTTCGAGTAGGCATCGAGAAGGTTCGGTGATGGTCAAACCCTACAAACTATCATTCGAGTAGAAATCATGCCAAGATCAATAGACCGTGGTAAACTGCCATTCGAGTAGGCATCGACCGAACAACAATTCAAACAGTTGGAAACAACTCTAACGTAGTGTTGGGAAAGATCCGATGATGTAGACCGGTATAAGCTATCATCAGGATAAGCGTCGGGAATCTCCAATGAGGTCAATCATCATAAAAAGAATATCCCCAACGGAGGAAAAGTCAAAAAGCTGATTGGGAGACACAAGAAATGGGTGACAACTCCAACGTCAAGCTCAGAAATGTCCAATGGCATCAGCCAAGAGAAAATTTCCCCATAGATGAGTATCAACGGACATGCTAAACCATTGGCTTTAAACCAGTGTAGCATCGAGAAATATTCGATGATGGTCGAAAATTTTCCAACTACCATTCGAGTAGGCGTCAAGAAAATTTACCAAGGGCTATCACGGATGATGTTATCCCCAGCAGAAAATGGCATAAACAGTCAGTGATAACCCCAACACCACGAAGGTATATAACATTCTTAATATATCACACCATGTAATGCATTACACCTGAATATGTCATATTTCCAATGTCTAGCAATCTTTATCATGTTCATTCCATTACATTGCATAAACATAATAAAGAAGGGCATCTGTAGACACTCAAAATTTTGTATTCCTGTTACTAACCATGCAGGAGGGCAAAACCGTCTTTTACCTTCTGGAGACAACCCCAGAGGTTCAAACCAAAGTCAGAAACCCCGGCGACCGCACCGGGAGATCAAACTTAGTCCCGGCGACAACACCAGGATGTCAAGTCAAGCCCCGGTCATAACCTGGGAGGTATAGGAACCCCGGCGACAACACCGGGAGATCCAAATTTGCCCTAGCGATAACACTGGGATGTCAAGTCAAGCCCCGGTCACAACCTGGGAGGTATAAGAACCCCTATGACAACGTCGGGAGATCCAATTCAGCGTCGGAGACAACATAGGGATGTCAAGCAGAGCCCCGGTCACAACCCGGGAGATGTAGTCACCCCAGAGACAACCTTGGGAAGCCAAGTCAACTTCGAAGATAACCCCGAAGCATCACATCATCCCCAGAGACAACCCTAGGAGACCAAGTCAACCTCAGAGACAACCCTGAGGAAGAACAAAGTCGGCTGGAATCAGACCTCGGAGACAACCCCGAGAAAACAGTCGAAGACCGTGCCAGTACAGGAGATAACCCCTGGAGGGGTAAAACTGTCATTTTGCTAACTTGAATCCAATTCAATCAAAATCATACTGAATTGATGCTATGAAGGTTAGAAAGAGCCATAACATTGATCCCGAGTGAAAATAGCACAATCCAGCTCAACGGATAAATTGCAAAAAAACAAAGATCCGGTTATAAACCCATCTTCTTGGATTTGGAAAAGGTTAAGTCCCATGTCATTGTGACACTCTCGAAAAGGGCTTTTCGGAAAGGTATAGCACGCTTCAAACGGACGCTCTAATCAAAAGTTATGAAGGTTCGAACCTGACATCGCGTTGCTAGGAGTGCACGTACTTTGAGACGACGGGACCCATGGGAGTGGGCCCTGTGACACCCCCAAGTCTAGGTACTTAAAACCCGTACTTGGTACTACACGATATCCATTCATTCAAACTTCTTAATATATTATAAACTTAAAAATTATATCAAAGTTGACTAATCCCTAGGTACGGCGACCCTTAAGTACTTTATTACATGATAGATAACATATAATAGCACAATACATAACTCCAGTTATTACAATTAACATCTTATAACTATTCCTTTAGCTTTCCCTTCCTTTTGTCCTTGCCAAAACCTTCTGGTCGATCACGCTTAGCTGAAAACATTTAATTTAAAGAAAGAATGAGCATTTAATTGCTCAGCAAGTAATAGTAGATAATAAACATCAACTGAAAAAATAAATATTTTCTTTGAAGTATACTTCTACAATGAATCAATAGTTGTGAAGCCATTTGAAACAATTCATAACAACATATCAAATCGTTTACACTTTTGAAACGACGTAGTGACTATAAATGTTGAGTGGTCCATAGACCTTGAACCATTGTTTTCAATTTTGAAAAGGTTTGTATAGAAATTCACCTATAAACCATCATGACTTACGAACACGTTGGGTGATCAGCCCATATGCCCTGTATTGATCAACACTACATGCTGTAACGACATTTGTGTTCATCATAACCGCCTTTGGCGCATAAAAAATTCCCAATTTTGGGATGTTCATACTCAGTCTGGAGTCCGAACTAAAGTAATTTAGTTGGACAACTTTATCATAAACAATAATATTCAACGATACATTTCAAACTATGTCTAGCCGAGTCAAATAGCTTAGACAACTTTTAAACCATGTATTCATACCAATATTGAATAGTATGCATCAAAACTTGTAATGTCAAAGAATTTTGAGTTCAAGAATACTTGTCCAAATACAATAGTTTATACAAGTAAGGACACTTGCACAACCAAACTTAGCTTAAGAACAGAACAATTTTGATTATATAGGACTCATATGAAGACAGTAATAAGATACTAGTAAACAATAAATGAATAAAATGAAATTAGAGAGTTTGCTTGAATATAAATGAATTAAGAATACTTGTTCAACAATAAACAAGTTAGAGATACTTGCTCAATAATAAATAAGTTAGAGATACTTGCTTACACAAAAAACCATTGCATAAAGTAAATGCAAAGGATAGAATACTTGCATAGTTATAGATCTCTTGCATAAAGTAAATGCATAGAGTAGGGATACTTGCATAAACGAATAACAAAAAAATCATTATAGATGTGAATAATTAACAATAATTATCCACGAACATGCTTTGAAATTAATAACTCATGTTGAATTAGGAACTTACATAACATATACCTGTTTGTACAAAATAAAAGTAGTGCGTAGGGTTTATATGACACCCCCAAATTCGGGTACTTCAATTTCCGCGGGATTTGGTGTTCATTGTATAAATATCATATATCTATCTACCCATAATAAATACAAACCATGGAATAGATAAAAACATCTCCATCATCTCCCCTTATGGGGTTACAACATCTGAATACTAAATACATAATTAAATCCCAGGCCCTACTTAACCTTAAATCTAAAATGCTGAAACGTAAACAAATAAGTCTTAATCATTATACATAAGTCTTAAACAACATTATCAAATAAACAACAAGTCTTCATCATTTGTTGACTTTGCCCTTGCCTTTGCTAGTGGAAGGCTCGTCGGACCTTTCGTTCTTAACTGCAATGTTATTATGCAAAAGTGAGCACGATTGCACACAAGTATAACAATATAACAATATAATAACATGCGAGTGAATCAAAGACTTCTAAATAAAGAAAACTCGGCTTTTGAATCAAGAATGAATAACAAGAATCAAAAGAACTTCTGAGGGTCATAAGACCTTGACCTATGTCCTAGGTTGTCAAGTATTTCTACTTTAAACCTTTAACAGTCATAAGACTATATGGACTCTACTTCTCGTACTTAGGGGGATCAGCCCTTAGTACCATACTGTGCACAATATCTCAACGCTAAAGCGTAAATAATCCCCTTTACAGGGTTGTTCATCTTAGTTTGACATCAGAGTCCGCACCAAAGGAAGTTTGGTTTGGATAAGTTCGCTAATAGTTCTTGAATTTAGAACGTTCATCAACTATGGACTAGTTGAATCAATAAGGGTTTGCTAGTCTTACAAGGTTCAACAATACTTGATAATAGAATTGAAATATAAATCTCGAGGGTATACAATTGTATAAAGATTGTATACTGAAGTAATACTTAACAACGCTTATAATATCTCATACAAAATCTTAACTTGAATAAACAAGAATAAGAACTTGATTGATATAGAATCATAAGTATAGAACTTGCTCAATTAATAAATTTAAAGTTAGAAAGCTTGCTCAATTTAAGAGTATGGATAAGAAAACTTGTGTAATCATAATTGAGTTAGGGTAAGGAAACTTGCGTAATCGTAATCGAGTTAGGGTAAGGAAACTTACATAATCGTAATTGAGTTAGGGTAAAGAAACTTACCTCATGCACAAGCTACAAATAAAACTACAATTCACTTCCTCAATGTCCTACACATTACATTATGCATATGACATTGATTAGTTCCATAATCACTACGTTTAACCGTTGAACTCCTTACTTAAGTTCAACTTACAACTTGGTTTATAATGTTAATTTGTTGACTAATCACATAACATGAGTATAAACTCATAGCATGTATACCATACAAGCGTAAGCTCTTAGACAATCATAAACAAGTCTTACGACCACAATATCCTAGTTCACACTTAGTTTGTTAACATGAAACTTCACATTTTATTATACATGTCAACAACTTAGTTTCTTAACATGAAACTTTAAATTATATAATATGTGTCAACAACGTGTTATATAATTGTTTCTTACACATGACATGTCATTAGGTTCATTACATTCAGTTAGTACATCATGTTATGGCTTAACAATACATAAAAGGGTCGAAAAATAATTTTTCTCTTCACTACAATTGCTGGGGCGGGTGTTATGCCCGCTAGGGCGGGTGTTCTGCCCTCTAGGGCGGGTGTTATGCCCGCTGGGGCGGGTATATAATCTACAGGGGGCCCGCTGGATGGGGTCTTGACCCCGCTGGGGCGGGTGGCTTCGGCCAATTCAGCGACAGTTAGCAATTTTGACAGTTTGTAGCCCAATTAACTCTAATTTACACTAACACGATGATAATTACTGATACTCATGAAGTATAAACTTCACAAAAACATCACACAATGATACTAACATGTTTTTAACACTTTAAATCATGCAATTACTCAAATTAAAGCACTTAAATTTAATGTTCTTGGTATTTTGAAAAGTTTAGAGAGAAATCATGAAATTCAACGTTACGGATTCGTTATAACTCCGAATCCATCTGTTTAAACTTCGTTCTCTTCATTTAAACATGTATAATCATAATCTACTGTCAATTTCATGTTAAGTAAACAATTATAGCATATAACTTTGTACATAAGGGTCATATATGTGTTCTTCATACTTTTTATACTCAATAATTCATGAAACTCCAACTAACGTATAATTACATGAAATTAACTACTTTAATTCATGTATACATGGTATAAAACATGTTATGAACACTTATTAATATATATATATATATATATATCATCATATATACAATAATCATCCATAACTTTATTACAGAGAACTTAAATATGCTTTTAATGGAGAAAACATGAAAACATGAATTAAAGACTTGAGATGAGGGATTACCCTTACTACTTTGTTTATATGATTCAAGAATGATGATAAAGACTTCTTAAATTCTTCTCCCTCAATCTTTTCTCTCAATTTTCTCTCTAAACTCTCTCTGCGTTTCTCTCTGATGGATGATATGATATAGATATAAGTATAATATACGTATATATGATATATGATATAAATGATGTTGTAGTGGTCAGTTAATCCCATTATGGGTTAACTACCCAACCTTCTAAGGCCTCGTTTGGCTGGCCGCTTAATAACTCATTTCCCATTATTCAAATTAAATGCTTATAACATAGTTTTATTGTCACACTTAATTAATCCAATAATCTTATTTAAATTAAATTAAATAAAATATCATAATCCACATTAAATCACATTATCACATAATTAAAATTCTCCTTTATTAATTATGTTAAATCATTAAATCTCTAATTAATTATTAAATTAATTAGAATAATATTATGCTTATTAAATATTTTATTTAATCAAATAAGCTCAATTAAATACTTGCTTTGAACTCAAAAATTACTACATATTAATTTAATCAATGTAACACATATAATTAAATTAATCTACCACAATTCTATCGAATAATTATTTAACTCAATAAATAAATTATCAAAAATATTTATTTAATTTAATAAATATTTAATTTAAATTACAAAATTCTCGTTCGTCACATCTTTCCCCCCTTAAAAGGATTCTGTCCCCAAAATCACGGTTCGATTAAATTCGTCCCGTTACATTCCCCCCCCCCCCCCCCCCTTACAAAGATTCTATCTCCAGAATCGCTTACACATAAATTAAGCAAATAAGTGTGGGTAAGTCTTCATCATATATTCTTCGAGTTCCCACGTAGCTTCTTCAGCGTTGTGGTTCCTCCAGATTACCTTAACAGAAGGTATTACTTTATTTATAAGAACTTGTTCTTTCCTGTCAACAATCTGAACAGGGACTTCTTCGTAGGATAAGTTTTTCTCAAATTGCAGGGGTTCATATTCAATCACATGTTTGTAATCGAGTTTGTAGGGTTGTAAGACTGACACATGGAAGACATTATGGATATGCTCCAGCGCTGAAGGTAAGGCTACCTCATATGTGACTTCTCCTATTCTTCACAGTACCTCAAAGGGTCCAATGAACCTCGGGCTCAATTTCTCCTTTTTATCGAATCTGATATTTTCCTTCCAGGGAGAGACTTTCAAGAAAACAAAGTTACCCGATTCAAATTCCACATTCTTGCAGTGTGGGTCGGCGTATTTCTTCTGCCTATCCTGAGTAGTTACTAATCGTGTCCGAATCACTTTGACTATCTTTGTTGTCTGCTGTACCAGTTCTGGTCCTAGTAATTATCTCTCGCCAACTTCATCCCAGTATAGTGGAGTTCTACACTTTCTACCGTACAACGCTTCGTAAGGCGGTATGCCAATACTAGTTTGGTAATTGTTGTTGCAACCGAATTCAATGAGCGGTAAGTGATCATCCCAATTTCCTTTGAAATCCATGATGTACGCTCTCAACATATCCTCCAATGTCTGGATCGTTCTTTCGCTCTGTCCGTCTGTCTGAGGGTGATATGCCGTACTCATTCTCAACTGCATTCCCATGCATTCCTGTAGACGCTTCCAAAAATTCGATGTGAAGCGTGGATCTCGATCGAAAACAATCGACACTAGAAATCCGTGCCTTGAAATAATCTCTTTCACATATAACTTTGCCAACTGGTCTAGGTTGAATTTGATTCTGATCGGAAGGAAGTGTGCTGATTTCGTTAGTCGGTCAACGATAACCCGTAGCCTTTTTGAGTTGTCGAGAGGCCAACCACAAAATCCATCGTAATATGTTCCTATTTCCATTCTGGGATCTCTAATGATTGTATCAAACCACTCGGCCTCTGATGTTCTGCTTTCACTTTCTGGCACGTCAGGCACTTAGCCACACAATCGACGACATCTCTTTTCATGTTCGGCTACCAGAAATGCTGACGGAGATTCTGGTACATCTTGGTACTTCTGGGGTGAATCGAATACCGCGAACTATGAGCCTCGCTCAAAATATCTTCCTTAATTTATGGCACTGGCGGTACCCAGACTTTGCTCTCAAATCTTAACATTCCCTCGCTGTCCACCTTGAATCTCGGTTCGGTCCCTTCAGATATCTTCTTCTTCACCTTTTCACATTCTTCGTCCTGAAGTTGAGCTTCTTTAACTTTATCCAATAGAGTTGTACCAGCTTGTATCTGGAACAGCTTTTCTTGGACTTCCATAGGATGCCTCACCTCCAATTCCAGCTTCTCCATTATTGAAATTAGCTCCTCCAGAGCGGTCAGCATCATCAATTTCTCCTGACCCTTTCTGCTCAAGGCGTCGGCAACCACATTTGCTTTACCCGGATGGTATAAAATCTCGCAGTTATAGTCCTTAATTAACTCCAACCATCTTCTCTGGAGCATATTCAAATCTTCCTGTGTAAAAATATATTCCAGACTCTTGTGGTCTGTATATATTTCACACTTCTCCCTGTCACGATTGAGAATTTTATATGTTAATTGTAAATATTTATTGAAGTAAATAAATATTTTATGGAATTTATTTGTGAAGATAAATAAATAAATTGTGCGATTGTTCTGGACAATTTAATTAAGTGTTATATGATTAATTAAATTGATATGTTAGCAATGGTGTAGCGTCATTTTAATTTAATTGGGAATAATTTAATTAGGATTAATGTTATGTGCTAAGTGATAATAATTTGTTAAACGAATTATGTTTAATAAAGGAAATTCAATTGTGTGACAATTTGGTATTATGTGAATGTTAGTTTATTTAATTGAATTAGAGTGTTGTAATTTAATTAAATAAGTGTAATATTTAATCTATGGATTTAAAGAGTTATTAAAAGACTAGAAAAGGATTTTAAAGTGTTTTGCCAAACAAGGCCCTTGTACTTGTTTAATCTTATTTTACCCAAACAAGGCCTTAGCACTAAAAACCTATTTTTCTAAGAGGTTGCCAAACGTGGCCTTACTCTTTTCAAATTCTATAACCTATGTAATTAATAATACTTATTATGGTTATAAATATTATACTTATTATTTATAAGTTACATAAATGTATATGATTATATGTATAATATTATATATGTTAAGTTAAAAGTTACGTTAGTTTTACAAAACAAAGAAAAAAAAGAAGAAGAGGGTTAGAGAGAATTCTCAGAGAAGAATTCTCAGAGAAGAAGAAGAAGAAGAAGAAGAAGAAGAAGAAGAAGAAGAAGAAGAAGAAGAAGAAGAAGAAGAAGAAGAAGAAGAAGAAGAAGAAGAAGAAGAAGAAGAAGAAGAAGAAGAAGAAGAAGAAGAAGAAGGCAAAGCAAGCCCAAGTTCATCTCTCTCTTAACCCAAAACTAGTAAGGTTATAATCTTAACCCTAAAACTAATTCTTATGTGTTGTGTTTTCTTCTTTGCCAAATTAGGTCTTTATAATCATGAAATTATATATGTTATATGATGTTATATGTTTTCATATGAAATTGTATGCCATGAAAGGGTTTTCAAAATACAATTGTTGTAAAACAAGTTTTCAAAGCATATTCTTTTATGTTTTCATGGTTTTAGAACTCTATGTGAAAGTCTCTTAGTGAAAGCTATTTATTTTGATATGTGAATGGGATATGTATGTATATATATGTATATATATATATATATATATATGTTTACATGAGAGTTTCATAGTTGTTTAAGAATTTCAATTCACAAGTATATGATGGACACTATAAAATTCATGTTCATAGTGTTAGATTATGAAGTTATGTTGAAAATTTCTTTAAATCCTTGAGGTGAGCATGAATTATGTGTAATAGATGATATAACATGATTATATATGAGTTCTATGATGATTCTAGCAATTCAATCCATGAATTTTTGATAAACAATAAGAAGCATGTTCATAGTGATTTTTGGTGAAACTATTTCTGAAAACGGCTTTTGAAACTATCAAATTGATGTTTGATTTTGAGTTATTGTTAAAATTGATCATGTATTATGTTAATGTGTTAAGAATATGAGTTAACACAATTGGAATCACTTGAATTGGATGAAAAACGAATTCGTAGTAGCAATTTTCGTCAAGAACGCTTAAAATTATATTTTTCTTTGAAAATCATGAAATCTTGTTTTGGATTATGTGTTTTATGGATTATATATGTTATAAGCATGATAATAAGTTTAAAATATTGTTAGTATCAAGTTTTATGTTTATCATGTTGGGAAAAATCAAATTCAGTGTGAAGGAATAAGCCAAATTGGCTTAATTCTCCACCAGTTCGCGAGCCGGGCACTGTGGCAGGGGGAACACCCGCCCCAGCGGGTGTTTTGCACTGGGAGGACCCGCCCCAGCGGGTGGGGCTGCTGCCAAGAAAATCTGGAATTTTATTTTGAGTTTTTATGCCCCGTTTGTTAAGCTAACTTGTTTCTAAGACTTGGAAAGTGAAATGTGTAATAAGATAACATATTTTTGATGTGTTTAAGTTAGATTGAAATATATTATGAATGTGTTACATGTGTGTGTATGTGTGTTGCTTTCACGAGGCACACAACACGATTCCTTGAGTTATAGACTTATAAATGTATGCCGTGAGTATAGACTCACGTACTTGACTAATTAGTAACCAATGTGGTAAATTATAATATGAGTTGGACTTGGATATGAAGTTCGATGGTTTAAATGTTATAGTTGGATACTAATAGATGGTTTGAATGTAATATAAATGTGTAGGGTGTTTGTGAAGTGCGTATAGTTGTTAAAGTGTAGCTTGCGCTTAAGGCAAGTTCTCTTACCCTTATTCTCTTATGTTAAACAAGTTTCTAAACTTGTTATTTATATTGTGCAAGTTCTTTAATCTACTCTTGAATGCTATACAAGCCTATTCATTGTATATTTTCATTGTGCAAGTTTCCTAACCCTTGCTCAAGAAATCACGAAAGTTCATTTACGTTCTTTAAATTGTTATATGTGGTACAAGTTATACCATACTCATAAAGCGTAAGTATTAAAGCGTTATTTTAGTAATATGATCTTGACTTAATTGTTCAAGCAAGATCTACTTAGTTTATAGAAAGCTTCTAAAAGCATGCCTATCTATTATGAGTTTATTGTTATATTTTGAAATTGGTTCATGATTCTTATATTATTGAACTGTAAAGGACTGTAAGTCGATTCAACTACTCCTAGTTGATGACAGTTGAACTCTAAAGTTCCCTTATCTATCCAAACCGAACTTTCTTTGGTGCGTACTTGTATTCAATTTCTGAGAAGGAACAACCCTATTAATTAGGGGAAATTTATGCGAAAGCGTTAAATGGTTGTGCACAATTCATGGTACAAAGGGTTGATCCCCCTGAGTACGAGTTAAGGGTCCATAGTCTTATTGACTGTTAAAGGTTTAAATAGAAATATTTATAACCTAGGACAATGGTTCAAGGTCTTATGACCCTCAGATGATTTCATATTCGAATCCTATATATTGATGAAAGAATTATATTTCAATTCTTTATATTGATGAAAGTAAAGTTATTCAAACTCTTTTGAAACGATTCACTTATGTCATATCACTGTTGTATATCCAAGTGAGCTTTTGTTTGCTCACTCTTGCCTGCTTTACCACCATTTGTAGTTGAGACCAAGAATGTTGACATACCATCAACAAGTAAAGGAAAAAGAAAGATGAATAAGTGAAGGCTTGTGACGTTAAGTTGCTTTTGTAATAAGACTTAGTTGGTTATGTTTATATTTCCGCATTTACGTTATTTGAATGATGTTAAGGTTTAGATAACCCTGGGATTTTTTTGTTGAACAAGTTGCCATTCTTTCTAGAGGAAGATTTTATTAAGGTTTTATGAAGGTTGTAATTAGTTTGAAATTTTATTTGGTAGATATATGTTTTAATTAGAAAGTGAACACCAAATCATGTGGAAACGAAGTACCCGGATTTGGGGGTGTCACACTCCCCATAGAGATAGTGTCTCCAGATCTTCAAAGCAAATACCACCGCAGCTAATTCCAAATCATGGGTCGGATACCCCTTCTCATAATCTTTCAACTGTCGTGACGCATAAGCAATGACCTTGCAGTTTTTCATAAGCACACAGCCTAGCCTCTTATACGACGCATCACTATACACCACAAAGTTTCATGTGTGCTATCCAGGAGAGACAACACAGGCGCCGTAATCAACCTCTTCTTAAGCTCCTGAAAGCTTTTCTCACACTTCTCCGTCCAAATGAATTTCACAGCTTTCCTAGTCAAATTTTTCTGCGGAGTTGCGATCTTGGAAAAGTCCTAAATGAATCTTCTATAATAGCCTGCCAATCCAAGAAAAATTCTCACTTCTGAAGGTGTTTTCGACTGATCCCAATTCATCACAGCTTCGAATTTGGAGGGATCTACCGAAATTCCATCCTTATCAATTACATGTCCGATAAATTGTACCCGCTCAATCCAAAATTCACATTTCAAAACTTGGCATACAACTTCTCCCTTCTTAATGCCTCCAAAGTTACCTTTAGATGCTCTACATGTTCCTCTTTAGTCTTCGAGTATACCAAAATTTCATCGATAAACACCACCATGAATTTATCCAAAAACGGTTTAAACACTCCGTTCATTAGGCCCATAAATGTTGTAGGTGCATTTGTGAGACCAAATGACATCACCTTCGTAGTGATGTCATTTGGTCACTACGAATGGAGTGACCAAATGATATGGTCACTCCGTTCGTAGTGACCATATCGAGTTCTGAACACTGTCTTTGGAACATCCTCTGGCATCACCTTCAATTGATGATAACCACTTTTCAGGTCTATCTTTGAGAAGTACCTCGCTCCCTTCAACTGATCAAACAGGTCGTCGATCCTAGGCAACGGATACTTGTTCTTAATTGTGACCTTGTTTAATTCTCTGTAGTCAATGCAGAGCTGCATCGTCCCATCCTTCTTCTTCACAAATAACACCGGCGCTCTTCACGGCGATACACTCGGTTGAATGTACTTCTTATCCAGTAGCTCTTGTAGCTGTACCATCAATTCTTTCATTTCTACCAGAGCCATACGGTATGGTACCTTCAATATTGGAGCCGTTCCTGGCGCCAAATCAATCACAAACTCAACCTCTCTATCTGGCGGAAATCCTGGCAGATCATCCGAAAATACGTATACGAAGTCCCTTACGACTGGTATCTCCTCTAACTTCGGACTCTCTTTAGGACTATCAACTATGTAGGCTAAATATCATACACAGCCTTGTCTTAACAACTTCCTGGCCTGCATCATCGTCAGACAACTCGCTTGTCTAGGAGACTTGCTGCCATAAAACGCAACCTTTGACGGAGTCATAAGGTTAAAACATTTCCTCTGGCAATCAATTATCGCCCCATAATTGAATAACCAATCCATTCCCAGAATAATGTCGAATTCTCCAAGTCTAATCGGAATAAGATCTACGTTCATAACGTTACCCTTGATATCCACCCTACAGTTCTTGTGTACGTGCTTAACAGGAATCACTTTCCTATTCGCAATCTCTATGTCCATAGGGTATTCTAACTCGTCCTTAGGCAATCCTAAGTTCTTAGCAAAATCATCGAATATGAATGAGCAAGTAGCACCCGAATCAAATAATATATATGCATTAACTTTATTAATCGAAATGATACCTGACACCACATTGCGAGACTGCACAGTATCCTGCATTGTCATGTTCAATGTCCTAGCGATTGGTCGGTTAGTTGCGGTTGGTCCCGTGATAGTCAGAGCATTTCCACCACTACCTCCTCTGTTCCCTCCTGATCCTACTCCTCCAGATACTTTCTTGGTACAGTCCCTAGCCAAGTGGTCCTTCGACCCACATGTGAAGCAGGCTCCCTTCTTAGGGTTAAGGCAGTTCAGTGTTATATGGCCTTCCTAACCACAATTGTAGCAAACTCTTTTACCCTTCATACAGACCCCAAGGTGATTTTTCTACAGGTCGGGCACGCTTAATGTTGGGATTGTACGTAACGCATACATATAATCGAATTACACAATTAAAGGGCGGAAGCGCGAAATATAGGTTTTAAAATTTTTATACAAACCCATACCATGATCATGCTTTGTGCTCAATTATCAATAACAGAAAAGTAAGGATGAATTGGAATCATACCCTTGTAGATTCTAGCTTCCACAGGTACGAGTTCTACTCCTTGCTTCTCCTTGATCTCCTTGAATATCCTGTAGTGGTTCCTTCCTTTGATCAACGTTAGCCACCCAAGTGTTTGGCCTCTAGAGGTGATCTACCAAGGAAGATGAATTACTCAGGAAGATGGGTGGTTGGCTAAACCCTTTTTTCTATTCTCTGTAGAAATTATGTTGTACTCTTTAACTCTTGGAATCACGTATATCTTAATCTGATATAAGACTCTCTTATATAGATATTAGGTTAACCCTACTAATTTAAATAGAATTGGATTTCATTTAATTAATTAATTAAACTCTTTTAATTAATTTGGTTTTCCAACATATTGGGATTAATTAATTAAACACTTTAATTAATTTGCCTCCTAATCTCATTAGGAATGAGTGAGAGTACTTATATTAAATTAATTCCTAAACTCCTTTAGAATTAAAATAATAATAATAATAATAATAATAATAATAATAATACTCCTCTTATTAATTTATATTTAATATTTTTAAAATATTAAATAATAAATATTAAGCTATTTAAATTATTCTATCACCATAGATTAAATTAATTACACTTAATGCATTATTACGATTATGACATTATCTTCTTAAATAATTCTTTTTCCTTTTATGGTGTGACCCTTTAGGTTCTCCATATTAAACTGGTTGTGAATAAATTAATTAGAACAATTCTAATCTTATTTAAATAAATAAATTAAACTAATAATCTATTTAAATAAATAATATTATTCTACAATAAGGATAAGCCTCCCTAGCGATCAATGACTTTCCAGATAATATAGATTTCAACATTAATCATAAAAGAACCTGTGAGTTAATAGTTATCTTACAATTCAATCCTTCCACCATACAATGTCCCAATTAAACATAAGACATGGATTTACTGTCAAGTCTTATTTTATTTAATTATATGTATTTCGATTAGAAAATGCAGAACTCTATATAATGCAAATTAGAAACTCTTTTCTAATTTCATTCCACCTTGGCCAAGGATTCCTGGGTTGTCATTTAACGAATCACATAGGACATATCTCCTCTTTTACTAGAAGTGGTAGATTCTTTATTGATCATTCATTATCTCCATATGTAAATCATTATACCCAAGCATACCCTTTTATATACACTAAGGGCTTTAAGGAATAAGTCAAAGTATAATTCATTACACACAAGATACTATAATGATCTCAAGTCCAAGGATCACTTGTACTACTATCACATTAGGAATTCTTTTTGACAGGCGAGTAAAACTCCATTAGGTATTCCGCAGTGAGTCACGTTCAGTGAACTTATTCTCTAATAAGTACCTACATACTTACTTTAGTGTCTCCACACAAATGATCATGAGATCAATCATCCTCATCCAATGAGCAAGCAACATATATACCAATCTATCCGGATTTACTAATCCCCTTTTTAGTAATCCCACGATTGGGAACTATTTTAGTTTTAAGCTTTCTAAGAATTTAAATCTGATTAGCATGATCAACATCATGATTCTAAAAGCATTGCTTAAAACTATAGGTTATTTACATATTATAAAAACAGCATCATGTAGATAATTAAATGCCTTTAATAAATGAATACTTTTATTAATAAATAAATAAGATTGTTTACAAAGTATGTGCTTTATCATCATACATGATTGACTTGTATGCACATAACTATCACTCAACCCTTATTTTTTGGTTTCCCTGCAGATTGCCGGTCGATGGGCTGTTATTCCACCTTCGCTTCTGACTGTTGCTTCCTCTCGCGTTGCTACCACTTGCCTTAAAAGCTTCTCCTTCACTCTTTTTCTTCTTCTGATCTTGGTTGTACTTGGTTACAGCATCGCTCCCACCCTCAGCAAGGATGGCCTTCTCTAACACTCCAGCAAAGGTGTTCAGCTGGAACATCGACACCTTGCTATACAACCAGGGCTTCAGTCCCTGCTCAAACCTCCTTGCTTTTCTCTCGTCCGTGTGTATTTGATATGTGGTGAACCTAGCCAGCTCATTAAACTTTGCAGCTTAATCTGGTACAGACATATTTCCCTGCTTAAGCTCCAGAAACTGTACCTCCATCTGATTCTGTGAGCTTTTCGGGAAGTACATCTCGAAAAACATTTCTTTGAACCTTTCCCAGGTTATGACACCTTCTCCTCCCCGGACTTTATTTGCTTGCCACCAATAGCTGGCTTCTGACTTCAGCATGAAAGTTTCATATACGGTCTTCTGATCTTCACCGACCCTAGCGACATCAAAGACTTTCTCCATTTCCATAACCTAAGTTTGTGCTTCAATTAGGCTCATGGATCCTTTGAATTCTGGTGGTCCCACCGCCTTGAAGTCTTTGAATGACGTATTCGGTGGAGCTTGTGGTTGATTGTTCAGAGCTCCAGTCAAAAGATTCACCAACTGTTGGACGGGGTTGGCATTAGCATTGGCGTCGTTATTGTTATTCGTTGACCCTTCTTGGGCTGGTTGACGGTTGGGTCTTCTTCTCGTCGGCATATTTCCATTAAGATATATGCTTATTAGATCTTTATTCAATTCTTTAAATATTCAAGGTTGAACTTAAATACTTTAAGATAACACTTAACACATAACATCTCAAATAAACTCTGATATTTTATTTAATCAAAAGTTTTAAATATAAGAAGATAGCATCACTGCTATTTACATCAACTATCCCGAGATAAAGAATCTTCAGGATTTAAATCATCAAAATATTCCTTTGTTTATAATCACAACGGAATTTACATTATTAACTAATCAAAGAAATATTCATATAATCATATTGTTCCTATCACGGCCTACTAAGGCGTCGAATAGCTTTACTGCGTTCTTCCTCCATAATGCAAAACATCGTCCTACGATCTAGCATATACCAAGGCAGACCCTCTAACTGAACTGGATAGTACATAACCCGATCATGGGCCTTATCAATGTCATTCTGAAACGTGTAGTTCGCCTCCTCAATCGTAGCCTTCTTTGCACGATCACTATCCTCTGCAAGATCTGCACGTCATGAATCCCTCACCCAAGCATTCTCTGCTATGGCAAGCTTTGCTTATTTCTCTTTCAAATCATTCTTCAGCTTTTCTATTTCAGCTGACTTTTCTTCACCATGTCCCTTCTCATGGACCAACTCCCACTCTACGTTTCTAAGACGTATGTAAAGAGTCTCAACCTCACCATCCTTCTGCTCGATGGTAGTCTGTTGAGTAACCTTCTGTTCCTTCAACTCCCGAACAGTATCCTATAACTCGATGTTACAATCATACAGCTCGTCGTACATCTCAGCACTAAAAGAGTTCGGTGGGAACTCTTCAGGGTCTTCATCCTCCTCGGCTGCCTCAGCCTGAATCTCAATCTCTTCGGAGTCCTCCTCAAAGTCAAACACTGGCTCATGCTCTCGACCAACAACTGTGATCAAAGGAGATGGCTCTCTACGAATCAACTGCTCCCAGACTGTGTGAATGTCTCGGGGCTCCTCCTCAATAGCGACTCGGGGTACAACCTCCCAAGGCTGACTGGCTCCTCCAACATCCGACATCCTGAAAAAATCAAATTTCAAGTTTTAGTTATTACGTGATGTTAATCGGTACTCGAGTATGTAAGTATAAACACATAGCACATAATGTAAGTTATTATCATTCTTAGAACTCAATAAGAGTTTATCATTACTATGTTCTTGAAGGCTACTAACCTAAGGTTTTCCCCCACCTAAGGTTCATTACCTAAAGCTTTGATACCAACTTGTGACACCCCCAAATTCGGGTACTTTAATTTCCACGAAATTTGGTGTTCACTGTACAAATATTATATATCTATCTACCCATAATAAATGCAAACCATGGAATAGATAAAAACATCTCCATCATCTCCCCTTATGGGGTTACAACATCTAAATACTAAATACATAATTAAATCCTAGGTCATACTTAACCTTAAATCTCAAATGCGAAAACGTAAACAAATAAGTCTTAATCATTACATATAAGTCTTAAACAACATTATCAAATAAACAACAAGTCTTCATCACTTGTTGACTTTACCTTGCCTTTGCTAGTGGAAGACTCGTCGGACCTTTCGTTCTTAACTGCAATGTTATTATGCAAGAGTGAGCACGATTGCCCACAAGTACAACAATATAACAATATAATAACATGCGAGTGAATCAAAGACTTCTGAATAAAGAAAAATCGGCTTTTGAATCAAGAATGAATAACAAGAATCAAAAGAACTTCTGAGGGTCATAAGACCTTGAACTATGTCCTAGGTTGTTAAGTATTTCTACTTTAAACCTTTAACAATCGTAAGACTATATGGACTCTACTTCTTGTACTTAGGGGGATTAGCCCTTAGTACCATACTGTGCACAATATATCAACGCTAAAGCGTAAATAATTCCTTTTACAGAGTTGTTCAGTTTAACATCAAAGTCCGCACCAAAGAAAGTTTGGTTTGGATAAGCTCGCTAATAATTCTAGAATTTAGAACGTTCATCAACTATGGACTAATCGAATCAATAAGGGTTCGCTAGTCTTACAATGTTCAACAATACTTGATAATAGAATTGAAATATAAATCTCGAGGGTATACAATTGAATAAAGATTGTATACTAAAGTAATACTTAACAACGCTTATAATATCTCATGCGAAATCTTAACTTGAATAAACAAGAATAAGAACTTGATTGATATAGAATCATAAGTATAGAACTTGCTCAATGAATAAATTTGAAGTTAGAAAGCTTGCTCAATTTAAAGAGTATGGATAAGAAAACTTGCGTAATCGTAATCGAGTTAGGGTAAGAAAACTTGCGTAATCGTAATCGAGTTAGAGTAAGGAAACTTGTCTCGTGCACAAGCTACAAATAAAACTACAATTCACTTCCTCAACTTCCTACACATTACATTATGCATATGACATTGATTAGTTCCATAACCACTACGTTTAACCGTTGAACTCCCTACTTAAGTTCAACTTACAACTTGGTTTATAATGTTAATTTGTTGAATAATCACATAACATGAGTAAAAACTCATAGCATGCATACCATATAAGCGTAAGCTCTTAGACAATCATAAACAAGTCTTACGACCACAATATCCTAGTTCATACTTAGTTTGTTAACATAAAACTTCACATTTTATTATACATATCAACAACTTAGTTTGTTAACATGAAACTTCAAATTATATAATACATGTCAACAACATGTTATATAATTGTTTCTTACACTTGACATGTCATTAGGTTCATTACATTCAGTTAGTACATTATGTTATGGCTTAACAATACACAAAAGGGTCGAAAAATAATTTTTCTCTGCACTACACCCGCTGGGGCGGGTATATAATCTGCAAGAGGCCCATTCCCGCTGGGGTGGGTGGCTTCGGCCAGTTCAGCAACAGTTCGCGATTTTGACAGTTTATAACCCAATTAACTCCAATGTACACTAACACGATGATACTTACTTATACTCATGAAATATAAACTTCATAGAAACATCACACAATGATACTAACATGTTTTTAACACTTTAAATCATGCAATTACTCAAATTAAAGCACTTAAATTTACTGTTCTTTGTATTTTGAAAAGTTTAGAGAGAAATCATGAAATTCAACGTTACGGAATTCGTTATAACTCCGAATCCATCCGTTTAAACTTCGTTCTCTTCGTTTTAACATGTATAATCATAATCTACTGTCAATTTCATGTTAAGTAAACAATTATAGCATACAAATTTGTACATAAGGGCCATATACGTGTTCTTCATATTTTTTATACTCTGTAATTCATGAAACTCCAATTAACGTATAATTACATGAAATTAACTACTTTAATTCATTCATACATGGTATAAAATATGTTATGAACACTATTAATATATATATATATATCATATATACAATAATCATCCATAACTTTAATTACAGAGAACTTAAATATGCTTTTAATGGAGAAAACATGAAAACGTGAATTAAATACTTGAGATGAGGGATTACCCTTACTCTTTGTTTATATGATTCAAGGATGATGATAGAGACTTCTCAAATTCTTCTCCCTCAATCTTTTCTCTCAATTTTCTCTCTAAACTCTCTCTGAGTTTCTCTCTAATGGATGATATGATATAGATATAAGTATAATATACGTATATATGATATATGATATAACTGATGTCGTAGTGGTCAGTTAATCTCATTATGGGTTAACTGCCCAACTCCTTCTAAGGCCTCGTTTGGCTGGCCGCTTAATAACTCATTTCCCATTATTTTAATTAAATGCTTATTACATAGTTTTAATTGTCACACTTAATTAATCCAATAATCTTATTTAAATTAAATTAAATTAAATATCATAATCCACATTAAATCACATTATCACATAATTAAAATTCTCTTTTATTAATTATGTCAAATCATTAAATCTCTAATTAATTATTAAATTAATTAGAATAACATTATGCTTATTAAATATTTTATTTAATCAAATAAGCTCAATTAAATACTTGCTTTGAACTCAAAAATTACTACACATTAATTTAATCAATGTAACACATATAATTAAATTAATCTACCACAATTCTATCAAATAATTATTTAACTCAATAGATTAATCATCAAAAATATTTATTTAATTCATTAAATATTTAATTTAAATTACAAAATTCTCGTTCGTCACAGTTTAGATACTTGTCTTTATCGCTTCTTACTGCTACGTAATATAGTTTTATCTTTAATACAAAGACTTATCATTAATAAGATTATTCTTGCAATCAGTATATCACATTATACTTCATAATACTACTACTTTATAAGTAAATTATCTAACATGTAATCACATAATCAAACATTATATAACACTTTAATACCATATGTATTCATCATTCGAAACTTAGCACACATCGAGTCTTTAACAGTGTTCAATATAGTACGCTGGTGGCTTCCCATAAACAACCAACAAACTAGTTTTCCGTCTCGTCTACACTTTTTTTACACAACGAGTTAGATCGATAGTTAGTTCGTATATACCTCCGCTCTCTGAAGGAATTAATTAGCCCATATACTATACATCAACTATTAAAGAATACGACTGTACTACTTTAGCTTTAACACTTACTCTTTTATTTTTAAGTTCTTATTTATAACTAGTAAACCATATAACCAATTATAATAAAACTCCTTGTAATATACATGAAATAATTTCAACATTATAATTGTTTACAAAATGAATATTCATCAACTATATTTAAAATAAATTGAGCATTATAACTGCTTGTAAAATGAATATTCGTTTACTATGTTTGAAATAAATCAAGCATTATAACTGCTTATAAAATGAATATTCAACTATTCTATTTGAGATAATTTTAGCATTATAACTGCTTATAAAAGTATATTTTCTACTTTTTAAGAGAAATAAATTGGACATTATAACTGCTTGTAAATAGGACTTTTGTACTATATACTTAAAATAATTTGGGCATTATAATTGCGTATAAAAGTATATTTTTACTAAATATATAAAGAAGAATAAAAATAATAACCACTAGAGTAAATACCTCTTGAAGTTGCAAGCTTTAACTAATCCTTTACAATCTTGAAATTAATCTAACTCACAAGAATTCTCTCTTTCTAATTATAGATTATAACTTTGCTTTATAAATTGGTGAAGAAAATGAAGAGAATGGCTTGCTATTTATAGGAAAATATAGTTTCGATAATTGCACGTTAAGGGCTCGGCTTATTACAGTTTGAACCCGACTTATTACAGTTTGGTACCTAGGTTAATTACACTTTAGTACCTCATTAATTGCACCTTAGTCCCTCAAAATATCCACCAGGTGACATCATCATGATGACATCATCTTTGTGTTTCTTTAATGCTGATGTCATGCTTACATTATGCTTGCATCATCTGTATTTCTTTAAGGATGACGTCATGCTTACATCACGCTTGATCATCTCTTCTCTGATTGGTTAATTTAAGTTCACATGAATTAGTTTTAATTTAGTTTATTAAAAGAAAAAAAGGGGTATTTTGGTCATTTCACACATAATTTTAAGGGTAATTTAGTCATTTCATATATTTTCCTTAAATTGTAACTCTTAAGATTTGCTAATTAGTATTAGGGTTTGCAAATTAGGGTTAGGGTTTTCAAATCTTAAATTAGGGTTTCCTAATAAAACATTAGGGTTTCCTAATTCAGTTTACATAATTGCATTCCATCTAATCAGCACTTAACATTAATCACAGAATGTACATACACATAATCTAAAATACAATTATAATAATAACTGTATTAATATACAAAGCCCTATTCAAATTAGGATTTTGATCCGCTATTCACCTTTACCTCCTTGACATTTCTTAGTCAATAAATAAATTGACTAACTTGCTAAATTCATATCACACATGCTCAAAATATTACTGATAACAATAATGATAATAATTAATAAAATAACAATATAAAAAAATTCATTCATAAAATTATAGTCGAATAAAATTCTCAGTCCTTACAGGCCCCACTTGGGGAGCCACAGGTAGAGGTGCGGCAGCCGCAGATGCACCTGCAACCATCGGTTCTTTAAATATAAGACCCCCCTTGCCAAAAAAAAAGAAGAAAAAAATAAAAAAAAAATGCTCTGAAACTCTGTCCGTTTCGTCCCTTAGCCCTACCTTTTGTACTCCAAACCTCGATTTTATTCTTATAACACGTGTGTATACGTATATTCTACGATATATCAAAAATTAATCGGTGAAAACGTCCATTTGAAGCCTACTAAGTGGTAAAAAGCCCGTGTATCAGTCCATTGTAAGTATTTTTACGATCAGAACTCGTTTTCTACTTTATTACGTATATGTGAACATGCATATCAAGTTTCATCTTCTGATTTTGCCCCGAACTTAGTTCAGTGGCCATTTTAGCTAACTTTTTAGTATATATTAGTATATATATATATATATATACATTTTTCTTCATTTGCACAGCCTGGATCGTCGATCCGTGGCTTTTACTCATTTTATATATATACGTACTAGCTTGTTCGGCCTGGATCGCTAATTCGTGGCCTTTTCAGCTTTATTATATGTATATTTGACTATATATATACTAACTTTTAATTTCGTTGGGCCTAGATTGCAAATTCGTGGCCCTTTTACTGCTTTTATATATATAACTATATATATATATAATTTTTCTAACTTCGTTTGGCCTAGATTGCTAACTCGTGGCCTTTTCGCTTTAATATATATACTAACTGTATATATTAACATTTATATTTCAGTTTGGCCTGGATTGGAAATCCGTGGCCTTTTTACCACTTTTATAAATATATATATATTTACATTCTATCGAGCCTGGAGTAATTCGTGGCTCTTTTACAGCTTTCATATATATATATATTTATATATTTACATTCTGTCGAGCCTGGAGTAATTCGTGGCTCTTTTTACAGCTTTATATATATATATATATATTTATATTTATATTTTTGTCCGGGCCTGGGATTGGAAATCGGTCGCCCTTTACAACTTTATATATATATATATATATATATATATATATATATTTACATTTCTGTCCGGGCCTGGGATTGGAAATTCGTCGCCCTTTACATCTTTCATATATATAATTATATATTTATAATCTTTATTCATTGTGATTAAATATATGTTTTAAATGCTCATTTAATATGCATTTTTTAATGTAAATTTGGCACATTAGATTTATTTAAATCTAGCCCTTTCTACCTTTCAAACGGTTCAAAATAGGTCCAACAGGAATCGGGAAGCTAGAATGGCTAAGATTTACTTAAATCTAGCTTTCTTTCTAGTTTTGCTTATATGGAAATGTTGTGTTTGACTTAACTTGGATTATTTTAGTTCGGATGTTCACACACTTGACCATTATAATCTAATAGGCAAAATTAAAAGGAGTTGCATAAAGATGTAATTGACAGAGATAGCCATGTCCTACTCCTTCCAACCAGTGGAGTGTTCAGATGCAGCGACATGGTCAGCCTTTCTATCAGACATTGAGAATCCCTTTTCTATCCTGCCATGCTCAGGGCTTGTCTCCCCTTACAGCTTCATCACCCATGTAGTTGGCATGGACTATCTGCCCCTAGCGGGATCGAGAGGGGTGACCACTTACCATCCGTTGACAGTCATGGGTCAGTTCGATCAGTTCCAGGGCCTTCACCAGTTTGAGGGGGCCGTTGATCAGTAGATATCAGCTTCATCTCTATCGTCAGCTGACTTGATCAGGATTTATGAGTGTTGGACTTATATAGAGAGGGCTGATTTCTCTACTAGCCATCCAGATCTCTCTCCAAAGTATTCGGCATGGTTGGAGGCCGATATAGTAGCAGCTGCGGTTATCCAGTTAGCTCCGATCATAGATTCAGATCAGGAGGAGCCTATGGAGGATCCTGATTCTCCCACTAAGGATGAGTTATTCACTGGCTTGACAACGGCTTTAGTTAGTGCCCCTCCGAGCATTCCCGCTGGTATAGATCCAGCTATTGCTGATTCACTAGCTCGGATGACTTTGGAGGGAGATCAGGCTAGGGCGTTGATATTAACAGCCCTTTCTAGCAGAGATACAGCTTTTGCTGCCATAGACGAGGCTTAAGCTACTCCGGATGCAGCACTGGTTGAGAGAGACGAGGCTCGATCCACCCGAGATACAGCTCTTGAGGAGAGAGATGAGGTTCGATCTATCAGAGATGCAGCCTTTAAGGAGATTGAGGAGGCCTTAGTTGCCCGGGATGCTTCTTATGCTGAGAGGGATGAGGTCGTAGCTACCCGGGATGTCTATATTGCGGACAGCACAGCCCTCAGATCATATATAGATAGCCTGGTTAGAGAGATGAGTGCTTTCATAGATGGCCATTGCAGTACTATGCAGATGGCTGTGGATGTTCTTGCTCTTATGGAGACCGAGGGTATTGCGCTTGCAGCTGCTCCTCCATCTTCAGAGAGAGATGCCATGTTGGCATTGCTATCCTGCTTGGCCACGGGTTCATAGACTAGCTTTGTTTTCCCTGCACATACTAGATCAACCATTTTTGTCATGTACAGGACACATTGTATATATCAAACAGTATTATATATCAGAGAAATATATTTTGATTCACTTCCCTGTTGGATATGTATTGTCATTCCTGAGTGATTACCACTTCTTTTATGACTTGTTGTTGTTGATGCATCACGAGCTTCTCCTTGATGGACTGACATTGAGATGTCGGAGAGTATCTCAGACGAGCCTGTTGACCAGGGAGACTTGATAAAATTTGGGTTTTATCGGGTTTCGGTGTCTTGGGATTAGTTTTTATTGGTTTTTTATTTTTCTTTGAAGGTCACACCGCACCATGAATGGCTGCCTACGTACTCCCAGGTAGAGGGAGATCAGGTTATTCGTAGTTCAAGTTTTGTGTAAGAGGTTTTAGAAGTGTTTCTTTTGAGTTTGGTTTGATAGGTTTTTAAGTTTTTGTTTGGCTTGACCGCACCAGGAATGGCTGCCTACATACTCCCGGGTGGAGGGAGATCAGGTCATTCGTAGTTTGATCTTCTAGTGAAAATTGAAATGATTTGATTGATTCGCAGGACCACGATGATGGTTAGCATGTGTTTTAAACATAGTACCTTTTCACGGTGTCTGAATTGATAAGCTGGGGAAATTCGCTCCCATCCATCTCTTGCAATCTGATAACTCCTCCTGTCAACACTTCTTTGACAATGAAAGGGCCTTCCCAATTTGAGGCGAACTTCCTTTGGCTTCATCTTGATTGGCCAAAACTTTCTTCAATACCAAGTCGTTTTCTTTGAATTTTTAGATTCGGACTTTCTTGTTGTATGATCGAGCAATCCTTTGCTAATATAACTACACATGGAAAATGGTCGTAGCCCTCTTTTCATCTATCAGGGATAGATGGTGGTATCGTTCTTGCAACCACTGATCTTCTTCCATCTGAGCGTCTATTAACACTCTCAAGGTCTCCATTTCTACTTCTATGGGTACTGCTTCCATGCCATAAACTAATGAATAGGGGGTAGCCCTAGTAGAGGTACGCATTGATGTTCTGTATGCTAACAGAGTCATAGGCAACAGGTCAGGCCATCCTTTGTGATTGGCAGACATTTTTTGCATGATCTTCTTGATGTTTTTATTGGCTGCTTCGACAACGTCATTCATCTTGGGTCGGTAAATGACGAAATTGAGATATTTGATATGAAACTTGCTACATAATTCTCTCATCATCTAATTGTTTAGATTCTTGGCATTGTCTGATATGATCACCTCCGGCTGTCCGTATCGACAGACGACATTGTTTATGATAAAACCAATGATTACCTCTTTGGTGACTTTGGGAAAAGAGGCAGCTTCAACCCACTTGGTGAAGTAATCGATCATGGTGAAGATGAATCGATGACCATTGCTGGCTTTGGGATCTATTGGCCCAATCACATCCATTCCCCACATGCAAAAAGGTCATGGCAAACTCATATTGTGCAGCTCATTTGGGGGAGCATGGATAACATTTTCGTGGACTTGGCATTGGTAGCATCTCCTGACGTGATCATCACAGTCAGCTTTGAGAGAGATTCAGTAATGCCCGGTTCTTAATATCTTCTTGGCCAGCAAATGACCGCTCATGTGTGGACCGCAGACTCCACTGAGGACTTCATCCATCAGCCTCTGGGCTTGATCTTTGTCGAGGCATCTTAAAAGGCCTATTCCAGCATCCCTCTTATAGAGTGTGTCTCCGCTCAGATAAAACTTCATGGCCATCTTATGAATTCGCTTTCGTTCGGCTTGGCTTGCCCCAGCGGGTGTAGATCCATCCCGGAGATATCCCTTGATGTCTTGATACAAAGGCTTCTTAATATGGGGTATTTCATTTAATATTTCTCCAATGTAATTCCCGTATATCGAGGCCTTTTGGTTTGTGAATTTGATATCGGGAATTCCCCTCCTACCAGATATGTGCATCAGGGAAGCCAAAGTTGCCAATGCGTTCGCAAAGTCGTTCCTTCCTCGAGGGATGTGGATGAAGGTTATCTCTTCAAAATCCATGGATATGTTGATGACCTGCCGATGATAGGGCAGCAAATGCAATTCCTTGGTGTGGTATGCCTAGTGGTTTGTCTAATAACCAACTCTAAATCTCCAAAGACTAATAGACGTTGGATACCCATAGACTGGGCTAGTTTTAATACTCAATCGTGTTGTTGGTGTTGACAAACTGCAACTTGGTAGCCACAGGATACTATTCCCTCTGTACCAGAGACAAGGACTGCTCTAGCTCCAGCACCTTCCACGTTCACCGCTCCATCGAAATACATTCTCCAAGGTCGGACTGTATTCTCATGTTGAATTGTCATGATTTCGTGGTCTGGGAAATAAGTCTCCAGAGGTTCGAAATCTCTTGACGGTGCTTCAGCCAATTGATCTGCAATTCCCTGACCTTTGATGTACTTCTGAGTCATGTAGACAATGTCGAACTGTTAGAGGATCAACTGCCATTTGGACAATCAAAAATTCAACATTGGCTTGTTGAATACATACTTCAGTGGATCCATGCGGGATATAAGGTAGGTCGTGTGCCCATACAGATAATGTTGTAACCTAATGGCGGCCCATACTTACGCACAACATGTCTTCTCAATCAAGGTGTACTTCTGTTCTCTGCTGCTGAATCTCTTGCTGATGTAGTAGATAGCTCTCTCCCTGCTACTATCATCTTTCTGTCTTAGCATATAGCCCATTGTGTTGGCATTGATGAACAGGTACATAAACAGGGGAATTTCATCCCTCGGGGGTACCAAGACAGGCGCTTCAATCAACTACTTCTTAATGGCAAGTAACGCTTTTTGGCAATCTTCATTCCATTTTGTTGAGGAATTCTTCCTTAATAGCTTGAAGATGGGTTCACAAGTCGTCGTGAGCTGAGAAATGAACCGGCTTATGAAATTTATTCTTCTTAGAAACCCGCGTATCTCCTTCTATGTTCGGGGTACTGGCATCTTTGTGATAGCTTTAATCTTGGCATGATCCAGCTCAATGCCTCTATTGCTCACCAGGAATCCCAATTACTTGTCCCATTTGACGCCAAAAGCACATTTGGCTGGATTCAGCTTGAGGTTGTACTTACGCAACCTGTTGAACAGCTTCTTGAGATGGTTGATGTGATCGTCCTCCTTCCAGGATTTGACGATGATGTCATCCACATAAACCTCTATCTCCTTATGCATCATATCATGAAACTAAGGCCATCATGGCTCGCTGATATGTGGTATGTTGGGTTTGTATGTAACGCAATCATGCAATCAAATCACATAAATAGGGCGGAAGCGTAAAAACTAGGTTTTCAAAATTTATACAAACCCATAACCATGATCATGCTTTGTGCTTGTTATCAATAACAGAAAAGAGAGAACATGGAATTATACCTTTGAAGATCTAAGCTTCCTCAGGTACAAGTTCTACTCCTTTGATTCCTTTGATTCCTCTGATAGTGGCTCCTTCCCTTGAATAATTTCAGCCACCCAAATGTTTGGCCTCTAACGGTGATCCACCAAGGAAGATGAAGAACTCAAGAAGATGGGTAATTGGCTTAACCCTTGTTTCTATCTCTATAGAATATGTGTACTCCCAACTCTTGGAAAATTTCACACTGTATGCCTTATTTCTGATATAAGACTCTCTTATATAGATATTAGGTTAACCCTCCTAATCCAATTAGAATAGGGTTTAATTTAATTAATTAATTAATTACTTTTAATTAATTTATATCCTAATCTTTATTAGGATTGAGAGAGAGTACTGATATTATATTAATTCCTAAACTCCTTTAGAATTAAAATAATAATAATAATAATAATATTAATAAGACTCCTCTTATTAATTTATATTTAATATTTCTAAAATATTAAATAATAAACATTAAGCTATTTAATTTATTCTATCATCATAGATTAAATTAATTATACTTAATGCATTATTACTATCATGCCATTTTCTTCTTAAATAATTCTTCTTCCTTTTATGGCGTGACCCTTTAGGTTCTCCATATTAAACCGGTTGTGAATAAATCAATTAGAACAATTCTAATCTTATTTAAATAAACAAATTAAACTAATAATCTATTTAAATAAATAACATTTATTCTACAATAGGGATAAGCCTCCCTAGCGATAAACGACTTTCCAGATAATATAGATTTCAACATTAATCATAAAAGAACCTGTGAGTTAATAGTTACTGTACAATTCAATCCTTCCGCCATACAATGTCCCAATTAAATATAAGACATGGATTTACTGTCAAGTCTTAATTTATTTAATCATATGTATTTCGATTAGAAAATGCACAACTCCAAATAATGCAAATTAGAAACCTCTTTCTAATTTCATTCTACCTTGGCCAAGGATTCCTGGGTTGTCATTTAACGAATCACATAGGACATATCTCCTCTTTTACTAGAGGTGGTAGATTCTTTATTGATCATTCATTATCTCCATATGTAACTCATTACACCCAAGCATACCCTATATATGCCTTAAAAGGCCTTAAGGAATTAGTCAAAGTATAATTTGTTACATACAAGATACTATGATGATCTCAAGTCCAAGGATCACATGTACTACTATCACATTAGGAATTCCTATTGACAGGCGAGTAAAACTCCATTAGGTATTCCATAGCGAGTCACGTTCAGTGAACTTATTCTCCAATAAGCACCTACATACTTGCTTTAGTGTCTCCACACAAATGACCATGAGATCAGTCTTCCTCATCCAATGAGCAAGCAACATATGTACCAATCTATCCGGATTTACTAATCCCCTTTTTAGTAATCCCACGATTGGGAACTATTTTAGTTTTAAAGCTTTCTAAGAATTTAGATCTCATTAGCATGATCAACATCATGATTCTAAAAGCATTGCTTAAAACTATGGGTTATTTACATATTATAAAAAACAGCACCATGTAGATAATTAAATGCCTTTAATAAATAAATATTTTATTAATAAATAAATAAGATTGTTTACAAAGTATGTGCTTTATCATCATACATGATTGGCTTGTATGCACACTACTATCAACCGGCATTGATAAGGCCGAAGGATAAACGTCTATAACAGAAGGTTCCCTAGGGAATGATGAAAGATATCTTCCCCCTATCCTCTTTAGCGACCATGATTTGATGGTATCCAGCAAAGAAATCCACAAAAGAATACATGTCGTACTGTGCAATATTGTCTATCAAGATGTGGATGAAAGGTACCGGGAAATTATCCTTGAGGCAAGCTTTGTTCAAGTCCCTGTAATCTACACATACTCATACCTTCCCTCCGGGTTTAGGCACGGGAACTATGCTCGACAGCCACTCCGGGTATGTTGATACCATGATGATGCCGGCTTTGAATTGCTTGACAACCTCTTCTTTGACTTTCAGACTCCATTCAGGTTTCAGTCGTCTGAGCTTCTGCTTAACTGGCTTGGATCCATCCTTGATGGGGAGTCGATGGATGATAATGTCAGTAGACAGGCCAATCATGTCTTCATGTGACCATACAAACACATCCTAGAACTATGTTAAGATTTCAATCAGGTCGGTTCTTCGGTCATGGGTGAGGTCTAGGCCTATCTAGATTTCTTTGAGGTTTTTTGAGGTTTTTTGAGGTTCCGATATTGACAGTGGTGGTTTGGTCGAGGTTTGGTTTGGGTTTATCTTCGACCCATTCTTTGATCTCCTCAGGCACCTCACAGTCATCTATCTCCTCTTGATCGATCTCCATTAAGCCGAAGTTTAGTTCTACATCAAAGTCGTAGTCACTGTGACAGGTTGGCATCTCATCAGCAGGGACAAACAAATCCAATCTTGGAGTCCTGAAAACAAAATGCTTTCATTTTAATATATGAAACTGCTTAAACATACAAAGTATTTAGCAAAGCATGACAAAAGCTACTGCTATAGCTGTGCAACCAAAATAAGCAGTAAATGAAACCATGTTACAGGCACACGGACTTTCTGCCCTTTACCCTTTTTGAATGAGGCAAGGAACGCTGCTCCAGTTGTCCAGGGTTAAGTTATGAATAGGGAGGATACAAGATTTGTGGTCGTCTGTCTCTTCCTTGATGATGACTAAGACATCTTCAGATCAGAGCTAGGGTTTTCTTTGAACTGCCTCCCTTCCCCTTCTTGATGAGAGGAATTTGGATCTGATCCTCTTCGTCACTGTCTGGGATATCATCATTCATACCCTCGTAGTGTATAAGAACATGCATGTTGGCAAATGGGTCTCGTCCTTTGTATAGGAACTTTTCCTTTCCCTTTTTGCTCTCCCCATCAAGCTTTGGGGCTTTTCTCTCACTTACCAGTATGATTGGAGGAAACAATATGATTGATACAACAGCAGGTATCTTCCTCATTGGCTTCACAAATTCGGCATCAGTGAGGTTTGGCAATAGTATAGTTGAAGCAGAAACCTTTGGGTGCTTGTGTGGGTTCCAGTGGTTTGACCTGGCTGAATAACCCAATCCGGCTTTCCCTAGCTGGCTCGGGATTTGTACCGGACTCTTGATACCTTGTTGATTTTTCCCTAACCCTTCTCTAGGGCGGAAATCCAAAGATATCATCTCCTAACCTACCATCATTACTTCAGGGGAGACTTTTAGTTTCAGAGATGGTGCCCCGATAAGTAGGTACTGAGTATTGCTCACCTCTAATGCTTGAAAACTTGCAGGTTCAACCCCTTCATCCAGACTAATCACCGGCATGTCTCCCTATATGCAGATAGGGTATCCTGGTTCGGCATTAATCGTGATTAGGTTGCCATTGATAATGTACTTAAACTGCTGATGGAGGGTGGATGGAACGGCTCCTGCCATGTGGATCCACGGCCTTCCCAGCAACAAATTATATTCGGTGGTAATATTGAGTACCTGAAAGGATATATAAAAAGCGTGGGACTGATCTCCAATGGAAGCTCAATTTTTCCCACAGCCTCTCGGCGAGACCCATCGAAAGCCCGGATAACTACATGACTTGTACGGATTCGGTTTGGGTTGATTTTCATTCTTTCCAAGGTATCGTTAGGGCAGATGTTTAGAGACAATCCTCTATCTATTAGCACACCTTCGATCATATACCCTGATGACATCACTGCTATGTGCAGTAACTTGTGATGACTCGTCCCCTCTGCGGGTATATCATCGTCAGTGAAAGATATCACATTGCTATTGAAGATATGTTCTATCACGTGACGAAATTTCTCAGTGTCCACTGTCTTCAGCAGATGGGCTTCCTCCAATACTTTCACCAGAATGTTACGATGGTCCGTCGAGGATAAGACCAGATCTAGGATGGACATCTGCTTGGGTGCATCTTTCAGGCTTTGCTCTACCTTGATCTTGTTATGCCCTATTTTGCTGAGGAATTCTTCGATTTCCCATTCAGCCACTTTCTCTTTAGCTTTGATGACTGAATTGATCACCCGTTGAGTCAGATACAATGGATTCTCCTTGGATATGCTGGCAATATTGTTCGAGGTGGAACCCTCATCATTCCCATAGTTCCATGAGACTCTCTTCAGACTGATCATTGGATATTGCGGTCTAAAAGGCAATATTAAAGGTTCGGGCGCAGCTACCTTCACATGATTTTGTGCTTCTTAGATCCCTTTCCCTTGTAGTATTAAGGGTGTGATGGCTAATTCCTTCTCATATGAAATAACAGCCACTGTCCCCAGATTCCATGACATGGGAATAAAGAGTGTTTCCTCATCGGGGAGGCTATAATCTTGATTCCCTCTTATCAGCTCACCACTTTCAACAAGATTCTGAATCAGGTGATAAAGTCCCCAACAATCCTCGGTGTCATGATCAGGCGCATTGGAATGATACTGGTAGATTCTATCAGGCTTGAATTTCCTGGATCGAGGGTTCACCAGGGGTAACAAATCTATAACCATTCCCTCATTGATCAGTATTTAGAGGATTTCCTTCATCGGCTAGTTCAGATTAGTGAAATTCCTCTAAAAGGCGAATTCCCTATCAGCTTGGAACTTTTCTTCTTTGGCCACCTTGTTGGCCCAGGGTTCATGCTCATGAAACTAGGTAATGATCCCTCATACCAATGGGACTAATTTTTGGTGTAGGAAGACTTGCTTCAGACTGGTTTATCAGCTGCCTAGTTATCTGATGTTGATACACCATCAGATCCGCTAACTGTCCAATCTGTTCCTTGATAGACTTGATTTCATATTCTATCAGGAATCGCCTCTCTAAGAACTCCCAACTGTCTGGGCTATTGGTACTGGATTGAGTTGATTCTCCAACATACCAGAGGTATTTGGATCCTTCTCCATTCTTCGTGCTAATCATGTTGACACTCTCCTCTTTGTGCTGAGGGAGGGGATTGTCCTGCACGTGCGGTTGCTCCGGTTTGGTCCGTTGTTTATCAAGTCTTGGATCTTGTGCTTGAGAGCCCAACAGTCTTGTGAATCATCGCCCGGAGATCCGGAATGGTATGTGCACTTTTTACTTGGGTCAAAATTCCTTCCCCCGGTACTGGTTGGTGGAAGGAGTTGAACAATCTTCTTCTGTGCTGTCAACAGTTTCAGAACATTTTCTAGTGAATCCCCTAAAAGGGTGAACGTTCTCCGACGTTTGGCCTCCAAATTTTTTTGAAATGGAGAATTAGAAGGTTGGGCTGAAGCTTGGAAAGGGGAATAGTTCCTCCTTTGAATGGGCATACTACTCGAATCACCCCTCTGATTCTGTCCTTGCAATACTAAGGACACTTCTTCATCTTTCTTCTTGTGTACTCTCCAGGGATTACTCCCATAATTTCAGGATTGGATATGCTCGGTAACGGCTTCCAAGGCAGTAAGATCTTTTATCTTCCCAGATTTCAACCCCATATCAGCCATTTCTCTGTGCTTGATCATTTCTGAGAATGGTTTTCCTATGCCTGCTAGGACCTCTCATAATACGGAGTTTCTTGAATGTCGATGAAGGTCATGACTATCTCAAACTTAGTCATAGGTGGGGTGACTTGTGCTGCCACCCGCCTTCATCGTTGAGCATACTCTCTAAATGTCTCAGCGCTTTGCTTTTTGATTTTGTTTATTTGATATATGTCTGGCGCCATCTGGGATTGAAAGCTGTATTGATTGAGGAAAGCATGTGCTAACTCTTCCCAACTGTGAATTTTAGAATTATTTAACAGGGCATACCAGGCTCTAGCCACTCCGGTCAGACTCTTCTGGAACAATTGCATTCTGAGTTTCTCGTCCTCTGCATAGGATTTGATCACTCCAATGAATACCTTCAAATGGGTATAGGGATCTCCTAATCCATCGTATTTCTCAAAATCAGGGACTTGAAATTTTTCAAGATAACGAGCCCCTAGGAATATGCATAAGTCTGAGTAATTAACACTCCCAAATGCCCCAGTCCCTTTGATGGATCAAATGGTTTCTTCCATTTGTTGGACCTTCTTCAGAATATCACCAGCTTTTTGCTCTTTGTTAAGGATGGTGATTTTAGGGGTTTTGTTGGTCATATCCTGGTTCTGTGGTTCAGGAGTCTGAGTATCTTTCTTTCCGATCTCTTGACTGCCACTGGGTGTAACTGGTTCTGTAGGACCGGGTGTTTGCTTCCCTTGAAGGCTTTTTCTTTGTTCTTTTAAGAAAATAGCCAATTCAGCTATCTGGTTCTTTAATCCTTCAAACTCTTCCCTAGACACAGGGGTGGATTCTGGTTGAGCACTTGAAGCCATGTCTGAAGATGGACTTAGTGCTTTCTTAGATTTTGAACTGGTAACGGGACCAATTTTTACCTACAACAAACATAGGTGTGTTAATTTTCTGATGTAGGTATTAGGCGGATGCATGCTAGGCAATGTGTCTATTTTTTGAGGTTTTTTAATCATATCATGTAAAACAAAGGTCAGTTGTTTTAACGACAGTATAGTATGACAGGATTTACATGACATGAAATGTATATTAAAATTTGCATCGAATTTGAAAGAGAAAGGCATGAAGAAGCTTCCCTTCGAATTTGGTTAATTAGAGGTTGACCTATCTTAGGCTACTCTCACGGCTTTTTGGCATGAAGGTCCCCAGATCATCGCAATCTATTAGAGGGGAAATTAATCCAATCTTTCAATTGGAGCGGATCTGAGTGGTGCCTTTCCTGAGCCTTGCAGAATTAGTCTTCTTTGAGTCCAGTAATCAAACAACGACGGTTCGCCTCCTCGTGGAGGAATCACACAACATACATTCACATACATCGTGTCTCAGCATATGAAATGATGACATTGTGCGAAGCACTAATATAAAGCAGTAAAGCATCCATTCACATCCATTCAATGTAAAACGCAGCATCCATACATATGCAGATATAAAAGGAAATTTTGAAAAGATTTTGAGCGTGGCCTAAGCCCTCTACTGTCCCCAGCAGAGTCGCCACCTGTCGACGTCGGGAAAAAATACCGTCGAGTTTTGGACGGAATCTTTCTCTCTTCCTAAGTGTTTTATTTTCTCTACCCTTATTACCTTGTTTGTTTATAAAGGGTGAAGTTTCTTTACGAAAAGGCCAATATGTATCATGTCGACGATTTGAACGGTTTACAAAGTCGCCAGTTGGTTGTTTTGAAATTGTTGTACCAACTCAACCGAGTTTTGTTTGCAGTTAGGCCCAATTGCTGGACACTATAGAAACTTGATCTTTGAAACCTAAGTTCTAAGCTCGGGGGCTTGGTTAAGTGGGGGGAAGGTGTTAGGCCCCCCCCCCCCCCAACTCCCGTGAAAACACGGTACCGCATCTTTTCAATATTTTCCTTTTTATTTGCAATGTGTGTGTGAATGCTGGAAGAAATTGGGCCTACATTTGATTGATTTGAAAGTATGGACGTGCTTCATTGAACCTATATACGAAGGGTTTGATTTGATTTGTAAAAGTCCTTTTTAGACAATATATTAAAATGATGTTTTGAAAGCAGGTTTTCAAACCCTTACGCTCACGTAGAAATTAAAGCATGTTGATACTTCCATTTTTTATCTTTTCAACCTTTTGGCTCAATTTGAATGGTGATTGTCAGGCTGCGAAGCATCCTCGACCACAGAATATTTATAAGTGTCGGTCTTCTCATGGGCATGACAGCCATCAGAGTGACTCTAGCACGACAAACTATTATTTCATTATGTTTGAGACCTTAAACCCAGATAACCGTTTTAAGGTCTTTCGGATGTACATTTTTTTACAGAAAACTGGCAGCGTACATTTTTAATGTGGAGTTTGTCCATCGTGGGAATCAGATTCTGATCAGTTTGATCATGAATCCCATGATTCCTAGGCTCATAGAGAGAAGCCAAGAAAACCTGCACATGACAGATATTTACAGAAAATGTATATTTACATCTATACGTCGCAAAACAGAGGATTCATCAGTCAAATCCTTGCTTGCGCGTAGCCAAAGCTTCTCGTTCCTAATAGATAGCGATCTAAGGGTCGCAAGGTTGCTTTAAAATAATAAAACTAGAAAGAAAACTAGATTTAAATAAATCTTAGTCATTTCTAGCTTCCCGTTATGGGTTGGACCTATTTTGAACCGTTTGAAAGGCAGAAAGGGCCAGATTTAAAAAAAACTAACTTGCCGAATTGATGTAAATGTCAATTCATATCAAATGAATATTTAAAGCAGAAATTTAATCACAATGAATAAAGCATATATATATAATTATATATATACGAAAGCTGTAAAGGGCGATGGGTTTTCACTCTTAGGCCGGTAATAGAACATAAATATATATAAAAGCTGTAAAGGGCAACGGATTTGCCATCCTATGCCTAAACTGGAATGGAAATATATATATATATATATATATATATATATATATAAGCTGTAAAAAAGCCACGGAGTATTCTAGGCTTGACAAAATTGAAATATATATATATATGTATAAAAGCTATAAAGGGCGACAGATTTCAAATCATATGCCCGAACTGGAATGGAAATATATATATATTTATAAAAGCTGTAACGAGCCACGGATTATTTCAGGCTTGACAGAATTGAAATATATATATATATATATATAAAAAAATTATAAATGAGCCACGAACAAATCCAGGCTCGACAAAATTGAAATATATATATATATATATATATATATATATATTATAAAAGCTGTAAAGAGCCACGAATTTATCCAGGCCCAGCAGAATGGAAATATATATATATATATATATATATATATAAGCAGTAAAAAGGTCACAAATTTTTAATCCATGCCAAACTGAAATATAAATGTTAATATATACAGTTAGTATATATATATTAAAGCAATAAAGGCCACGAAATAGTAATCCAGACCAAATGAAGTCAGAAAAATTTATATATATATATATAGTTACATATATAAAAGCAGTAACTACCACGAATTTGCCATCCGGGCTTAACAGAATTGAAAAGTTAGTATATATATAGTCAAATATATACATAATAAAGCCAAAAAGGACACGAGTCAGAGACGCAGTCCCAAAAAGTTAATATATATGTATATACATATATAAAAGTAATTAAAATCAGCGGATCGTTGATCTGGACTATGCAAATGCAAAAAAACGTATATATGTACTAAAATGTACTTAAAAGTACGCAAAAACGGCCACGGAACTGAGTTCTGGGCAAAACCAGACGATGAAACTTTATGTGCACGTGTATTAATGCGCAATGAAGTAGAAAACGAGTTCTGATCGTAAAAATACTTACAATGGACTGCTATACGGGCTTTTTGCCACTTGGTAGGCTTCAAATGGATGTTTCCACCAGTTAATTTTGGGTATGTTGTAGTATGAGTATACCTACGTGTTAGAGTAATAAAATCTGGGTTTGGAGTACTAGAAGTCGGGCTAGGAAACGAAATGGGCGGAGTTTCAGAGCGTTTTCTATTTTTTCTTTTTTCTTTTTGGCAAGAGGGCACTTGTATTTAAAGACCCGATGGAAGCAGTCCTACCCGCGACAGCCGAGGGTCTACCTGCGGCTCCACGTGGCAGGGCCCACATTATGGGTCCTGTCGTCTCGAAGTATGTGCACTCCGAGCAACGCGATGTCAAGTTCGAGACTTTCTAACTTTTGATCGGAGCGTCTGTTTGAGGTGTGCTATACCTTTTCGGAAAGCCCTCACCGAGAGCGTCACAATGACATGGGACTAAATCTTTTCTGAGTCCAAGAAGTCGAGTTCATAACCGGATCTTCGTTTCTTCGTAGTTTATCCGTTGAGCTGTATTGTGTTGTTTTCACTCGGGATCAATGTTATGGTTCTTTCTGACAATGATGGCATCGATTCGGCTTGATTTTGACCGGATTGGCTTCAAGTTGGTAAAATAAGCATTTTGCCCCTCTAGGGGTTGTCTCCTGTACTAGCACGGTCTTCGACTGTCTCCTAGGGATTGTTTCCGAGGTTTTGATCTTAGCCGACTCTGTTTGTCTTCAGGGTTGTCTCCGAGGCTGACTTGGTTTCTCAGGGTTGTCTCTAGGGATGATGTGATGCTTCGCTGTTGGGTTTGTACGTAACGCAATCATGCAATCAAATCACATAAATAGGGCAGAAGCGTAAAAAACTAGGTTTTCAAAAATTTATACAAACCCATTACCATGATCATTCTTATGCATCAATTATCAGTGAATGAAAAAGGAGAAAAACAGAATTATACCTTTGAAGATCCAAGCTTCCTCAGGTACAAGTTCTACTCCTTTGATTCCTTTGATTCCTCTATAGTGGCTCCTTCCCTTGATCAATGTCAGTCACCCAAATGTTTGGCCTCTAACGGTGATCCACCAAGGAAGATGAAGAACTCAGTAAGATGGGTTATTGGCTTAACCCTTGTTTCTATCTCTATAGAATATGTGTACTCCCAACTCTTTAAAAATTCACGTACCTTATTTCTGATATAAGACTCTCTTATATAGATATTAGGTTAACCCTCCTAATCCAATTAGAATAGGGTTTTATTTAATTAATTAATTAATTACTTTTAATTAATTTATATCCTAATCTTTATTAGGATTGAGAGAGAGTACTGATATTATATTAATTCCTAAACTCCTTTAGAATTAAAATAATAATAATAATAATAATAATATTAATAAGACTCCTCTTATTAATTTATATTTAATATTTCTAAAATATTAAATAATAAACATTAAGCTATTTAATTTATTCTATCATCATAGATTAAATTAATTATACTTAATGCATTATTACTATCATGCCATTTTCTTCTTAAATAATTCTTCTTCCTTTTATGGTGTGACCCTTTAGGTTCTCCATATTAAACCGGTTGTGAATAAATCAATTAGAACAATTCTAATCTTATTTAAATAACCAAATTAAACTAATAATCTATTTAAATAAATAACATTTATTCTACAATAGGGATAAGCCTCCCTAGCGATCAACGACTTTCCAGATAATATAGATTTCAACATTAATCATAAAAGAACCTGTGAGTTAATAGTTACCGTACAATTCAATCTTCCACCATACAATGTCCCAATTAAATATAAGACATTTTAAGACATGGATTTACTGTCAAGTCTTAATTTATTTAATCATATGTATTTCGATTAGAAAATGCACAACTCCAAATAATGCAAATTAGAAACCTCTTTCTAATTTCATTCTACCTTGGCCAAGGATTCCTGGGTTGTCATTTAACGAATCACATAGGACATATCTCCTCTTTTACTAGAGGTGGTAGATTCTTTATTGATCATTCATTATCTCCATATGTAACTCATTATACCCAAGCATACCCTATATATGCCTTAAAAGGCCTTAAGGAATTAGTCAAAGTATAATTTGTTACATACAAGATACTATGATGATCTCAAGTCCAAGGATCACATGTACTACTATCACATTAGGAATTCCTATTGACAGGCGAGTAAAACTCCATTAGGTATTCCATAGCGAGTCACGTTCAGTGAACTTATTCTCCAATAAGCACCTACATACTTGCTTTAGTGTCTTCACATAAATGACCATGAGATCAGTCATCCTCATCCAATGAGCAAGCAACATATGTATCAATCTATCCGGATTTACTAATCCCCATTTTAGTAATCCCACAATTGGGAACTATTTTAGTTTTTAAGCTTTCTAAGAATTTAGATCTCATTATCATGATCTCATCATGATTCTAAAACCATTGCTTAAAACTATGGGTTATTTACATATTATAAAAACAGCACCATGTAGATAATTATATGCCTTAAATGAATATTTTATTAATAAATAAATAAGACTGTTTACAAAGTATGTGCTTTGTCATCATACATGATTGGCTTGTATGCACACTACTATCAATCTCCCACTTGCACTAAAGCCAATCGCCATGGTATCTCATACCCATCTTCTCTAAGTGACGATCAAACTGCTGCTGTGTTAAAGCTTTAGTGAATGGATCTGCAATGTTGTCTTGAGAGTCCACACGCTCCAAGGTGACGTCTCCTCTTTCAATGATCTCCCTGATCAAGTGAAATCGCCGCAACACGTGTTTAGATTTCTGATGAGACCTGGGTTCCTTAGCCTGTGCAACCACTCCGCTGTTGTCACAGTATACGGGAACTGCTTCTCCAATGCTAGGAACCACACCAAGTTCAGTTATGAACTTCTTCATCCAAACAGCTTCCTTTGCAGCTTCACTTGCAGCTATATACTCTGCCTCTGTCACTGAATCAGCAACCGTTTGCTGCTTGGAACTCTTCCAACTCACTGCACCTCCGTTCAAAGTAAACACATACCCTGAAACAGATTTACTGTCATCTTGGTCTGTTTGAAAACTTGAGTCCGTGAATCCCTCAAGTTTTAATTCAGACCCACCGTAGACAAGAAAAATATCTTTAGTCCTTCTCAAGTACTTTAGGATATTTTTCACTGCCTTCCAGTGCTCTTCTCCTGGATTCGACTGGTAGCTGCTTGTTACACTAAGTGCGTGAGCAACATTCGGTCTAGTACATATCATACCGTACATGATAGATCCTATTGCAGAAGTATAAGGGATCTTACTCATACGGTCTCTCTCCTCAGGTGTCTTTGGGGCCTGTTTCTTGGAGAGATTTATTCCATGGCTCATCGGCATAAGACCTCTTTTGGAATCTTCCATGCTAAACCTCTTTAGCATCGTATCAATGTACGTTCCTTGGGATAAGCCGAGCATCCTTTTAGATCTATCTCTATAGATCTTTATCCCCAAAATATAGGATGCTTCACCCAAGTCCTTCATGGAGAAGTTTTTAGATAACCAGATTTTAATGGATTGTAACATAGGAATGTCATTCCCTATCAGTAATATATCATCAACATATAATACAAGGAATGATATTGCGCTCCCACTAACCTTCTTGTATACACATGGTTCATCCTCGTTTTTGATAAAATCAAACTCTTTGATTGTCTCATCAAAACGAATGTTCCATCTACGAGAAGCTTGCTTCAACCCATAAATGGATCGTTGTAGCTTACAGACTTGATTTGTTCCAACTTTTGAAATAAATCCCTCTGGCTGTGTCATATACACATCCTCCTCAAGTTTCCCATTGAGGAAGGCCGTTTTCACGTCCATCTGCCAGATCTCATAGTCGTTGTAAGCTGCAATCGCAAGCAAAATTCGAATGGACTTGAGCATGGCTACTGGTGAGAAGGTTTCATCATAGTCAACTCCTTGTCTTTGTTTGAAACCTTTTGCAACCAGTCGGGCCTTATAGGTCTCTACCTTTCCGTCTGCTCCAGTCTTTTTCTTAAAAACCCATTTACACCCAATAGGTTTAATACCTTCAGGTGGTGAAACCAAAGACCATACTTTGTTTTCATACATGGAGTCCATTTCGAATTTCATGGCTTCAAGCCATTTCCCTGAGTCTTTATTACTCATAGCCTGTTCGTAATTCAATGGATCATCATCATTCATGATGTGTACCTCATCGTCATCCTCTATAACGAATCCATACCTCTCAGGTATCTTCGGTACTCTTCCAGATTTACGAACAGGGTGTGGTACAGTGGGTTCTTCTACTTGGTTAGGTACCTGATTTTGGTCCGTGGTAACTTGTGGTTCTTGAACTTCTTCAAGATATATCTTGCTCCCACTGACCCCTTCATGGATAAACTCTTTCTCCAAGAAGGTAGCATGTTTCGCAACAAACACCTTTTGATCAGTTGGATGATAGAAATAATACCCTACGGTTTCTTTAGGGTATCCCACAAATCTACACTTATCGGATTTAGTCTGTAGCTTATCATTTTCAAACTTTTTGACATAAGCTGGACAACCCCAAGTCTTAACATGCTTAAGATTTGGTTTCCTCCCTTTCCACATCTCATATGGAGTCTTTGGGGCGGATTTGATAGGTACCTTGTTAAGTAGGTATGCAGCCGTTTCTAGGGCATATCCCCAGAAGGAAATTGGAAGGTCGGTAAAACTCATCATGGATCGAACTATGTCCAACAGTGTTCGATTTCTCCTTTCAGATACTCCATTTAACTGTGGTGTACCTGGAGGAGTCCATTGTGAGATTATACCATTTTCTCTGAGACAATTGAGAAACTCACTGCTTAAGTATTCTCCACCTCGATCTGATCGAAGTATCTTAATACTCTTGCCCGTTTGTTTCTCTACTTCACTTCTGAACTCTTTGAACTTTTCAAATGATTCTGATTTGTATTTCATTAAATACACATATCCAAATCTTGAGTGATCATCAGTGAAAGTAATAAAATAAGAATACCCACCCCGTGCACTTGTTGTCATAGGTCCACAAATGTCTGTGTGAATCAATGCCAACAACTCTGTAACTCTCTCTCCTTTTCCACTAAAAGGAGATTTAGTCATTTTACCCATGAGACAAGATTCACAAGTTGGATATGATTCATAATCAGATAGCTCGAGGAGCCCATCTTTATGCAACTTGGATAATCTTGTTTCATTGATATGACCGAGTCTACAGTGCCACATATAGGTATAATTAATATCATCTCTTTTCCTTTTGTTAATTTGTTCAATTTGAAATATATTTTCTTGTAAGTCGAGTGTATAAAGTCCATTTCGCAAATTTCCAATACCATATAAAACATCGTCTTTATAAATAGAACAACCATTGTTCTTTATAATAACGTCAAAACCTTCCATATCCAATACAGAAATTAAAATAATATTTTTAATAATATTCGGAACATAATAACAATTATTAAGATAAATGGATTTGCCCGAAGGCATTGCTAAACAATAAGTTCCTACAGCTAATGCAGCAACTTTTGCTCCATTTCCCACTCGTAGGATCACCTCATCTTTGTTTAGCTTTCTACTTCTGACCAGTCCCTGCACAGTATTACATATGTGAGAACCACAGCCGGTATCCAATACCCAAGTAGAATTATGACTTTCAGAAAAATTAATTTCAATCATAAACAAACCTTGATTGGAAGTCGAAGCTTCTCCAAGCTTCTTCTCTGCTAGAAACTTCTTGCAGTTCCTCTTCCAATGTCCCGGCTCATTGCAATGAAAGCACATTCCTTTAGCTGGTTCAGGTTTCTTTTGCTCCTTTTCTTTCCCTTTTCCCTTAGCCTTCTTAGATTTCTTCTTTTCAGTAGACACCTTGGGCCTCTTCCTTTTATTGGAAGAATCCACCATCAAGACATGGTTCTTCTTGGATGAGAAGTGACCTTCTGCAGTTTTCAGCATGTTAAGCAGCTCAGGTAAGCTGACATCTAGCTTATTCATGTGAAAATTAACCACAAACTGCGAGAAGGTCTCAGGGAGTGACTGCAAGACCAAGTCTTGACTCAACTCCCCATCCATGACGAACCCAAGCTGTCCAAGGCGTTCAATCAAATTGATTACCTTCAGAACATGAGTCTCGACGGCAGTGCCCTCGGTCATCCGAGATCGGAAGAGCTCCTTAGATATCTCATATCTAGCAGTCCTACTCTGTTCACCATACAACTCCTTGAGGTGAAGCAACATAGCAGGAGCATCCATTTTTTCGTGCTGACGCTGAAGCTCGTTATTCATGGATGCGAGCATGATGCATTGAGCCACAGATGCATCATCTTGCCACTTATTGAAAGTGGCAATCTCTTCCTCAGAGGCTGTTTCTGAAACAGATTCAGGGATAGTGGAATTTAGGACATAAGAAATCTTTTCAGCAGTGAGAACAATTCTCAGATTTCTTAGCCAGTCCTCATAATTCGGGCCGGTAAGCTTATTTGCATCAAGTATGCTTCGTAGTGAGATTAGTGATTTTGACATTTTTAAAATTCTGCATGTGAAAAGACAACATTTTAGCAAACATTCATTTTATTAACTTTGCATACCAAAATAAATTTAGGTCTTTATTTTAAATTGGTATCTCCCACTATTTTCATCAAACTATATTACCCTCACTCATATAGTTCGGCAATATCTAATTAAAGATTTGCTAGTGAGATTAAGGATTCCATTTCAAATGTATATAACCTTGTGGATAGCACAACAAGCGATATACAACTAAATAGGTAGACAACTCTTGTCAATTACATCACCATGTAACTCCTTTTATTTTGCCTCTTAAATCATAATGGTCATGTGTGTGCACATCCGAACTAAAATGATTTAAGTTAAGTCCAGCCTAGCACTTCCATAAATTCAAAAAAGAAAAATTTTCGTCCTTGTGGATAGCACAACAAGACTAGATCGTTCAATTTTCTTGATAAGCATCAAATGTGATTAATTAACATCTTAAATATTCAATACTCGCCTTGTGGATAGCACAACAAACTCATATTAAATATTTAATACTCTATTAACTAATCATGCTAGAAGGCGACGTTCGATATTCCAAATATCATTTGAACGCTTCAGACTTAATAATATTTCTTTGAGGGATTTGTTATTATTTGTCTCATCTTTTTAAGCGCGCATGCACATATATATATAAAATACGCGTCATTTTATTAAACATGCGAAGCATGTTGGTATAAAATATAATATATATAATATTTAGCATGCAATATAGAATACTATATTCTACCCGGATTGATTATGGATTTTTATTCTAGTTTAGTTCACTAGAGCCACCAAGTGAACTAAAAGGTCAAACCTAGGAGTGCAAGAATTTAAATTTAAATATAACTATTACATTTAAACCCTGGCTCCATACAAATGAGTCTTCACGCGTTCCTTGCTCCTTGGTCTCCAATTTCTTCAAAATAATTCTAACTATCTCTATTACATTAACTATTTAAAATTAAATAGAAACCTTGATCAGCAGTCAAGGGGAAGTACATAGAAAGGAGATAGAATTTACATCGAGAATAAAACTAGAGAAGACGAGGTACGCAAACCCCATTTTATAAAACCCATTCATTCAAGCATTCAACCAAAATAAAATCCAATCACATTGGTCATAGTCCATAATCAATCCCTTTTATTACCATACATATCATCATACGTATCAATAAAACTTATTCATCTCATGAAAATAAATTCATTCCATATATGTATTAATATCAGTTAATGGGCAAAAGTTTGCTAAACTTTGTTTTTGGAAAAATAAACTCCTTTATTTCATTCAAAAACAATTCCAAATTAAACTCTTTAATTTTAGCAATTTTGAAATCTCATTTCATATAAAATAAACATCTTTATTTTAAACCTTTATTAATTAAATAAACCATTCATTTAATTAAATAAAAAAAAATTCAGTTCCTGTCCAGTGGCGCAGCTGCGCCAAGAATGTAAAGGGAACCGGCGCAGCTGCACAGCATGAAAACCAGGAATAGCACCCGGCGCAGCTGCGCAGCAATATTGCCTTGTACCGGCGCAGCTGCGCAGCTTCGCAGAATCTGAAAAAATTTTGTTGCCCAGAACTCGATCCAATCGCATATCATACATGTATGGAATCACATAGACTGATAATTAGCACAAGATTGGCTCTGATACCACTGTTGGGTTTGTACGTAACGCAATCATGCAATCAAATCACATAAATAGGGCGGAAGCGTAAAAAACTAGGTTTTCAAAAATTTATACAAACCCATTACCATGATCATTCTTATGCATCAATTATCAGTGAATGAAAAAGGAGAAAAACAGAATTATACATTTGAAAATCCAAGCTTCCTCAGGTACAAGTTCTACTCCTTTAATTCCTTTGATTCCTCTGTAGTGGCTCCTTCCCTTGATCAATGTCAGCCACCCAAATATTTGGCCTCTAACGGTGATCCACCAAGGAAGATGAAGAACTCAGTAAGATGGGTTATTGGCTTAACCCTTGTTTCTATCTCTATAGAATATGTGTACTCCCAACTCTTAAAAAATTCACGTACCTTATTTCTGATATAAGACTCTCTTATATAGATATTAGGTTAACCCTCCTAATCCAATTAGAATAGGGCTTTATTTATTTAATTAATTAATTACTTTTAATTAATTTATATCCTAATCTTTATTAGGATTGAGAGAGAGTACTGATATTATATTAATTCCTAAACTCCTTTAGAATTAAAATAATAATAATAATAATAATATTAATAAGACTCCTCTTATTAATTTATATTTAATATTTCTAAAATATTAAATAATAAACATTAAGCTATTTAATTTATTCTATCATCATAGATTAAATTAATTATACTTAATGCATTATTACTATCATGCCATTTTCTTCTTAAATAATTCTTCTTCCTTTTATGGTGTGACCCTTTAGGTTCTCCATATTAAACCGGTTGTGAATAAATCAATTAGAACAATTCTAATCTTATTTAAATAAATAAATTAAACTAATAATCTATTTAAATAAATAACATTTATTCTACAATAGGGATAAGCCTCCCTAGCGATCAACGACTTTCCAGATAATATAGATTTCAACATTAATCATAAAAGAACCTGTGAGTTAATAGTTACCGTACAATTCAATCCTTCCACCATACAATATCCCAATTAAATATAAGACATGGATTTACTGTGAAGTCTTAATTTATTTAATCATATGTATTTCGATTAGAAAATGCACAACTCCAAATAATGCAAATTAGAAACCTCTTTCTAATTTCATTCTACCTTGGCCAAGGATTCCTGGGTTGTCATTTAACGAATCACATAGGACATATCTCCTCTTTTACTAGAGGTGGTAGATTCTTTATTGATCATTCATTATCTCCATATGTAACTCATTATACCCAAGCATACCCTATATATGCCTTAAAAGGCCTTAAGGAATTAGTCAAAGTATAATTTGTTACATACAAGATACTATGATGATCTCAAGTCCAAGGATCACATGTACTACTATCACATTAGGAATTCCTATTGACAGGCGAGTAAAACTCCATTAGGTATTCCATAGCGAGTCACGTTCAGTGAACTTATTCTCTAATAAGCACCTACATACTTGCTTTAGTGTCTCCACACAAATGACCATGAGATCAGTCATCCTCATCCAATGGGCAAGCAACATATGTACAATCTATCCGGATTTACTAATCCCCATTTTAGTAATCCCACAATTGGGAACTATTTTAGTTTTTAAGCTTTCTAAGAATTTAGATCTCATTATCATGATCTCATCATGATTCTAAAAGCATTGGTTAAAACTATGGGTTATTTACATATTATAAAAACAGCACCATGTAGATAATTATATGCCTTAAATGAATATTTTATTAATAAATAAATAAAATTGTTTACAAAGTATGTGCTTTGTCATCATACATGATTGGCTTGTATGCACACTACTATCATCGGGGTTGTCTCCGAAGGTTGAATTGATATCCTGGGGTTGGCACCGGGGCTCCTGTACCTCCCGGGTTGTCACCAGGGCTGCTTGACATCCCGGTATAGTTACCGGGGCTTCACTTGACATTTCGGTGTTACCGGAGTTTGACTTGACATCCCGGTATTGATACCGGGGCTGGGTTGACATCCCGATATTGAGATCGGGGCTAAGTTGATATCCCGATATTGAGACTGGGGCGAAGTTGACATCCCGGTATTGTGACCGGGATTGAGTGACATACCGGTATTGAGACCGAGGCTGAGTTGACATCCCAATATTGAGACCGGGGCTGAGTTGTCATCCTAGTATTGTGACCGGGGCTGAGTTGACATCCCGGTATTGAGACCGGGAGGCAAAGGACGATTTTACCCTCCTGCAATGTTAGTAACAGGAATGTGAAATTTCGAGTGTCTACACACATTAAATTTTTAGTTTTTAACTGATGTGGGACATGGCTTTCCACATGTATTTATTATCATTTATCATTTTCAAGGGTGATCTTTGAGAGTTAATATCTCATTCATTACTCTATAGATTTGCGCTTCCAAATACTTAATTTAATCTACTCATGAAGTATAACACATTAATATATGAAATCATTAAAATTAATTAATGATACACACATTAAATTAAGGCTCAAATTCTAACAATAAAATACTTATTTTATTATTTTATAATTAACTTAATCTGCTTTTATAAATTTAATACAGTCACTATTTTAATCATAAAATTTATTGTACTTTGATCGTATAACATCATTTTTAAAACTAACAACCTAGTAACAATAAGAGCATCACGCCACCCCAAAAGTGGCCATTCTAATATTGTAAAGGATAATAATATATATCAATAAATATTTGACGAAATTAAATTATAATTAATATAAAAATATATAAGTGATAAGATAAAATAAATTAAAATGAGATATTTTTTAATTCTTATTTATTATATGTATGTACCTTGTAATTATAATTCTGTTCAAAACTTTAACAATGTATAGCAAGAAGACGGATTTAAAGCATTTCTCTTAAATAACACTCTCTCTTAAATAATACTTCTTTATTAAAATTATGTCGTTTTAGAGATCCTTTTAAAAATTAAGTGGGGTCGCGAGTGACATTTTTGTAAATAAAAGGAAAGCAAGTGGAACCACTCTATTTTAATATTATTTTGTTCTTTAAAAGAATCTCCAAAACAACTCAGTTTTAATAAATGAGTACTATTTGAGTGAGAGAGTACTATATTAAGAGGAGTGTTTTAGATTCGTTATATGTATATCAAACTCTATTGTAAATATGTATGTCAAGAAAGGGCAAGATTGAGTTGCCGCCTTTTCCAACTGCTAACGAAATTAGAAACCAAACCATCCACAAAATTTATTTATAAACAAAAAAGAAAGGCAAAAAGCACCCTTACCCCTGTGGTCGTCGACTTGTAAGTATTTGTCCATTGAATTTTAAAAATATTTAATTGGCCCACTGTGATTTTTAAAAAGTAAAATTCAGGTCATTCTGTCTAATTTTTGTCACAGACGTTAAAAAATTAGTTGTGTTTTCGTATGTGGTTTTTTGAAAAATAAAATAAAATACGTGTATTTGCTAGGCGGGAGGAAGCTTATAAAGAAATGAAAAAAATATCATTATTTTCTTATGTGGCAACACACAAAAAATAAAATAAATAAAATCATTAATTATGTGGCAAAAAATAATTAAAATAATACTAAAATTAAAATAAATATTTTAATTCATTTTCTTTATAATTTTTTCTTTTCCAATAAAAAAATAAAATCATTAATTATGTGGCAAAAAATAATTAAAATAATAATAAATTTAAAATAAATATTTTAATTCATTTCCACATAATTAATGATTTATTTTTTTATTTTTTTTGTTGGAAAAGAAAAATTATAAAGAAAATGAATTAAAATATTTATTTTAATTTTATTATTATTTTGCCACATAATTAATGGTTTTATTTTTTTAAATTTTTTTTGTGTTACCATATAAGAAAATAATGATTTTTTCCATTTCTTTATAAGCTTCCTTCTGCCCAGCAAATACACGTATTTTTTTTTTTTCAAAATGCCACCTAGGAAAACACAACTGATTTGTTAACATTTGTGACGAAAATTGAACGGAATGACCTGAATTTTATTTTTTAAAAATTACAGTGGGCTAATTGAATAGTTTTAAAGTTAAATGGCGAAATACTTACAAGTAGTGGTGCATAAATAGCCCAAGGCCTGCAGCCTGGCCTTGGTCCGACCTGGTCAAAGACAAGCCTGGTCAAAGCCCGAGACGGTCAGGCCATGCCTGTAAGACTAACAACATACCACATTTTTTGGACTCAAATCTGGCCCGGCCTGACCTTTAAAAAAGCCTGGACTGGCTTGGCCTACAAACTAATCCGGCCTGAGGCCTAGACCAACCCGCAGCTTGGACCTGTCATTGTGTTGTGAGCTTGGCTTTGATACTTGCTAGTGCTTTTATAAGAATAACTTGCTTAAACTTTTACCAGTTATTCAATGTAGGATGCTCTGAGCTAGGCTTGGTACTTGCTAGTGTTTTTATAAGAATAAATTCCTTGAGCTTTTACCAAATATTCATTGTGGGACTTGGAAAGAAGGGGATATCATATAGATACTTAAGCAAAACATTTCATCGTGCAACACTGATCATTTTGGGGGCCTCTAGCATACTCCATTCTTTTTCAATATCAAAAGACACGCATAGATGTATCTAATGCAAACACAAGTCTCAATCAAATAACCCAACAAATCATCCATGCGCGTTACCTTTAACCCTTCAAAAACTCCCTTCTTTTTTAGAAGAACAACATATCATAGACTTTCTTTCACCTTTCAGTCAAGACCCATCTCAACTGCCCCTGTTCCAAGCCAACAGCACATTGCCCATCTCATTTTAGACCAAAAATCAGCTTCCCAATCCCTCCAGACCTTCAGATGGGCCTGAAAGCTCCCAAATTTCATACACAGCCAATCCACCTACAGAGCTTTAGTCCACAAGCTTTGCACTTTTCGCCGTTTCGAAGGAGCTTTGCTTGACGAATAGAATTGGTGATGGGTTTAAGCTTTTGCAACTGATTAAGAACCGGGGTGTGATCCCGAATACGATCATCTATAACACACTGCTTCATGCTCTTTGCAAGAATGGGAAAGTTGGGAGCAAATGCATAAGAACGAGAGGCCATTGGTTCAAATGCATCTTTGTTTCAAAGTCCCACATTGCTTGTTATACCACTCTTCTTCTAATTTTGTTTTATAAATAAAGGAGAGTAAGATTAGATTTTGTAAAACAAACATAAAAGTCCGAAGTTGAAATTTTTAGGTTGGGCCTGGGCTTAGCTGGGGCCTGATCTGGCCTGGCTTGAAGGCCTTAACACAGGCCACAAAATTTATTGCCAAATCTGGCCTGGTAGTTTAAAAGTCGAGATCTGATCTGATCAACGGTCAAAGTCTGACAGGCTACTGACCTGTTGTGCATCACTTACAAGTCGATGACCACTTTTTGCCAAAAAAGAAAAGACTCCAGAAAACAGAAATAATGAAAATAGCAATTGTTCACTTTCATTCGCATCTTTATTTTTCTCAATAACAAACCCTAATTCTTTCCATTTCCATTCAAATTGAGCTCAACACGGGATAGAATGAGTAATTTAAGAGCAATTTGTAGACCTCACGCAGTGATTGCTTGTTGTTGCAAAGCTCGAGCTCGATCGATTTCTAGGGTTTCAATCCCTAATTTAAAACCTCGATTATCTTCACCGTCCGTGTTCTCTGCTAGTTTTGATTCTTCAGAGATACCTAATATCGAGCCGTGGGTTCGGTTGAATCATCAGAGGAGGACTTTGGTTAGGGCGGCTAATTGGACTGACGGCAACACTCCCTACGAAACTCTCGGTATAATATATATATATATATATATATATATATATATATATATATATATATATATATATATATATCTTTCACTCCCTGTTTGCAATTTTGTCTTAAGAGAACCAAAAACTGGGATTAGCAACAAAAATATTGATTTTGTGACCGTACCGGAATTTCATTTGTGTGACTAATTATGTGCGACAATTGTGTCGTTAAATGTATATTTGTGTTGCTAAATGTGTATTAGAGGATAGGCGTAACGGAGAGATTCTAATCCAACTATCTGAAATGGAAAAGGGAAAAAGAAGAGGGAAATAGGTCCTTGATTTAGCAAACCAAGTCATGTTGAAGGTTCAACTAAATTGATCCATTCATTTTTCTGCTTGTTTTATATTTTCTTAAAAAAGAAAATTTGAAAAGTTGTTTCTCCTCTGCATGCTTTATTATTTGATGTTTCTACTGTTATATCTAGTTTTCAATTTCTTGCCTAGTCAGTGCTATTGTTGTCTTAATTTTATCAACCACTGCATACTGCATACATTTGTTTTCTAAAAGCATATGTGGTGCGTAAGTGGTTTAGTTTTCTTTCTACATTTGTTTTTTAATAAAGTTAGTGAACCAAATTATGAACAAATACCAGTCATGGGGTAGTGGCACACTTTTGCCAATTGCTATTTCTAAGTAAGAATTTTTTTTTTAAAATTTATTTAGCATGTATCTAATATGTACATAATATTACATTTGGGCAATAAATGTAATAGTTATGTATCCTTGAGAATGATTTTCTAATCTAGAATGGAAAGTTTTTCAATGAGATATTTCTTGCAACCTCAATCAGGTTATCAATTGTAAAGTCCAACAATCGTTGCCATATTTCTGGGTTTTTGTTTTTGTTTTTGTTTTTGTTTTTTATATAAATAATAAGTGCCAATGTTCGAGCTTATGTAATCCTGTAATCCACGTCCACCTTGGATATTCCTCTTCTTTATTAAAGACCGATCACTTTTACAGTTGGGTTGAGCTACTCTTGATAGTTTACTGAATAAGAGAACTTTAAGGGAGACAGGAGGCTGTTTACGAATTACTTTCTAAAATAAAAAAAGGGAAAGAAAAAAAAAAAGTATTCTCAGTTCCCTTCCCTAGGCTGGGCTTGGCACGGTTATAAGCATAGTGATAACTGAATATTCTCTTGCCAGACATGCTGGAGTTTACATTCCAGCATCCCTCCAGTTAGGCATCTATTAAAAAGCTTAAATTATGGATCTCTAGTATTTTGCATGCTTAGATATCTTGAACTGGGTAATTTAATTCCTTTTTGAGTTGTATTGACATGGTTCAAAACATTGCAAGCTTTTATGAATCAGAGTTTAGATGATTCAACTTCCTGGGGAGGTTTCATACTGGTTACAATTTAAATATAATCATCAATGGAGGTTTCATATTGATTAGAATTTAAATATAATCATCAATGGTATCCTATCCTGGTAGTTGATGTAGTACGGGGTAGGTAAGAAGGAATAAAGTATATCTATCTCTGCAGAGAATCGGTAAAGAAACACACAAAAGCACACAACTTTAATCTCAAATCAATATATTCAATATTCTCCAAAAATAATGAAGTATTTCAATGCTTAAATAGAAAATCCAATACTTAGGGATTAAGTAAAACCCTAACTTAGAAAAGAAACAATTTCCTAACTAAAATCTATTACTATAATAAACTCTCCTAATTGAAATTTACTACTACAGTTAAAACTCAACTAATAAAAAGCTACTACTAATTCTACTAAATAATTTCATTAATAACTCAACATATAACTCTAAATAATAATACAATTAATAATAAACTTATTAATTTTCTTATTCCGTACCGCATAATTCTCCTCGCCTTTGAAAAAAATTCGTCCTCGAGTTTTGAAATATCGTAGAATAATAAACCACGGTTCGAGAGATATCTTTTAACAAAACATTCGCATCCGATGTTCTAATAATGTCTGGAGCACAATTTTCGGGAATAACAATGATATAGAAATTTGAAAGAAGGAATAAGGTATACATATTTTCGCAGAGAATCGGAAAAGAAACACACAAAAGCACACAATTTTAATCTCAAATCAATATATTCAATATTCTCCAAATAATGAAGTATTACAATGCTTAAATACAAAACCCAATACTTGGGGACTAAGTAAAAACCTTAATTTAGAAAGAAAACAACCTCCTAACTAAAATCTACTACTACAATTAAAACTTTCCTAATGAAAAGCTATTACTATAATATCCATCTAAATAATTTCATTCATAACTCAACCAATGTTCTAAAAGGCGGGAGGCGGGCGGCCAGGGGGGGCCTAGCGCCTAGGGAGTCTAGCCTCTAGGGGGCCTAGGCGGGATTTTTTATTCTAAGTCAATTTTAATATTTTATCTTACATTTATCCAAACAAAACAATAATATAAAGCAAAACAATCTATAATAAAAATAATAAAGGCCTTTACTTAAAGTTCAAACACATATCCATATTGTCAATGTCAATGTCAAAGTTCAAACACAAACATGCAATTGTTCAAAGTTCAAACATATCTTTAACGTATTAGTTTTATTCAAAAACAAGATTGCTATTAAATAATAAAATTTAAAATTTCAAGAATTCATTTTAATATTAAAACTTAAGAAACTAAATATAAATTTAAGAATTATATTAAATTAAACTAAATATTACAAATGTATCATCATTTATATAATTTGAAGTTGATACAAGTTCAAAAAATTACAACTATAATAAAATTATCCATTTTAACTTGATTTTGTTCACTTCTTGTTGTGATTTGATATGCTACAAACTACATTTTGAATATGGTATATTATTAGAAAAATAAATATTTCAAAATCTGGTTTGGGTAGTTATTAAAATAAAAAAAACCTCTCCGCCTAAGTCCCGTCTAATTTCTTGGAGGAATTTTTTTGTCGCCTTAGGCCTAGGCCAGGTGTCAGCCTAGTGCCTAGGCGAGGCGCCAGGAGGGGGCTTAGCACTTAGGCGGGGCGCCATGGGGAGGCCTAGCGCCTAGGCGGGGCCTAGGCGGACCTAGGCGGGGCCTAGGCGGGCCTAGGCGGGCCTAGGCGGGGATTTTTAGAATACTGAACTCAACATTTATCTCTAAATAACAATACAAAATTAATAATAAACTTATTGAATTTCTTCCGTACTGCATCATTCTCCTCGCCTTTGAAAAAACTCGTCCTTGAGTTCTGAAATATCGTAGAATAATAAGCCACAGTCCGAGAGATGTCTTTTAACAAAACATTCGCATCCAATGTTTTAAAAACGTGAGCATAATTTTCGAGAATAACAATGACATAATATAGAGATTTGAAGTAGCTTGAGATTCGAATGTATCATCAACAAAGAAAATCAATATGGCTGACTTCAACTTTATCTTCCTTGATGTTTCGCATTTGGGGTCAAACTTAATTTCAATTTCATCACTGCAAACCATCTCTGAATCTATAAGTTCAACACACTTAACTTCCGCTTCATGTTTCTCACAAACATCAATATGTGAGAGTACTTGCTTTTCTTTATCATCACCAATTTCATATTGGTTATTGATACGTTTAAGTATTGTGAGACATTCATCAATTGTCTTGTAAAAATTTACTTTGTAAGTCTCCTCTTGTGAACGCGTCACTTTAGTTGAGCAAACACGATTAGGATGAACATTTTATGGTGCTTGAACAAAATATGGACGAATAAAGCATGTGGTTATGTACTCGTAATGTGCCTTTAAATTTGCAAGACTTGTTTCAGAAAGTGTAAGCTCATCGCATAATTTTCAATACTCGTGCCCTATACGAGACACAACCTTTTAAGTTGCTCGCATATGACCAAAGTTCGATGCTCAAGTTGCTTTATCTTAGCCCAAAGAAAGTCTGAATTGTTAAACTTGGAAGATATTGTATATATGTAGAAGGGCTGAATTGAAAATTTCAAAACCTCTAGGAGTTAAATTGAAAACTCAAAAATTGTGGGGGCTAAATTGAATATTTCTGAAACTTTAGGGGCTGAATTGAAAGCTTTAGACGGAATTGAAAATTTCAAAAACTTAAGGGGTTGAATCAAAAATTTCAGAAACTTGGGGGTACCAAATTGTAATTTGGCAGAACGCAAGAAATTTGATGAACAATGTTGCGCACTGTAGCGATGAACAATAACATTGAATATTTTTTTTGGAATAGATTGAGACTACGGCGACAACGATTCCTGCTGCAGATCGTGCTTTCATCTCGGAAAGTTGTCGATTCTCTAGCGAACTTCGACAATTTGATGAAGGCCAGAAAAATAGAGTAGGAAGGAATTGGGTGAAATTAAACAATATCAGGAATTTTGGCTCAAAATACCATTATGATGTAGGACGGAGTAGGAAGAAGAATCGGTAAAGAAACAAAACTTTAATCTCAAATCAATATATTCAATATTCTTCAAAAATAATGAAGTATTACAATGTTTAAATAGAAAGCCCCATACTTAGGGATTAAGTAAAAACCCTAACTTAGAAAGGAAACAATCTCCTAACTAAAATCTACTACTATAATAAACTCTCTTAATTGAAATCTACTACTACAGTTAAAACTCTCCTAATGAAAAGCTACTACTATAATATACTATTAAATAATTTCATTAATAACTCAACATTTAACTCAAAATAACAATACAAATTAATAATAAATTTATTGAATTTCTTCTTCCGTACCGTATCAGTAGTGATTGCAAATTTCAATATTAAAACTGTTTCTTAGAAATAAGAAAACAGTAGAACGATATAGGTTAATACTCCACCCCCACAAACCATCACCTTAAAAAAGTAAAATATTAATAACAAAAGGGAGGGAGGGAGGGGAAGGGGGAGGGAGGGGGGAACCTTACAACTGGAGTATTTGAAATCAGTTAAGAGTTCTAAAATTAAATCTTCCATTACAAGAATCTTTTCGACTATATAAATTTAGTGTACCTTTTTCCTAAACTTTTTTAGTCTCATCTAGCCATTATAGGTTTTTGGTATGAAATATATACTTTTTTATATCTGGCATGAGCAATGTTAGAAAATATTCATTGCTTTTGTACATGGCTCTAAGTTATTATATTCACTTCTCTGTGCGTGCACATCTCCATATCCTCCCTTTGGCATATGCCACATATCTGTTTTATTTTATTAATTATATTTATTCTTGTGCTTGTTCTCTTGTAATCCATTATGGCGTTAACTGATTGACTTACAGTTTCCAATGCAACTTCTTAACAGAGTTGGAAGGTGAAGCTGATGAAGAGAAAATAAAGTTAGCTTACCGCCGTTTAGCCAAGTTTTATCATCCTGATGGTTTGTTCTTTACCTTCATTTGTCAAATTCTACTTATGATGTATAATATATTCTAGGTGTTGGTGTCCTCTGTCTTAGATATAATTGTCATATTGTCATTGTTCAGATGGCAGGTGAACACACGTCTCCATTTTTTTTTTCTTGATATACAACTAACTTTGCATGAGAAGAAATTGGAATTTTAGTAGTGGAAACTGTGATAAATTATTTTATGGATAAAACTGCGAGAAATGGCACTGAAAAGAATCAAGTTCCAGATTTTGGAATTTGATGGTTGATAGAGTATAGAGCATGAAGGGGCGCGTCTGTGAAACCATGTAAGCATGGGTGTGCACAGAGAAAAAGGAGAAAAACAAATTACAGACCATATTTATTGTCGAATTTGTTCAAGTGGCGTCTGTGAAACCATGTAAGCATGGGTGTGCACAGAGAAAAAGGAGAAAAACAAATTACAGACCACATTTATTGTCGAATTTGTTCAAGTGGCCCTTATAAATTCATATGTAGGATTTGGGTATATTTCCTTCCTATTTCCAACACCTTTTGACTTCAGATATGGAAGGATACCTTATCAGCTAGTATCTAGCTCATTTGACTTTGGAAACACATTGCAGAACTATGACTTTTACTTCGTAGAATATGAATGTTTAAGAATACTTGTGGGTCTTCATATATATTTATATGTATGGAAGCTGATTCATAGCTAATATTAGATAGGAGAACTGTTTGAACTACTGCATCTTCCACCGTCCATTGCATGATCAAACGGTCTATATTTAATTTTAGAAAACCCTTGCACCACTCTTAGAAGTAGAAGGACTATACGGCGCCGTTTTGTGCATTAAAACCTAAGGGTAAAATTTCACTTTGACTACTTTCAATTTTATTCACAAACTCATGGATTTGCACAATCTAAACTAACGAGAGATTCAGAAGAACTAGATAGAAAATATTTGCAGCCATTGAAGAAGACTTGCCAAATGTTATGAAGCAAAAGGTACTCTGTGTACTTGAGCTTGCAAGGGAAGTGGCCAAAGTTGGATTTTTTGCAAAGGAGGCGAAAAGTAACAGCAACAATGATGTTAGATCTGATCTACACTTAGGGTTGAGTATATAAAAAATGTACTTTCGCCAGTCTTAGTAGCGGAAGGAGATTAATGAGGGTTGGTCCTTGGTCATCATCCTGTGGAGTTAGTTCACCTATTTTGTCAGTGAATATATTGCCGCCATGGGGGTGTTCGATGGTCATCATCCAGTGTCTTGTATAGGTTTGCTTTAAGGGTAAGAAGCTCTGAATTTTGTTTTCTGGTAATCCTTCATTGTGTGATATGATTTTTCTCTGTGTATCCTGTCATGTTTTCAGTACAATGATCTACTGGGAAATAAGTGATAACATCTCGTCAAATTAGGAAGGACAAAAATGAAAACAGCTTCCATGTTCTGGTTCTAGCTCCAGGATATATTTACCTGTGCTGTGGATAAGGTTCAATTAGGTGAAGTGAACCTTGTTTAAATTGATCAATATAATCATGTTCATATCAAAAGTAGATATATAATTATTTTTTTGCATGTGATGGATTTATATAGTTATGTTTTTTTTGTACTCTCGCCATTTCTTGATAAAATTTCTTCTTTTATCCAAAAAACTTATAATGTATTCATATTCACTCTATCATCTTAACTCAGAAAAATTATGAGGAGAAATTTTGGCCTATCGAGAAGAAATTGTTGGTCCAAATTTGTAGTGAAACTGTTTTTGTATGTAGATTGTTGTTTCCACTTTCTTGTCATCTTCAATTCTAAACCATCACAATTAGTTTTTCTTAATTTCTTCCTTACCATTCACACATTATCCTAAAATAGTATATTTTGCATAATTTTTTGTTAGAACTCTTCTACTGTGTTTGTGACGCCCCCAAATACATGTACTAGCTACAGTGGACTTGTGCTCACTTTCTAACATTAAATCCTTCTGAGTATAAACATTATACTTATAAATATTGACAACCAGATTGTTCCTAGGATGGAGGGGGCTTTTCGATAAGGATTTCTTCTTACTGGCACACAATTAAATAACCTAACCCCTTTGCTTGATAAAACTTTCTAAACATTACTAATAATGTTCAAGCTATAATATAAATACCATTAGATCCTCTGATCTATCCTTTACTAACTTGAAATGAATTTAAGACATAAAACAATGTGATAATAATAATACCATATCATTAATTAATAAACGTCATTACAATACCTTTTGTTCTCGTTGCAAAAGTCATTATGACTTACAAAATGAATAAACTAATACATGTTTATTCTAAGTGTCCTTTCCTTTCCCTTTACTTCCAGAACCTGCGGAAAATTCCTCAGCTGCAAATAATTTTATTCGCAAGAATGAGCAATTGGATTGCTCAACAAGTCTAACATATAGTACATAAGAAAACTCATGCTATACTGATTCAAAGGAATAATAGCTCAAACAATTATCATTTATAGTAAATTGAGGGTTGTTAAACCAAGAACTAATTTGTTTGTTCGTTCGTCATAAAGCCTTAAAACTCTTCTGTTTTATTCAGCAACCATATAGACTGAGAACCCTTCTTAGATATTATAAGGGATCATCCTAAAATATCCTATGTTATCATAACACCTGCTACGTTGTAAAATATTTTACAGTGTTGAAGTCGGTTTCCCGACGAATCATATATTCTCCCTTGAATAAGAGTTGTTCATCTCAGTTACTAACATACAAATATCGCACCAAAACAATTTGGTTTGACAAAATATTTTAACTCAAATAAAGAATTATAACGATTCAATATTTCACGAATAATAACTCCCAAAAGGAATAGTTCAATTCTAGAGTTAAGCCGAATCAAATGGCAAATAACTCTTTAACATTAAAAGATTACAGTTATGATGAACTTCAAACAGTTAAATCATATTGTAGCACAAAGTGCAAGTAGAACTTGCATAAGTACGAAATTCAAATGAAAGTTAGAAACTTGCCTGAATAACGTCTTTTATGTTTACGTTAATTTCTCGTCTTTTGTATGGCCTACATGATTATTAGGTCGACATACAATTAGTCACAACATGACTCTTAATTTAGTTCACTTTAACTAGCCTTTAAACATGAACCTAACTTCGTATTTTTAATTTTTACGATAATTGATTTCAAAACTTGTTTAATTCATAACTAATTCATATCAACTCGGAATTGGCTCATCTTTGGACAGTGACCTATGAATAACATCGTCTATCCACCCGTATAAGTGGCGCGAACCCCAAAATTTTCGAGCTCAAAAAGTTCTGGACATCCCTTATTTACTATTTACTAGCAGAATCATTTTCAACCATATCCTGACTCACTATTTAATTCATAACAAATAATCTACAAGGAGTTTTTAAGTGATTCTTGCGCCCACGCGTAGATAACTTCCGGGGCTACAACTTTACTTTATATTTCATGTCCAAATTCCAAATATATTATTTTATATGATTTTTACAAGAACAGGTCAGATTAGGGGTTTCTTATTTCATGCTTTCGATTTCTCTTAACTAGTTGCCACTTAGGTTAATTAGCTAGTTATCATTTTTTATGCCTCAATAATATTGTATTACGTAATCATAATCCTAAATATGCATTATTTTATGAATTTACTCAAGAACATAAACTAAAATTATAACAATATTAATTTGTTTCCTCTTGAAGTGCAAGCTTTATCAATACTTGAATATGCAAGATTGTAGCTTTCCTTCTCTCAATTAATCTCACTATAGTTTTCACTCTTGGCTCTTGTGAATTGGTGAGGATTAATGCAGGATGAAGGGCCCTATTTATAGGAAACCAAGACCTAGGGTAACATGGTCTTTAGGTTCAAAATCAATCAAGCGTCCTTCCTAGTATGTCATTACGTATGTAGCTAACTATGCCACAACACACCACACAAATCCTTGCAACAAAATAAGGAAGCAAAGTCTCATTTGCCAATTATTCAACCAAGGAAAAACCTATACATACATAAGTTATATGCATACAAGCTTTCCTAAATGAGCATAATGGCTCTCCTTTCTCTACACCATAAATGGCTCCCACTTGGTTAGCTTATATGGTTCCCACTTTGTTAGCCTTCTAGTTAGCTAGGTATAATAGTTGATTTTGAGTTTTCATATTTTTAAATAGTGAAATACGTATTTATACCCCATATAAATACTATGGCATAATACGAAAAGCGTTTTCTGCGTTTTATGAATAGTGTTTTCGCGTTATTTTCCGAGAAAAATATTTTTCTTATATGAAACAACAACACTTATTTTCAATCACATAACACATAGATTAGGTTATAAGTTTAACCTTATTAATCATATAAGATTACATTAACAAGCCATATAAGTATTCGTGTTCTTTCAGTTTCCTTGAAGTATTCTCTTCTTAAGTGTTCATGTCTATTCTTGCACCTGGACCTGATTCATTCTTTTAGTGTTTTAAGTTTATGATGGCAGAGGAACACTTGAAGAAGGAGAGACAGCTGAAGCCCGATTTATTAAGATTCAAGCTGCTTATGAGTTGCTCATGGACAAGGAAAAGCGGAGGCAGTATGATAAGGACAACCGAGTCAACCCAATGAAGGTAAATGTCTCTTCTGTCAATTAATGACTCATTGTAATGGAAGTGCTGTGCTAATTTTGGACTTTTATGAGGTATGTGAGGAATATGTTTGACTATTTATACAATTAGGAGGCCCCTTTGTCTCTGTTGTGGAAACGCCTGAAAATTCTTAGCCAGGAAAAGCAACACTGGAAAAGAACATAAAAGACATTAGTTGAAGTATTTCCAGAGTCCTGGTTTTAGTACAACTGGGTTCATTCTTCCTTTTCCCCCTAATAGATCTTCATACGTATCCATTCTTATTGGTGGAAAAAATGTGCTAGTGTAGCCTCTGTTTCAATGGCATCTTCAGCTTTAAGAGAGAAATCTGGAGAAAAATGGTTTTCTATTCCCAGTTTCCTTGAGATTTAAAATGTTTTATTTGGCATGTGAAGATTATACTAGCGTTCGTGAAGGCTAAATTATTGAGTGAGACATTTCAACTTTGTAGGCAAGGTCTTAACTCAAGTTCCATTAAAAAGTATATATTATATATCATCTACTTAAAAGATGGTAATAGGGAAACTGTAAGGAAAAAGAAAATAATAGTCTCCTGATTATGAAAAATGAAATTTATATTGTCTACATGAAAAAATAAGTTATTATGACAAAGAAGCAACAAACTTTCCCTCCACTGTTCTATACTCGAGATGAAATATAATAATCTGAAATTTTTGCATAAGTTTTAGAAGCGAAAAATGTTTGAACAAGCTTCAATCAGATATAGTAAAAACAGTTAGGTTTGGTTCCTGTGAGTGGGTAAGTAAATAACTAACCAATCATATAGTAGAATGCAAGTATAAGGGTCAAATATAAGTAGCTCCTCTATGTATGATTTAAGGGGGCTTTGAATGTAGGGCTATTCTTATTTTATCGAAGGGTTTTGAATTAGCTTCGGTAGATTGGATTTCTCTTGAGATGAAAGAAAAGATTGGGAATCTTTCTTTTCAGAGCATGTAATTCAATCAGATCAAGCTTTCGTGTCTGAGGCATTTTATGGACACCTTGTATCAATGCCTGACTCTCCTCGAGTGAGTCTCAACATGCAGCCAGAATGTGCTTTTACGCCACTTCTCACAATTTTGTTATTATTCTTTTGACTTGTTATCTTTGGAGGCACCCACAGCCACTATCCTTCGAGTGTACCCTTGGTAACCAACCCCCTATGCCCGAAGTGCTTTTATGGAGTTGAAGTCTTCATTGAGCGGGCACGCTTACTTCTATGGCGTCTGCCTTTTAGTGTGGGATAAGGGAGGCTGACAACTATGGATGGCTAGCTTGTGATATCCACTGTCCGGAATGCTACACGTGGGGCCTTATCAATGAATGGTGTTGAAACCTATCCGTGGGAGTGTTGGATCATTGCTATAGTAATGTAAGGACAAGCATATGTTTGTGTCTGTCCAAGCAAGCATATTTGTGTTCATTGATCGATAGAAGCGGAAAGTTTTTATTGGGACAAGCTATCGCTTTCATGGAAGTAAGGCAAGATAGGGGAACTAACCAGATGGGTCGCCCAAACCTGGAGATGCTGCTATGGAGTTTTGAACCCATGAAAGGGACTTGCTAGAGACACTTAGCTTGGGGTCTACAGTTTTTATTATGTAGTCTTTATGATAAGACATAAGACGTTCTCTCAATATTACAGCATGAAGTCAGCAATCCAAATGGTTCTCAAGGAGAACATGATTATCTTCATGCTCCGTAGTATAGAAATATTTTTAAAGTGAATAATGCTGCTCATATTTTCCAGATAATCTTGATTTCATTTTCATTAACATATGCATATATCTCTCTCATTGTTCTGCCAGGCTTCTCAAGCATGGATGGAGTGGCTAATGAAGAAGCGAAAAGCTTTTGACCAGCGGGGTGATATGGCTATCGCAGCTTGGGCTGAACAGCAGCAGCGCGAGATGAACCTTCGCGTGCGCCAACTTTCTCGTTCAAAGGTATTGAATCCTTGTAATATGCGTAAGTCGATCCTTAACATCCTAATTTTTTATGAAGTCCATTACCTATTTTCCCGTCTTATCATCGTAAAAATGTACTTGTATGATGTTATTTATCAGCAATGTGCTAATATAGGTAGAATGTTATGACTTTCTAGATTCAAAACTATCGAAAATGTGCTTGCATGCTAACCTTTCAAGTCCCCCTTTTGGTAGGCACGAATAGAATCTAAACATATTTTTATTCAAGTGTTTGGGATATGTCAAGGATGTTCAGGAATCTTAGTATTAAGGTATCTAGACTCTAGCCCCAGGTTTTATGTTTTATTATAAATTATTTTCAAGAGTTGAAAAAAGATTACCACTCACAAATAAGGAATGAGATAATCATTCTTTGTGGGAATCTCATTCATCATTGGTGGATGTATGAGATTTTATCAGCAATTATGCATACCAAACTCCTTACTTTACCAAATAAGGAAAGAGAGATACATTCCTGCCCTTTTTCTGGCATACCAATTGAGGACTTAGGACCGTACACAAAAGTTTTCCTTTTTTAAAGCATTTGGAATTTGTTCTTAAACTCGACGCCTTAATCCCTATCTATTGGGGTAGGCTGAAAATAATCGTGTATAAATCATAAAAGTAGAGGCATAAGAAGAAATATTTTAAAGAAATAATAAGACAAAAAAAGAGAAGGAAAAAAAAGATAATAAAGAAAGAGAAAATATGAAATTTTTTAAAAATATTTCCGGAAGAAATAAAATTACAGAAAATTAATGAAAAACCATATATGTTAAAGTACATATCAGGATTACCAAAGAACCCCCTATCCGCTTTGTGACTTGCGAACTGGGAACTATCGTTTTGCGTTCCGAATTGTAGTACGTGAACGTCTTTTGTATTCCACCAATAGGTAGCGCTCCCCATATCCGATTTTGTTATGTACCCGATTTTGTTATGTGTACCAAATCTATCCACGTTCTTGCATGTTAACCCTAGTACATATATACATACAAAATTTAAAAAGCTAAAATGGCAACAAAAATAAAAGACAAAGGAAAAGAGATAGACATAAAACAAAAACAAAAGGGTGCAAAATAATATTCGGCCTCTAAAATTGCCGATTTCATTCCTCGACCACGTTATACATCTCATATCATCCAAGAGATAGAAGACCCCTCATGTTGGCGGGGGACATCACAAGACCTCCGTTGCATATTTCCAAATCATCTTAATCTATGTTCCTCTCATCTTCTCCTAGATCGATGCTACCCCTAATTTCTTTTGAATGTCATCGTTTTTGATCCTATCAATTCTTTTATGACCAAACACCCATGCTAAAATTCTCATTTCTGCCTCTCCTATGTTATGCATATGTTGCTTGTTAGCCGCCCAATATTCAGCTCCAGATAGTATTATCGGTTATCCGTGTCCTATAACATTCAGCTCCTACTTTGGATTTTGTTTGAGGTGCATTACTTGCATGCACAAGTCCATGCGCAGATTTTGTTCTAAATAATTACTACTATCAACAAATTAATTCAAGATGTAGACTGCACATAGTTCTACTATTTGTTGACTGTTTTAATTGGGTCCTACTTTCTGAGAGACATCAGCGGATATTAATGTTTATTATCCTTGTACATATAATAAGCATGCAGTGTGTCAATACTGCAAAAATATAATTAACCATAATCTGTCAACTTTTAGCACGTGCCTAGTCTGTCTTTCCGCCTGGATGATGGATTGTAGTCTTTCTGTTGTTGCGAATTCTTTTAAACTATTACATGTTGACTGTTGGATGGAACTTCAGATCGATCCAGATGAAGAGAGGAGACTCCTGGCAAAAGAAAAGAAGGCGTCCTTAGAGAATTACAATAACACACTTAGACGACATACACTTGTCTTAAGGAAAAGGGATTTAATGCGAAAGAAGGCAGAAGAGGAAAAGAAAAAAGTTATTAGCAGGCTTCTTGCAGCAGAGGGACTTGAGCTAGAAACAGATGATGATGAAGAGCTGTAAATACTCTGGCGCAAACTGGCTCTGTGCCTACTATTGGGGCATAAAATACCACGTCTTTTAGATATAACTATTAAATATTTGTGTAAATAAATTGTACATATATTTTCCATAAATTTTATAGAAAAGGCTGAACTTCTGCAATGGACATGCGAAAGTGAATCCGGCTGTGCACTTGCCGTGTGTTGCTTCAAATTAAACATACTCTAATTTCATGTTTTTGCCATAGTTTTCCTCTTGTTTTACCCGTAAGTCTACAGAGTGTATTTTTCCTTGCGACTGAAATTATGGTATGAAGGTGATTTTGGGTAAGTTAGTTAGGCTTAATATTAGCGTAATGTTAGGGATTTTAAAATTTTGGGTCTTAAATAAACGCGTGATTGGTTGTTCAGCAGGTCCTTAGAACTAAGTACATACAAATTTGAGATACAAACTTGAGACCCTTACATTACCCTTGATTGTAACATGATGAGATGTAGATTTTACACAAATTTGATACCATGACATCACCCTTGATTGTTGATTGTAATGTTGCATTTGGATTGGAGGAATAGAACAAAATTAAAATAAATAAATAATATTGGTGAACATTCAACGAATAAACCATTTTAATGGAAAGAAAAATCATTTTATTATCTTGATTTTCATTCCATGGAGGATTGTGGAATACGATACGTTTTAATGGATGTGTATTGACAATTTTGTCATCCTTTCATACCACATATCAGCACCTCTAATAGCTAACCATGCTCGAGATATTAAAAAAAATCATTATATTCATTTTTTTCATTCCATTTCTTTAATCCAAACGTAACATGTTATAACGCTGATTATTTTTTGATATGATATTGAGGACATAACAAGATTGTTATTTTTCTCAAGATTTGTGACAGTTGCCAGAAAACTTTAGGCTATGTTTGTTTGCAAAAAATATGATTGAGATTTAACTATTTCTTTTAATTTAATACTATTTGGGACTATTTTATCCTATGATGGGGGATTAATAGTCCCTTCATGTGGGACTATTAGTGTAACACCCCCTTTCCTAAATAGAAAGAGAGGTTACTCAAAACACAACAAAACTGAACAAAAGCTCTAGGCCACGAAAGAATAGTATTTATAACCAATAAATACCAAAAGGTCAAACCAGAATAAATGTCAAGCTGGCCCAAATCAAAATCTGAAATAGTTATTACAATTCGAAATAAATCAATCCATCAAGTCTAAACAGAATATTTTTAAACCATTGGAATGAAGGGAGCTCTCATCACACTTGCCCTTGATCCCCCTGATTACTTGCCGGAATAAAAACACAGCATGAGCCAAATGCCCAGTACGGATATAGAATACAAAATAAAGAACTGAGATAACTAACTCAATTTAACGAACTGAAACTGTAACGAACAAAACCAATACAATAAAATAATAGGCTGAATCAAATGGCTGAGGTTATTTCATACGGAGCTCAGAAATAAAACAGAAATATACATTGCCACACAGGCAAGTCAAATAATGCCACACAGGCAAGTCACACACATTGGATCGCGAATCCAATGCATGCAAAATCGGAAGGCGTGTTTGGCACAAACATCGCCACTCCGCAGAACAGAATAGAAAACTAGGGTCGACCCATACGCCTCCCACAACAAAACACCAAATGGCCAACTCCCACTGGAGCACAAAACGAAGACGCCGTGGACTGATCACACCGCCACGGAAAGTGTCATGCCTCTCGTGCCAAGACGACATGCCTGTGGTACCCCCACAGGTGGTTATAGCTCAAGTATACCCTACGGTATATTCTAACAAAAATACCATGTCACAACACATGTGACATAATACCAACAAAAGAGTTCTATATGTACATATTGAACCAAATCAAATCATAATCTCAATATCTCAAAAAAAAAGTAACAACATGTACCGCTTTACAATTATCAAAATAAATACTAAACATGATAACTTAATTCAAAGAGTACAAATTCGAGTCATATGAATCAACTCCAAAATGAAACTATTATATGAATTTCACAAGAAATAATTATGTGAAATAATAACGAATTTCGAAATAAGGAACAAAACGAATAAATCAAATTTAACAAGAGTATTGCTGGAAGAGTATGGAATTCGTACCTGAATTAAGCAATGTAATACCCAATTAAAATATTTAAAATAAAATTTTAAAAAATCATTTATTTATTTATTAATCTTCTGGGTATTACAATTAGTCTCATAAAATAATTTGATAGCTTAAAATAGATGGAGGGAGGGGGGGGGGGGACTATTAATCCTACAGTCATCATGAGACTATATAATCTCTCATAAATAGCTTTAGGAACAACAAAAATTAGTCCATATGACTATTTAAAGGACTATTAATCCCCCGTCATATGATAAAATAGTCTGAAGAAGTGTTAAATTAAGAAAAATAGTCAAATCACAAGCATATTTTTTACAAACAAATATAGCCTTGGTTTTCTTTTTCTTTTTTAATCAATTTTTGACAAACATTGGACCAAAATAACAACAGGGTTCCATTTAAATAATTTGTTCTATAAAAGCTTCACATCTTGGCATCGAAAAATCACTTTATAGGTGATTCTTTGGTGATGGTTTTCTGCCGTGGATCCCACTGTTTTGAGGTCTTTTTCTCTTTGTTTTAATTTTAAAACATTCTTGGGATCATGATATATCAAAACGTGAATGTAGGGTCAAAAACCTTCTCAAACACTCAAACCACCTCATCATACGACTATAGCCCATCGGTGAGGGGTTTCCCTTAAATAAAGGTTTTACTAGCAAGTTAATCGATTCAAACCCCTTTTTTGAGTTTAAATTTCTTCTTTCTCTTCCCATTAATCTCTTTCTCTCTTTCATCTATTTTTTCTATCTCTTCCCACAGATCTCTTTTTCTTTTTAATCCTTCCAGTGCTTGTCAGACCATAGTTAATATATGGTTGCCCGAAACCCTCCACCTCTAAGTAGAACGTTGGCTAAAGGTGGTTCAAAAATCACCATCGCCGGCTTTGGTCCTTGCGAGGGAGATAAGGATACCCAGTCAACTTTGTAACGTTTCTGTAAATTTTGAAGTTTGGATCATTATGTTGACATCAATTTCGTCTTATTCATCCCTGAATACAAAGTTTGACTTTCTGACTATAAAAGTCAAATATGATGATTTGACCTAGAAGTCAACATTTTCAACATCTCAACTTGATAGTCAATTCTCACTGAATTTGACATTCCGAACTTAATAGTGAGATGAAATCAAAAAATTCCACCTTGAACTTAAGTTAGGATTTTAACCATATCAAGGGCATTTTGGTCATTTCATCCCAAAATATGACTTGGTGTATCAAATCTATTTTCATCACTTCGGATTCATCTATGATGGCCATTCCACCATTTGAACTCTGATCCATCAAATTCATGACAAACAGTCGTTTAGGCCTGCATAAAACTTTAATTATCTATCGATTTAGGATTTTCAATCAATGATTCTCTATAAATTTTAATTTCAACTATTTTCATCTTTTTACGTTGTTATTACGTCACTCTAATATAATGCAAGTTGTTTAGGTCAGGGATATTACACCAAAAATACATATAATTTAGATAAATTTAATAATATTCCACATAGCAATATATATAGTGGAGAAGTTATCGATCGTCGCTATATAGTTGTTCAGACGATATTGACCCTCTCCTTTTCATCTTATAGATTGGTTTCTCTCTTTCTCTCTCTCTCTCTCTCCCTTCTGCCTTTTCAAATCTTCTCAACGAACTCCAACAATCAATGTTGTAACCCACTTTGTAATTTGATTTAGAATAACAATATTACCTTCTGCCTTTTCAAATCTTCTCAACGGACTCCAACAATCTATGTTGTAACCCGCTTTGTAATTTGATTTAGAATAACAATATTACCACTTGAATCGAATGGTTAACCACTTTTTTCTTAAGACTATATTCACCCCTAACTTTTGCTACACAGGGTTACTGCAAATTAGTCTCCCAAGATAAGACCGACCCAGATTTTACTATGTACTAGAATTTGTTGTGTAGGAACAAATCTAGTGCAAAAAAATAAATGTGAGAGAAGAAAATTATAACACAAAAAATTATTTAGAATGATAATTTTTTCTAAGAACTTGAGAAGGAATTTGAATGATTTGAAGTGCTTTTCTTGAG